>QJPP01001543.1:0-462640 GCA_003996215.1 Jaltomata sinuosa
TTATTGCAAGGACCCCAGGTGCGTTATTTTCTTACTTTCACCTGTGCCTTTGGTGTGTATATTCTGCTTGCTAGCCTCACATGTGGTTCTGTTGATTTCCCTCTGGGCTAGTTCCTATGTACCTTTCGTTGATTTCTGTGACTACTTGCTTCTATTCTGTCTATTACTGCGCTTTTATCTTATATGTTCCCAGTCGGCCTATGATACCTACTGGGTACCTTATGCTTCGCATTTGGTGCTCACCCCTACCCCCATGCTTCTTTTGGGTGCAGATCCTAGCGTGGGCCATCGCCGTTAGAACCGTTGTGATTCGTGCTTGGAGATCTGTTGAAGACTACTTCAGGCTGAGGGTGAGCTCTTGGCGATCGGAGCTTAGCTTTAGTTTATCTTTTGCTTCATGTACTCTATTACCATTCAGAGACATCTGTATATATTCTTGTGGTTACTTGCACTCCATGTATGTAGTTTGGCTCTGTACTATGATACCAGGTCTTGGGGTTTGGTTCAGTTTCCGCATATGTATATATTTATATACCTGTTATCTATTTTATTCGTCTTATTCTCTTATTTGTTAGATAGTAGCCCATTACTAACTGTTCTGGGCTACAGGGATTGGTTCACCTACCGGGGGTTATAGGTGCCATCATGACCGAGAAATCGGGTCCTGACATAAGAAAAACCAAGGGGTGGATGAGATATGCCGCTTTAAAACTAAAATAAAAAAATAGTAATAAAAATCTCTTTTTTTGTATTTTTTTTCAAGTAAAATAAAATTATATGGCATACTCACCCTTACACTCACAAATATTGAAAGAATTCTCACCCACACTTAAAATCATGTTTTGTCTCCAAAGCAATTTATAGAAAAAGATGAAGAAGGAGAAGGGTGAGAGATACTTCCTGAGGCCCTCTAGTACCTAGCTAGCAGCATGTTTTCTCAATTTTTTATTTAGGGTTGCGCAATCCCACACTTACGCTCAATCATGCTCCTTAGCTTCATATTTGGGTACTCAGACTTCCTCTAATCTGCAAAAATAAAAACAAGAAAGAAAAAAATATGTAACACTATAAAAAATAAAAATAAAAAGCTACACTACAAATTGGGTTGCCTCCCAACAAGCGCCTAATTTAATGTCGCGGCACGACGCCATCAAGTTCACCACTTTTCTTTTCACTTAGAACTTATGAATTGCACCCCTAACTTTGCATCAAATTTTCTGCTCCGCTCAAGGGGCGGTGGTATAAAGATGAAGGGACCAAGCAAAGGATGTCGCATCTTGCACTTCTTGGCCTTTAAGTGAGGAATGTCATTTTGTCTCTTTGATGTGGCAAATTTTAGAATGTAAGGACCTTGTTCCTCATCTACACACTTCTCCACTAGCTCAGATGACTCAATTTTTATGTCATCATCCAAACATAATGTAGAAAAGTGATTAGAATGCGGTCCAACACGTTCCAACTCTAAACTTGCATTATTTATGACATGCTCACTTTTGTGTACCTCCTCAACATCCTCACTAATGAATAAAGTATAGTTGAATAGTTCGAATTCCTCTTTATGCTCCACTAATTGGCCAGTATCCACAATAATTGGTGATTGGGCATCAAACACCTCAACTGTTTTCTTCAAGTGATCCTCTAAGTCATGAATATCCGAGCCAAATTGGTCTATCTCTTGTCTGAGCTCAACTCTTCCTTCTATCAGCTGTGTCGTCATGTATGTAAGATTATCAAGGAAAAACTCATAAAATTTAACGTTTTCCTCTTGTTCCCTCAGCCAAGATTGACTCACTATGTCTGCTTCCTCACAGCTTTCTCCTAGTAGGGACTCACTTTCTTCTTCTATGAGAGGTTCATCTTGTGTATTGGCTAGGACTTTAACTTGCTGATCAATACAAGTTTCAGCCATAGCATGTATCTATGTGAGTTGGGAACCTATCCTCTCTGTATCTTTCCTCAATTTGATTGTGTCTTTCCTCAATTTTTCTTGCTTATCCAGTATTTGCTTCAGCATATCAATGAGATGAGCCTCATGATTCACATCCTCCACTTCATTACCCCTTCCATCATCACAAACAATAGAAGAATCATAATAGGGGCTCCGAGGAGGGGAATAAGAGTGAGGACAACCATTCGAATGACCATCCTGACCACCACATATAAGACATACACTAAATTCAAATGATTGAGTAGGTGCGCACCACCCACCCTCTTGATTATAATGGCAATTAATATCCAGGTGGGGTCCTCCACAGTAATGACAAGGATTGCCAATATATGGATACTACTCATCATTCAACCAATATTTATCCCTAGATGTCATGTTAAGAAGAGTAGTAGAAAAAAAAACTTTCTATAAAAGAAGATAAAATATATACAAAAACTTAAATAAATAAATAAAAATCTAATATAGATAAATAATTAATTTCTAAGTCCCCGACAACGACGCCAAAAACTTGTTGGGTCCTAATGCACACGCAAGTGTACGCGGTCGTACAAGTAATATAGAATTGTAAGTCTAGATATCGTACCCACAGGGACTTGTCGATTAACTATTTTACTAAATTAAACTGGTTCTAATTATTTATTCAAGCGTAAATACTCAAAGAAATATTTATTAACCAAAGTAAAAAGAAAAAGTTAACTAATGAACAACTAACCAAACAAAGAGCAGGTTATTACGTAATCAATATGATGAAATCAATCTAGGATTATAGATTCGCTAACAATCATGTTAAATAAGCAATTTTATTGACTTGTTTGTTTATCTAGTGGCTGATTTCGGGGTTGATTTTACAACTATGGTCTTCCAAGCCTCTAATTGCCTATCTAGAATAGCATCACAACTACATCATTGAGCGGGGATGTGATATCTTATTCCGAACGCATTTATATATCTTCTCGTATAAACCAAACAAGGCGTTCTAGGTATATTTCTATCCTAGTCGCTAACCTATCCTTTACGTTACAAAAAAGAGGTCTTGCTCCCTATATTCTTCATTCTATCCCAATGATTCTTCTTTCGAGTTCACAAAGAGATTATAGATTTATTTTAATGGTCGCGAAGCATTAAAATAGTAAGCACAAGAATATAAGAACAACTAATATGATGAACAAATAATCAAATCAATCGTCTACTAAACAATCATGTAGTTAGCTACCATATCCCTAGAACGAGAAGTTTAACTCCACATAGACATGGAGAAATTACAACAAATCATCCAAAGAAAAACGTAAAATAAATAATAAAGGAGAATAAAAGATGAAATCAATATTCTCCGACCTCCATGGCGGCTCCTAGCTCTTCGTAGGTCAAAAATTTTGTAAACATTATTCTTATGGGATATTTATAGGTGTAGGAAAAAGCGTCAAATAAAATAATTGAGTCAAAAACGAATTGGGAAATTAAAACCCAATTGATGTGGGTTTACTGCTCGAGCGCCGCATCTGATTACTACCCCCTTTGGAAGTGGCCTTCACAATGTACACGTGGAAGCAACATTGAATTCAATTTGCAACTTTTCTGCATATGTATGAATATGAATATAATATTACATTTAATCCATTAAGCTACTTGCTTGATTTCCTTACATGATTTCTTGTTTTTAATTCATCTCTTCTTTAAATTTCTTCCTCTTCACACAACTTTAATCCTACAAATAAAATTACCCAACATAAGAATAATTCATGAAATTAATGCTCAAAAACGATAATTAAGGGTTTGACTTACCTATTGATTGGGTGTATATTAAGTGCTATCACAACCTGAAAAATGAGATCGTGACAGTTTGAGTGCCAAATTATGACCTAACCGCCTTTATATGGGTAAGATGTTGGATTAAATCCTAATATACTAAGTGATGGTATTATAATGATTAAGGCAAAATAATATAGTTTTGGTGAAAAATCATGATATTTGTCCCACCAAATATACTCCATTTCTCGAAGTGAATGTGATAGCAATGCATAATAAGTCTATAATAAGACAAGTGATCGAATTACTGAACAAGAATATGGCAGAAGATAAAATAATAATAGTCATTTGTGATAATTATAAAAAGAAAGAACATTATGAGTTATCAAAATGGTCCTTCAAAAGGTGAAGATAATTTTTGTGATAAGGTATCAAAAGGTCATTGCGTACGCGATTGTTGTGCAACCTAATTTGATAATTTTTATAAATTCTCCATCAAAAGAAAAAAAATATAATGTGGGGCGTACTTTATCATTCAAAGTGATGTTTAAGTGTGTCATATAAATATGATAAATGCCAAGAAATGTCATGAACTTATAATAAAAATTTAGTAGCATGTACAAATAATTATAGTTCATTCTTAAAGAAAATGTGACCTGTAATAAGCATCGTGAATGCTTGTCCATTCTTAAAAATAAATGTGTCAAAATGTGATATAAAATTAAAGATAAGGACGTGCTCATGTATGTTTGAATAAACAACATAATTCACCCTTATGATAGGTTTGAGAATAATATTTCTTTTGACATAAATGATCATTCGATCACATACTTTTAGTATATCACAGATATGCATATCTTATCATGAATTTCACAAGGGAGTAAAAATAAGAAATAATTCTTTCCTATATAGGTTTTGACCATCACCAGAATAACATTATTGTGCGACCTCATGAATTGATCATTTAAAAATATTTCATTAAATTTTATAAAAAATTATTAAGTGCAAAAGTAAAGCAAAAAATGAGTCTTGCCTATAATAATTTTGATCATGATAATAAATAATATGATTTTCTTCATGGAGAAGATATTCATATGGATGGTATCATAATATATTTGGTAGTACAAAATTAATTGAGAGCTGCGAAAGAGATAATTTATTATTACCCGTAGAAAAAAATTGTTCCTAATATAATTATTGTAGTAAGTCTCAAAATAACTTATTAAGTGTCAAAAACATTGATTAAAAAAATTATATTGAGACTATAAATTATGAAAAGATTGATATCATCATATTACTACAATTAAAGCAAATTATAAATGTGACTGGTTATCTAGTTTTTTCTCCAATTTGAACTACACAAATATAGGCATGATGATGGAATCACATGCAACGATTAACTAGAAATTTACTGAAAGAAATATTAGTTGACATGATCGGTTGACCATCTCAATTTAAATGTGATGATGCAAAGATAATTGAGAATTCACATGGTTATACATACATATATATATATACATATATATATATATATATATATATATATATATATTGAATAAATAAAATATTCTTCAAGAATTCTCTTGCGTTGCTTATTCTCATGATAAATTAATTGCTAGACCAACTAAAGTTGAGATTGAATTCCTCAATTTTGAAATATAGAAAGGGTAAATATATGATCCCATTCACCCACCATGTGAATTAATTTATTATTATATGATTTTAATTAATACTCTAATATTATGGTCACATGTGCATTTCATATCAATTTGCAATTTAATTTTTACAAAGTTATTTGTTCAAATTGCTATTAAGAACACGATTTCAAACAATAATATTATATTAATAATTCTGATTTCTATCTAAGTTGATTTAGCAGAAATTGTATGTCTTCAATTATATCTAAACAACTGACTATGAGAACAAAACTTGGTATGAAATAAGCTATTTAAAATGTAGCAATACTTGTACGTATGAAATCAATAAGTTATAATAAGTTCCTTTATCATAATTGGTTCAGGATTAGAAACTAATTAATTCTCATCTAGAAATTTGAACGTGCAGTATATGGTTCAATTGCTCTATCACAACGCATAAAGATGGATTCTCAAATAAAGTTACGGAGGGAGGGGGAGGAGGTGGTAAATATTAAATTTTCTAATATTAGGGGATCAAAGAGATGATAAGCAACTGACAAAAAGTTATATATAATGAATTATCACTGGTATAATCCTCATTCAAAAGATAATTCAACTAAATTATATTGCCAAACACATTTGATGACTTGAAAGCGAATATCATATTCCATAGGTAAATGCTTCAATTAAAATTAAAGTCTTTGAAGTCTGTACTCTCATATCTTGTATCTCTTTATTTATTTTGTTTATGTTTCTTGTTTGCTTTTATTTTATAATAATATTATATAGGAGTATTAAGTACATACCGACAATAATAATAAATAATTATGACTAAACAGGTAAAAAAATTGAAAGTGCCTGACCTCGACTCAAATGTTAAGGTTGGCGTTTAGTCATGAAAATGTGAGTATTTAAAAAATATATTTTATTATTAAAGTGAAAAATGATATTTAAAAATTAGAATTATTTTTATCAATGAATATAAATTGAAGTTATTTTTAAATTTTTATGAGTAATTTAACGAAAAAAAAGTGAAGACAACTTTTTATATTTTTTAAATTCTTAAATTTTTTGTTAGATTCTAAAATTTTATGATCAAACATATTTTTTTTCATAATTCAACTTTAAAAAGAAAAAGTAAAAATATTTTATGGCCAAACACCCGAGTGTTTTTTCCCCATCCTTTGGTCATTTTAGCTTAAAAGAAAAAACAAACAAATTAATGAGTATTTTTTCTTCCACCAACATAAAAAAGAAAAAGAAAAGTTTTGCCTAAAGAGGCATATTACTACTAAACTCCCCCTTAAAATCTTAAAATCTCTGTGAGAGAACACACTTCACCGGAGTTGGAAGTTGGAACTAAGGTAAGCATAAAGTACAATTCCTCTTCCTCATTCTTCCACAAAGCTCCGGACCTGTAGGTTTTAGATGAAGAAACCCCTGTAACTCTGTGTATAATTTCAATCTTTAATCTGCATTTTTTTTATGTGAAAGAAGTCTATGCAAGTTAATTATAGTTTCATGGTTTCTCATAATTAAAGGTTGTCTCCCTAATCAGTAAACATTGTTCCACCGGATGGATGGCCGGTTCCTACCCGTCAACAAAATGGAAGGGGGAAGGGGATTGTAGGGTTATTAGACCACTTAATTTTTCTTTAATGGACTTTTATTGTAAATATTGTCATTTACTTCAGTGAAGTAACTTATTGATGTTTACACTATTACTGAAGAAATGTAACATTTTTTATCAATCACAGCGTGTTAGTAATTTTTGAACTAGTAAATCTTATTGCCACTTAATCTTAGGATTGATCAAAAACTACTAAAACGTTTGTCAGCCCTCAGCAGTTTTATGGGGCTCTGTTCAGGGTAAATACCCATTGTTTACATCAAACCAATTCAACTTATCATGGTTAACCTCTGTTCAGAATTTGTAATCCTGAATCCATGTCGAATAATACAGTTAATGAAATTTCCAGCAGGAAAAGTGTTTCCTTGTTAACTGTGCGCTGGTTGCTGTAGCAATCTAATACTTAATGCTTTGTACCTATCAGGTTTAGCATAGCAACTTATGTTATATTTCTCCTCTCAAGAACTTGAGAACGTCATACTAACTCTGCTAGGGAATGGAGAAAAATAGTACTAAATGAAAATGTTTTTTTTTTACAGGCATTCCTTTGGGATATAACTCAGCGGTAGAGTGTCACCTTGACGTGGTGGAAGTCATCAGTTCGAGCCTGATTATTTCTAAGCCCAATGTGAGTTTTTCTAGTTGGATTTTCTCCCCCGCCGTCGTTCAATTAGAATGGATAAGAGGCTCGTGGGATTGACGTGAGGGGGCAGGGATGGCTATATTTCTGGGAGCGAACTCCGGGCGAATATGAAGCGCATGGATATAAGTTATGCCTTGGAATGAAAGACAATTCCGAATCCGCTTTGTCTACGAACAAGGAAGCTATAAGTAATGCAACTATGAATCTCATGGAGAGTTCGATCCATTAGGTTCTTCGATTTCTTTTTTTAAACAATATAAGAAAACACCAATTTTTTTGGCAATCTTTTCTGCGTTTCCTATTGATTTGTCCCCTGGACTGGACCTATTCTTCATTCAGAAGGGCAAGTAAAGCTTCCCCCTTACCTATGTCTTTGAGTGTTCATCGGGATTTCATCCTCTTTTTAACACTTTTTTTATCAAAGACTGATAGGCTTGGGAATGGACTCCACCCCTTAAAAAAAAGTATAAATACAAGCAAACTTGTAGATAAAAGACATCCATTATGTTTTCATGTCTCCAGATTTGTAAGGAAGTAGAATTTTTCTGTTTTACTTTTGAAAGCTTGTTACAATAGATTGAAACTGGTGGCTTGTTTGTCAGACAGGAAGCTGTAGATTGGCTTACTCACTCAGGACATTAAGAGCAGTTCGTCCCAGTTATAATATTTTTCTGGATGTATGATATTGCTTGGGTGAGCATTTCCTGGTGTTGAATTGGATCCAAAATGTTTTCTTACTGACACAGTTATTTTCGAGGTATGATTACATTCTTAATTAAAAGGTGAAGCATGCACAGTGTATTCTGTTTATCATGCACATTTCTGTGATGACCTAGATTTGATTCATGTAGACAGTGATATGCAAGATCATGTTTATTTCGTAGGCATATCTGAAAGCGTCACCATGCCTCGTAAGGTAAATTATGGAGTTGATTATGAGGAAGACTTTTATGACTATGAAGATTACAATTATGACTATGACAATGGATATGAATATGCCGAGACAAATGGTGAGTGTCTCTCCAGCCCTTCTCAGTGCTTCATAACTGAAGGTGTACCAGTCCAATCCCCCCCTCCCCACCCACACCCACACCCACACACAAAAATGCAAACAAACAAGTAGAAAGAAAATGTTAAATCATATTAAGATTAACACTTCATGATAATTTCTGAGGTACTTTTCTCCATAGTCATCTTTTATGTAGAACTATTTTCTCCAAATTTATTCAAGCCACCCCAAAACTCGCGATTGTCTATTGAACTGCAAAGCGACTTGCTTTAGTTAGTCCTTTTTCCTCTGAATTTCTGGTTCATCCAGCATTATCAGAACTTGTATTGAATCTGCACGTTGTTTAGTTGTTAAATATGGTCTTGAATTAGCGAAGAGAACTCAAAAATGCTCCCGGACCCATTTTCCAATGCAAGTTTGAATTTCCCTGAAACCCCCTCTCTCCTCCCCTCCGGTGGATAGAAGGACCACCAAAAATCCCTTCCCTTCCCTCCCATTTCTTCTTCTTCTTCCAAAACTCTCTATTGTGAATGATGGATAACACCATCTATTTCGCGGTACGGTTTAAATCCTTTGATGTTGAAAAGATTTTAGGGACATCTGGTGTGTCGTATGAGTTGACAGAAAGGAGTAGAAGTGCTATCACAAGGATAACTTTCAACAAAAGGACAATGGAGTGGATAGTTCAGACATTAAAAGAGGCATCTAACACAAGAGGAAACATAGTCCGCTGATGGAAGAAAACAAAGGCTCTAGCTGAGATCTTCTGTGCTCGTAATTTCAACAGATTTGGCAGATACATCAGCTTGATAAATGTGAGGGGTGCTAGGAGATCAGTCCTTATTATTTCAAAGTGTACCTTCAATGTTGGATGGACGAGATTGCAGAAAAAGTGGAGAGGTTTATAAAAAGCCATAGGGGGAAATAATAATATACAGGAGTATAGGCTAACAAATAGTAAAGTCCCTTATGCAGAGGTGGTCAAAATTTTTAAATGGGAAAACAGAGATGGGAAGGGAGTAAATGCAGGTGTTGCAATGAAGGAAGGAGAAATCACTAACATTAAAGACCTCTATTTCGTTCAGAATGAGGTGTTAAAGGGAAGTTTGGTAGGTGAATTTAATGCGACAACCAGTCTTTCTGAAGTGAGAAGATGTTCCAATAATCTATGGAAGCAAGCCCATGAACTTAATATTTATGAGATGGGAAGAGGTCTATTCCTATTTGGGTTTGCTTCCAAAGAAGTAGCTGAACAAGTTATGGAAGGGGTTTGGAGCTGGATGAAAACCCCTGTTAAACTCCAATGGTGGAATCCAAAGAAAGGAACAATTCTGGAGCAGGACAGAGTTGATTCAATTTGGGTCAAAATAGTAGGACTTTCTTCATTTATGGACCCAGAGTGTCTATAAAGTTTTCGGAGATCTATGTGGTAATTGTATTGAAACAGAGGAAGAAACCAACCTACATAACCACCTCAAATGGACTAGAATCAGGGTTCACGGCAATGGAAATAACATTTCAAAGGAGGTGAAAATGTAGAATGATGGGGTTATCTTCATAATTCAAGTCTGGGCAGAAATTTCAGTGAGAGTGTACGCCGGAGAAGAGAAGATACCTACAGTTTTTACCTGATAGTTGCCTTATCAACAACGATCGGGTAAAGAGGTGGGTACGAATAGAGTACATGAGGAAGGGGTAGGTCTATAGCTTAGGAGAAGGGGGTAGGTCAAAGTCACGTGTTTTAACACATAAACTTGGTGGGACCATTGAAGATACATAAAGGAATGCTGGGAAGGGCCTGCTTTTAATTAATTTTGATGGAAATTTGGGCCCAAATGAATTAATGGGTCAAAGCCCAAGAGAGACTGATAAAACAACCTTTAAATTTAATGAGGAGTCACATGAGCTGCACTAGACTTCTTTTAAAGGACTTAAAGCCATTAAGGACTTAATAACTCAGTTCATCAAAGCTTATGAGTTCTAGGAGTGCTCGTCTTAGAAGGAAACACATAACAAAAGAATGGAAGAATCTATATCTGAGGGTATCTCACACATGCATATAAACGAGAAGGTGTAGAATAATGAAGAAGAATCCCTGAAAGTGTGTCAACACGAAAGGAGAGAAAAAAAATTACAGATTCAGCAAATACATGATGCTGAACCAGTGACCATGCAAAACTTACCAGAGCAGGAAGTGGCCGAGACCAGAGGCGCCAAGTTGGGTAAACTCTCATATACTAGAATTAAGCAATACTTACAGAGTAGCTTTTGTAGGATTCGAGAAGGAGACACTGGATCTTCTCATGAGAATTGATGAGAGAAAAGTGGCACTTGACTGCAAGGATCAAGGAAAAACCACTGTGACCCCTAATAACAGAGGCATAGGTAAAAATAAGCTCAAAAATCTGCAATACAGTCTGAACAAAGAGGTGAAAGGGGTAAAAAGTAGGGGGAAAAACCTCAGTCTAATGTTTAAATGATGATCAAACTTCTGACATGGAATGTGAGGGGTCTTAATAATACTATAAATATAAATCTTGTTAATACATGTTTATATAAATGGAAAGCAGACATAGTCTGCCTCCAGGAGGCAAAGGTGAATAAGGGAGTGGAGGGTGTGGCTTACCAACTGTGGCCATGTAGAAAAATGAGATGTGTTTATATGGAAGCGGAAGGTAGTACTGGGGGAATACTAATTATGTGGGATAGCAGAATGTGGGAGGGCACAAAGGTGGTAGAAGGTGTGTTCTCAGTAACATATAAGTTCGAATCAACCCAAAATATTTTTTGTTGGTTCTTCACTGGGGTATATGCACCTCATTCTAGAAGTGAAAAACTAGAATGCTGGGAAAAATTAGCAACAATGATCATTGGGTCACAGGGGGGATTACAATACAGTTAGACATATGATGGAGAGAAAGGGATCCAACAGAATCACATATGTCATGACTGACTTCTCCAAATGGATAGAAGATCTGGAATTACATGGTCCCGTGTTAGTCGATGGAAATTTTACCTGGTTTAGGGGAACCAATCATCAAAGTGCTGCAAAGTTAGACAGATTCCTATACTCCATGGAGTGGGAGGAAAATTTCAAAAGTATCAGGCAAAGAACTAAATTTTGCCTAGGGTAGCATCGGATCATTGTCTAATTCTCCTTGAATCTGGGGACTGGGAACATAGACATCCCTATTTCATGTTTGAAAATTGGTGGCTCAAAGTGGAGGGCTTCAAGGAGCTGGTGCAGGACAGGGTGGAGTAGCTTTAGAGTTGAAGGTTGCCCCAACTACAGATTAGGGGTAACACTTAAACTACCAAAACAAAAGTTGAAGGAATGCAGCAAAAGGAGTTTCTCTGGGGGTGAAACAGAAGAAACCAAGAATTTTGTGTAAGCTAGACATTGAGAAAGCCTATGACCATGTGATACGACTGCTCCTTAGTTTCTGTTTCTATCTTAGTTTTAGGTTTCAGATAGGATAAAATATATTAACAGCAGTTATCTATAGTAGTTACCAGCAGTTATAACTGCTTATCTATGTGTTTTAGTTTAAATATAGGTATCTAGAAAGGAAAAAGGAATTATTATTATCTTGTATCTGGAGATTTGTTCACTCCATGCGGACATTGTTATTGGTTAATATTGTGTTTAAGATCTTTGCACTTTAGTTAACCAGTAAAGTTTCATTCTGTTCTCTTCTTCATCACAGTTTCTATCATTGGTATCAGAGTAGTAAGATCTGTCATGGTTAACACACAAACTAACGCTTCCCACAAAGAACCTATCATGTCAACTCCTGATCAAATCAACCAACCATTGACCACTATAGCAGCAAAATTGGGAGCCATAGATACTTTGGCTGCTGATGTGGCTGCATTAAAAGCACAAAACAATCAGAATCAACAAGGAAAATCTAAAGTATTATCGAAAGAGGGCGAGATTGATAGCACTTGGAGGCATCAAGAAAATTACAGGCGTTCACACACAAAAATGGAATTTCCAAAGTATGAGGGAGGAGATCCTAGAGGTTGGATTCTGAAAGCAGAGAAGTATTTCCAAAATTATCAAACACCTGATGATTGCTAGGTTGATGTGGTTTCAATGTCTTTGGAAGGAGATGCATTGGATCTTTTTGCTTGGATCAACAGTGAAAGGACCATTTATTATTGGGATGAGTTGGTTAAAGTTATGCAAGAAAATTATGGACCCGTTAAGTTTTAAAATCCAGATGAACATCTATGTGGTATCCAACAGATTGGATCGGTGTTTGAGTATAGGCAAGAATTTGCAAAACAGGCAGCGCGTGTGCAAAATTGGCCAGAACACTGTTTGCTTAGAGTTTTCCTTAGTGGGATCAAAGAAGACCTCCGTGTGATGTTAGGATTCACAAGACTCAATCTGTGTATAAGGCAATGAGTCTGGCTTTAGAATATGAAGGAAAACATGGACCAAATCGGTCCAGTAAGGTAACTGCTTGGCCTTCTGTATCACGATCTTTATCAGTTGGAACTTCCTCTCTGACGGCTCAAGAATTCTTTAATTTTCAATCATCCCGCCAACCAGTTACTCGTTCTTTTCAACAGCCATCACTTTCAAACATTCGCCCACTAAATTTTAAACAACAAATTCGCCGAGAAAAAAGCCTATGCTACCGTTGTGGAGACAAGTTTTTCCCTGGTTATTGCTGCAAACCTGGAACTTTTGCACATTTGGAGTTAATGGAAGAGGAGAACAATATGCAGAGTGTTGGTGGAAGAGGAGAACAATATGAAGAGTGTTGAAGCTAACCAGAATGAAGTCATACCCCCTACTAATTTGACAGAAATCTTATTTCATGCACTTTTGGGCAAAGAATTTGCTCCAACTTTGAAACTACAATGCATTCATTGCAGGCGTAAAGTGTTGTTGTTGGTGGACATTGATTCGACACATAATTTTGTTGCAGAAGAAATTGTCATGGAACTTGGGTTGTCAGTCCAATATATCCCTACCTTTGGTGTCCAGATAGCCAATCGTGTAATTATTAAATGCAACAGAGTTTGTCAGGGCCTGTCAGTGGAAGTTTCTAACTTGGTCCTAAAGCATGATTTCTTCCCCTTTTCGTTTGGTGGGGCAGACATGGTGTTGAGTATACAATGGCTAGTATCGCTGAACACAATACAAGCTAATTGGAACGAAAAGTTTCTGATCTTCCAATTGAATGGGAAAACTTATAAACTGCAAGGTGTTCCTCAGAAAACACACACCGTATCATCTTTCCAATTAGCCCTTTCTTCTGACTTGCCTTCTGAGCCACCAGAACTACCTTTAAATGATGAAGGCAAGCTCATTATTTCACCTGAACAAGTTTTGGCTCATCGTTGGGGACCCGCAACTTGAGTTATTGATTCAATGGGTTGGTCGACCTCTCAGTGAAGCAAGTTGGAATAATTATGATCTGTTAACTACACAGTTTCCTTCTTTTCTCCTCGAGGACAAGGCAACTTTTCAGGGGGGATGCACTGATACGACTGCTCCTTAGTTTCTGTTTCTATCTTAGTTGCTAGGTTTCAGATAGGATAAAATATATTAGTAGCAGTTATCTATAATAGTTACAGCAGTTATAACTGCTTATCTATGTGTTTTAGTTTAACTATAGGTATCTAGAAGAATTCTGGGAAAATGAAATTGTTATTATCTTGTATCTGGAGATTTGTCCACTCCATACATACATTGTTATTAGTTAATATTGTGTTTAAGATCCTTGCACTTTAGTTAACCAGTAAAGTTTCATTTTATTCTCTTATATATCACAGTTTCTATCACAGTGTCAATTAGAACTTCCTTCTTAAAATTCTAAAAGACATGAGATCTGGCAGTACATGGATCAACTAGATTAGGTTTTGCTTTTAAAATGTGAATTTTTTGGTAATACTGAAGGTTTTTTCCAATCATATAAGGCTCTCAATCATATATTGGAAAGCAAAGGCAAATGGTTGGATAAAAGGATTCAGTTCCCAAACTGGAAGAGGAAAACACCTGGAAATTACACATCTGTTCTATGCAGATGATGCCCTTGATTTCTGTGAGGAAGAGGTGCTACAAATCAGACACTTAAGGGCAGTCCTAACAATTTTTGAAGGCATCTCAGGACTGCACGTCAACTGGTTGAAAAGTCAAATCTTTCCTATCAACCAGGTTTGATAATCTGTGGTGTCTGGCTGAGATTTTGGGATGTCAAATTGGCTCCTTCAACAAAGTATCTGGGAATGCCACTAGGTGCAAAAAATAAAGAGCTGGAAGTGTGGAATGAGGTGATAGAGAAATGTGAAAAGAAGTTGTCAAGGTAGAAGAGCCAGTACTTATCCTTGGGTGGCAGATTGACTCTAGCCAAATTAGTGCTAGATGGTCTCCCTACCTACATGATGAGCCTATTCCCTATTCCCAAAAGCATTGAAATCAAGATTAATAGACTGAGCAGATCCTTCATATGGCAAGGATTTAAGGAGAAGAAAGGCTATAATTTGGTGAAATGGGATACCCTTACTCTTAACAAAATCCAGGGAGGCCTCGGTTTGAAGAATCTTAACAACCAGAACAGTAGCCTTCTACAAAAATGGTTATGGAGATTTAGTACAGAGGATGGGGCACTGTGGATAAGATATATAGCAGGAACATATGGCCTTCTCAACCAGTGGACAACTCAGGAGGTTATGAGTACTTTTGGGTATAGTCTGGAATACAATCAGAAGGCTCTGGCCACAGTTCAACAACAACATCTCTATCAGGGTGGGTAATGGACTGAAGACTGATTTTTGGAATGAAGTCTGGTTAGGAGAAGAAAGCTTGAGAAATATTTTCCCACATCTGTACACTCTGAGCTTGCAAAGAAGTGCTACTACCTCAAAAATATGGAGTCAACAAGGATGGAATCTAATGTTTAGGAGAGCACTTAATGCTCTCCTTAATGACTGGGAAATTGGTGAAGGAGCAAACCTATTGAAAACTCTGAGTGCATTCCAGGGGTATGTCTATGAGGCCAGATATGCTTAACTGGAAACCTCATAGTAAAGGTCTGTTCACAGTTAAGTCTTGTTACTGGGAGCTCAACTCCAACCACACAGTGATAGACACATGCCCTGCAAAGCAATTTAGAAGACCAAAAGCCCTCCAAAAGTTTCATTTTTCACTTGGCTAGTGTGTAGGAAAACCTGCCTCACCCATGAAGCACTACAAAAAAGAGGATGGCAAATTTGTTCCAGATGTTTCATGTGTGAGCAAGAAGCATAAGTCAACAATCATCTTTGCCTACATTGCCACAAGTTTGTGGAACATGGTTTTATGCCTATTAGGAATCATCTGGGTGATGCCTAAGACATCCTTGGAGCTGCTGGATAGCTGGACAGGAATTGATAACAGAGGGAGAACATAAGATTGGTGGAGGACTATACCAGCATGTATATGGTGGACTTTGTGGAGAGAAAGAAATGATAGGTGCTTTGAAGGGCAAAGAATTAACATACAAAAGATCAAGACAAAATGTATTAGCCTTCTTTTTTTGGGGGGTAAACAAGATCTGGTAGGGGAGACAGTAGATTTAGTTGATTTCATAGGAAACTTGTAAAGTGCCCATATGGGGTGTGCCCACCTCTATGTGGGATGTACATTTTTTGTGTGAATACAAAGTCCTTATCTCAAAAAAAAAAAGGTTTTGAAATATGTTGGTGGAAAATATTGAGTTACTATATATACTGGACTGCTCTTAACTGCTAAAAGATTTGTAAAAGGATAAATACTTCTTCAGTTACTAAATCTTTTATAGGCTATGGAATATCAAAAGCTTAACCACTTAGATGGCTCTTAAAAAGTTCTTCCGGCTTCCAATTTAGATGACAACATATTCTTTTTGGAAATGTTTCAAATTGCTTGACACTTCCACAAGTAACTGTATCTTATACAGCTTTCACGTCTTTCAAGAATTCTGAACAATCAAAACTTAAAACCACAATATGATGTTTCTATTATCAGATCTACTTTTTAATTACTAATATACTGCATCTGTCCAAACTAACCAATATTATATATAAATAAATTTAACTTATTAAATTTCTGCACCAAGTCAAATTGTGACATAAAAGAGGGCAAAGGCATTTTTTTTTTACTTATAGAAAATTTCCATTTGATTTTTGTAAATTTTCATGTTTATAGTTACTTTACCACGACTATTGGTCTCGACAGTAGTTTATGTCCCTTAAATACTAAAAGCTTAATTTTAAAGAACTCAATATGTTGTTTACGTTTTGCTACAGGCAGCGCACCAGAAACGAATACAAAGCAGGAATTGGTTAATGTTGGCATCTGGCGTTGTTCCATTTGCACATTTGATAACAGAGATAGTATGAATGTCTGTGATATTTGTGGAAATCCAAAACAGGAACCAGTTAAGGCTGGGGTGTGGCATTGTCCCATTTGCACATTTGATAATGAAGATACCACGAATTTATGTGATATGTGTGGGGTCCTGCGTAACCCATTAATCAAAGGTTGTGGTGGTGGCAAAGCTAGCACAGGTTAGCAACTGGCGATATGTCTGTTACAGTTTTCACATTGATACACATGCAATTTTCTTTTTGGGGGCTGGAAAATTACTGTTTCCGACTTTCTGTAGATAATACTTTTGTTGCATTATTATTACCCTTGCTTATTTCCCTCCCTTCAATAGATAGTGATAAGTAATGTGGTGGTAAACTTGGTTGTGGGAATTCTCTCTTTTTTTGTGTTATTTGATTTTAAGATGTCATCTACGGTCCTTACGTAAATGTCTTGCATCATCTATTGACAATGGTACTTATATTATACCATTTTAGGTAGTTCTTAATGAATTTTGCTTTCTTCTTCATAGAGTAGATTATTTCCTGCAGTTGGTGGCATATGCGTAGTTTCTAGGGTGGCTATAATGGCCAAGTATCTATTTGCATCAACTGCCTTATTGGAAACCAGAAAATGCTGTTCACTTTGAAGCACAGAACTTTAAGAGAAAAAAAAAAAAGGATTGCTAACTTCCACGAGCTTTGATATGTTTGTGGGCATTTTCATAATTGACATGGAGCTTTTAGCTGTCTAAATTATTGCAAGGTTGATACTATGCCTTCACATGATCAAGCACAAGATGCCACCCTATAGAAATAAATTTCGCATGTTTTTATTTCCTCTTACTTGAAAAATCGGGTTCACTGCATCATGGTCTTTCTTTCAATGTTTCAGTATTTGCTGTCACTCAATGCGCAATATCTTTTAATTAATTTCTTACTCAAGCATGCTATTTATGGTTCAAAATCTTTGAAGTTTGACTCCCCATCTCCAGATGATTTAGTTTCAGGTGGGATGTTGTTGCCCACTATAGGCTAATGATACTGTCTTGCAGTTCTGATACTGTTCTGTGATTGTTTCACCTAGGATGAAAAGATTTTTTTACTTCATTAAACAGTATTTTGTCTAAAGTGGTTCTCACATTAGTAGGGAAGAGTGCTTCTGGACTTGAAGGAATTAGCTTTTGTGATTGATGATGCTAGTCTTTTGGTTTTCTGCAGTGCTAGTCCTTTGATTGGAAGTAAATGGGCCACAAAGGCCAAGAGTCAATCTGTGAGTGAGAAAGAGAAGGTAATATTGCATAGCAATGCCAAACGGGAAATGGTCCAATTTTTTTCCTGAACTATGCGAAATGGTCTAACTTTGCCTTCTGCTAAAAGTTGGATAAATGAGCTCCTGGCGTTAGCAAAAGAGCTCACCTATGCCCTTGTTCAAAAATCATTAATTGGTTCTAATTAAATTTTAAATGCAAAAATTAACATTTGGGGCTGCCACATGTTCACCACATGACAATTTTAACCCAACTTGTTGCTTGACTCACCAACGAACTCAGTACCCATATCCTGTGAGTTATCAACCTTTGAACCTGAGTTAGTCGAGAAAGTCTAAAAACCAGCCATGGTTTTAATATCTTGCTGGTTGTTGACGTAGCCGCCAGCGGAGCCACCATGCAGGTCATAGATGCGAGTCAAGGATGAGTCTTGAGTCTCAATTTTTCCGCCGAAAAGTCCTCCAATTTGCGGTTGCAGTTGGTGGATTTGTGAATCCACAAAACCTTAAAAAATGGATGAGTCACCATTACAGTATGACAATATGTTTTCACCTTCTGAATACATTACTTGAGTTTTGGGGTCCGTCCACCTGCCGAGAAAAGATGGTAATCCAATGAGGAGACTGACATGTTAGAGTAGATTGAAACTGAATTTTTCATGCAGTGATTTTTTGACAATTTTCCTCCATAATTCATGCAGAAAGATGACACCTTTTATATTACCTCTCTAATAATACCAAGAAAAGTAGTGCTAATTTATAATATTTTATATCCTGTTCTCTATTTTGGGAGTTTGACATCTTTCGTGTACATTACTATTCCTTTTGCAGCTGCTAGCGTCAAAGTCGTACAGTCAAATGTCCTATCAAGTAAAAAGGAAATAGCTGGTGAAGTTAAAAGAGAATTGGTTGCTGAAGGGCCTACTAGCTCTTCCACATCAACGGCAAAGGTTAGACGTGATGATGAGAGGTTCTTCCACTGAAACTAGAGGATGAACAGTATGTCTGTATCATCAAATCCTCGCAATGCGGAGAGTAGAATTGCAACTTCAAGATCACAGAGTAAACCTCAGAAAATTGTATGCACTGATCAATTAGAAGACAAATTGGACCAGCTAAATCTTGCAATCGTGAGTCAACCATTTATGTGATTCAAGATTTCAAACATTTAAACTGTCTAATCCGCTGATGTTACTCCAAAATTTTCACCATGTAGGTTGGCCATGTTGATTCTGGGAAGTCAACACTATCAGGAAGACTACTACACCTTTTGGGGCAGATATCTCAGAAAGAAATGCACAAATATGAAAAAGAGGCCAAGCAGCAAGTAATCCTTCTTTTCACTTCTCATCTGTTTTTGTAAGACGTTGTCAAATCTTGATTAGCTGATTGATAAATATCCTATCTATAATCAGGGAAAAGGGTCCTTTGCTTATGCCTGGGCATTGGATGAGAGTGCTGAGGAAAGAGAGAGGGGAATAACTATGACAGTGGCTGTTGCCTACTTTAACACAAAAAGTAACCGTGTTGTACTGCTTGATTCCCCAGGCCATAGAGACTTTGTTCCACATATGATATCAGGTGCAACACAAGCAGATGCTGCAATTTTCGTAGTTGATGCTTCAATAGGTGCATTTGAAGCTGGCATTGGTGTTACTGGAGGTCAGACAAGGGAGCATGCACAACTTATCAAAAGCTTTGGGGTGGATCAGATAATAATTGCTATTAACAAAATGGATGCAGTGGGATACTCCAAAGAACGTTTTGATACAATTAAGAATCAACTAGGAACATTTCTTCATGCTTGTAAGTTTAAAGATTCGTCAATATTGTGGATTCCCCTGAGTGCCATGGAAAACCAAAATTTGGTGACAAGTCCTATGCAAGATTGTTGTCCTGGTTAGTTTACTGGCCAACTGCTAGCTCTACTAGGAAGCATAGTGTTATTCATTATCTTCAACTTTATCACATTTGCATTGTTTAGAAGAAAATGCTTTTATGGAAGTTTTATGTTTGCCTGAGGCAGAACAATGGAAGCAGTAGGATACATAACAAAAATATATGAGTTAAACTGTATGCAACTGGAATTTGAAACAATCAAAGTCTTCTTAAGATTGACAACCCAAATTTGCAAGCTAATAGATAAAATGATGATTGTGCTGTTGAGTAAAAATTTCTGCAGTTATTTAGTGTCATAACGCAAATTGCTCGCGAAGCCCCCATTGTCTTTTGTAGCTCATAATAAAGGTTTATTTCAGGTTTCAAGGTCCATGCCTTTTGGATGCCATAGACTCTCTCCAACCTCCCCAAATAAATTTCTCAAAGCCTATATTAATGCCCATATGTGATCTTGTTAAATTACCGTCACAAGGACAGGTGTCAGTATGCGGGAAGTTGGAGACAGGAGCTCTTCAAACTGGAGATAAGGTACTCAATTACTACTAATGCAAGAGAGAGCCTTCTCCTTTATTTTGACACTTGACATTTAAATTCATCAAGTAACATATCGAGAACAAGATACTTCTCCTTTATTATATACATGCTTTTAGGAAACTTGGGCTTTTAGAGTCATAACTGTAAAGGGAGTTATACTGGTGTGTAAACTTGTATCCTAATTTCCCATCAAGGTGCTTCACTGTATATTCTATGGTATTTTGAATTTTATTTGGGGTGTGTTTGCTGAGGGGGGGGGGGGGGGGGGAATGGGAGTTCAAGGCGGTTGTTGTTTGAGCTAGGCTTTGCGTGGGGATTCCCTGTGGGTTGAAACCTGAGGTGGTTTTGATTACTTATGTTTTATGTCTTGCTTTCTTTCCTTGGAAGGGACATCTTCACATTGACAATAATGAGATAGGTGTACGATGAAACACAAAGACACTTCTTTTTTCTCCCTGTAATGTAAGCTATTAGTGAATTAGAGTGTAACCACTCAAGTTAACAGAGTGATAGAGTTAAAGGGGACAAAGCTAACTAACCGATACTTGCACAGTCATCTTGTTAGGGCATTGTTGGGACATACTGTTCGGTCAATTAGCATCATAATGCTAGTAGGTGCAATCATCTATTGGGCGGTAATTGTTTAATGTTATTAAGAAATCTGCCTTTTTATATGTGTAGATTGTTTTCCTATTCTACAAGATTTGACCTTGTAATAAGAATGAAAAATTGTTTTGACTTCTTTGGGAGGATAACAGTCTTTTCTAACGCTAAATTCTTAACATGTCAGGTTCTAGTTATGCCATCAAGAGAAATGGCAACAGTACGTTCGTTGGAACATAATTCTCAGGCTTGTGACAGTGCAAAAGCTGGAGACAATGTCACTATTAATCTACAAGGTATAGATGTGAATCATGTAATGGCAGGGGATGTGTTGTGCCACCCTGATATCCTATTGCTGTTACAAATCATTTGGAACTGAAGATTCTTCTCCTGGATGTTGCTGTTCCAATTTTGATTGGTTCCCAGGTAGCAGCTCTTATCATTGTACCCTCGAAATTTGCGGAGTTGCATGACTTATCTGTTTTTAGTTAATAACTCTAGAGCTCTGGATATTTGAAAATGTGCAGTTCGAATTTCATGTACACCACGCTAAGGAGGCTGCAAGAGTTGTGAGGATTTTGTCATTGCTTGATCCAAAGACTGGCAAGGAGACCAAGAAATCACCTAGATGTCTTCTAGCAAAGCAGAATGCTATAATTGAGGTTTCTCTATTGATATGCTTATGTTTTCATTTTAGTTAATTTTTTTTTATCTTGGGTGGGAATGGGTGCAGGAAGATGCTAGGCAACTGCCTTTGTGTCTAGGTAAAAGGTTGGATAATAGCTATAAAAGAGATGTTAACTTAAATCTGTTTGTCATGGTTTAGGTAGTTTTGCAAGGAATGATTTGTGTTGAAGAGCATTCTAAATGTAAGGGTCTTGGAAGGGTGTCCCTCAGGGCATCAGGAAGAACCATTGCTCTTGGTCTTGTGTAGTGGTGGCAAATGGGCGGTTTGAACTGAATTTGGGCGGGTCAATATGGACTGACTCAATAAATGGGCTATTGCCCAACCCTGCCCAAAACTAACATGGGCTAAGATGGGTTGGGTCAAAATGGATTAAATAATAGGTCATAACCCAACCGCCCAACTTGACCCATTACTTTTACAAATTTCAAACATGCATCCGGTGTTATTATTTCAAACTAATATTTTCTTTGTTTATCACTTAGTAGTATTAAATTCATCAAATATAATAGAATTTTTTTTCACCTTTCTGATTTATTGAATAATACTATTATAAGGTAAAGGTATAATACATCTGTGAGGACCTGTAGCTTGAAACAGTGACCCGGCTCGCGGTTTGAGTGTGTCATTCATTTCTTTATCTTCTTTCTCCTCTCGTGCATGTCATGGTCTCCGATAGAGATCCACAATTTTTGTAGTTGCAACAAGTATTAATGATTCTACAGTGGCATGAGTTTCTTTCTTCCTGTAGCCGGGTGTTATTTAATAGAATTCTTTTGAAGAAAAAGTGGGAGTCTTTTGGGACGTATCATTCTTTACTTGTACATTGGAGGAATCTGATAGATATTTATATTGGATAATATTAGGAATATACTCAACTTATATTCTAAAAATATAACTCAAAATTTACATTACAAGTCTTTAGTCCAAAACACAATTACAACATTATACATTCAGTATACAACAATACACAAACGTTCCATTTTTTTTACAAAGAAGTTTAAAAAACTTGATATACAATATTATACACCAAATATACAAAATTATAAAAGGAATTTATGCACTGATATACAATAATATACAATATGATAAGTTGTTATACAAAAAACTGACTTGGTCTTCTTTCTTGAATTCAAGCTCTAGATCCAAGAACACCTCAAAATTACACCAAATCGCCCGAAATTTCATATTTATGCTCCTCAATATGTAATCGATCTTTTGTAACAATACGAACTCAAAAAGAGCTTATTTGCGAAAATCCGATTTTCAAATTTTGAAGCTTTGAGCTTCAACAATGGTTGCTTATGGAGTTAATTTTAGATTAAACTACATAAAATCCACAATTATAAGGCCTAATTACTCAAACACTAGTTTACCAAATTACATTTTTTTACTACTTTTAAAGCTTCAGATACATACAAATTTTATGCGTCTTATGTATCTCAGATACATAACGATAAAAAATTGATAATTTGAAAAGGAATGTAGCTGAAATCGCATCAATCGAGGAGAAAATCACGTATCGAAACAGAGCAAATTCAAAATTAGCTCATCTCCTTCATTTTGAATTCAATTTCTGTTTCTCAACTTTTGTCTTCTTCTCAATTCGTTTCTTCAGTTTAATTCACTATGGATTTTTCGATCTAGCCGTTCACCGAGATACATAATGGCGATGATATATTAGTATTGCTAAGGAATTCATGATTTTGAATTTCTCCAAATAAATACGAATCTTACCAAATTGATGACATTGTTATTTAGGACGATGCTTCGTACGAAGATCTCATTACTGCCATAGCAATACAATTAAAAATTGATGTATCTAAAAAATGAATAAATGCCAGATATATTGTTGAAGAAAACCTAACATCAATGGAGATTCGTAACGATATGGGAGTGAAGCTATTTTTTGAGGTGTTAAAACATGTAGCTGGTTTTGGTATGTATCCGTTGTGCATTACTACGAGTGAGAAGGAAATTGATTGCAGTAGTAGAAGTGAGATTATGTGTGAGCCAGATACAAGCGTAACTGAGTGTATCAAAAACATGAAAAGTGATAGACTTGCATTAGTTGCAGCTGATAATGTTGAGGTACTTTGTGCGAATGATATGGATGTTAATCACATGATTACTGATACCAATAACAAGGTTGTCGAGGCAAATTAGATGCACAAGGACAACGAAATTATTGTATCTGTGATGACTAAGTATACTACTAATCATAGATTCCAATTCAGAGTTAAGAGATCGGACAAAAGAAGGTAATGTATCACTATACCATTACAGATTTCAGATACATATTTGTCAAATACATAACTGTCTAGATACATACAATTGACGGCATGTCTAAATACATACTAAACTGTCCAGATACATACAATTAAAGTCAAATACATAATTGTCTTACTATGAAATAATATATTCTGATAAGATACATTACATATAATATAGGATACACAAAATAATCTTGATACATATGTTATGTGAAGGTTAAATTAGATACATAATTTTGTGCCATATAAATACTATATTATGATAAGATACATTCCATATAAAACTAGATACATAGAATGGATATTTATTTATCAGTTACATCATTATATAAAATAGATAAATGAAATAAATATTTTATAGTATGTGTAGTATAGATGAGATACATTGATAATGCATTGGTTTGTTGATTATGTACAGAATTCATTTAAGTTACTCATTTAAAATAATGTATCTGTGTGTGTAACTATTTTTTAAAGTGTGTAGATGAGCAGTGTCTGGGATGTTCAGAGCATCATGGCTGAATTGTTGAACATTTTTCATAGTTAGATAATTTCATGACGAGCATATTTGTCCATTGAAGTATAAGGTGTACGGGTGTAACTTCCCAAAAATTTTAAGCTAAAATTCGAATCGTTCTTCATTTGTTGTTAGACCCTAACCCAATGATTTCTAATGATGCATAAGTGTTAAGATTCATTCTTATGTTTTGGAAGTGTATATGAATTAGGGTCATAAAGAACCTCTACCTCAAAGTTGACTTGAAAGCTTTCTTACCGATTGAGTTTTAGTGTAAGATTTTTTAAGGGGCAACTTCAAACAATCATAACTCCTAAAATATGAAGAGTTAGGTGATCTAACCAAATTAAAGATCTTCGAGTCTTCTTTCCAAAGACATCGATCGCGCATTAATACGAGTCTGGAGTAAAAAGTTATCAGCATTTTACTAAAATATGTCTAGCTGTCAAAATGACAGACAGTAACCACGAGAGCCATCTACGAGTCATGGATTTTTTTACAGACAGTAACCACGAGAGCCATCTATGACTTGTGGATCTAACCACGACCTGTGGTTTGACTCCATTAAATCAAACTTGCAGATCAGTTTATGGCCTGAGATTCACGATGTTGATCCATGGGTCGTGGATCAAATCACGGATCGTGATTTCCCCTCGTGAAAATCAGTCTAGACGCTTGAAAAGTGCCCTGGAACCACGACCTTCATTTCACAGACCTTGGTTCATTCCATGGGCCATGATTCATGTTCGTAGAAGTCTATGAAATTTTTTTCAGAAGTTTTAGACTCGTTTTTCAGGGGTATTTTAGTAATTTTCCACCCTTTTAACTCCCATACTAAGTCATTTTAGGCGTAGTTAGAGGATTTTTATTCATACTTAGTTAGATTCCTCCTCATTCCTTCAATCTAACCCCAAGAAGAAAGAAAGAGATTCTTCTCTCAAGCTCCAAGGCCTAGGGTTCCTTCTCCAATCCTCCATCCTCAAGTCCCAAGTTAGGAAAGCTTCAAACTCAGGTATGTGGGATTCAATAAGAGATTTATTTCACCCTTATGCCCAAAACCCCAATTCTTAAATTAATTTTTATGAATTCTCAAGTTAGGGTTCTTATCCAAATTCTCATGGGTTTCTATAAATTGTTTTCTCATGATTCTTCTATGAATTCTAATTTCAATTGCATGATTTTGCATGAGTTTTTACAAGTGATTTCCTATCTCATGATTTGAATGCTATTTCTAACTCAATTTTACATGGGGGAAATGGTTCAGAACACACCTAAACTATGACCGAAATTGCTGTTACACACTTCAACTTTGTGGGGGTCCTATGACCCTCCTGGACTATTTAATAGTGTAATATTGAGGGTATTATCAACATAGCTGGACGTGCAAGTGAACACACGTATAAGCAACAACTTTAAAACAATAGATTGAAAGCAAAAATCACAAGAAATTTGAATGATTTGTGTTATTTGATCAATAATTCTGAAGATAAAGTTAGAGAGTTTTAGGAAAATCCTAAGGTTAATGGAAGATAAATTAACATTAATGATAATTGACTTCTCTTTTTGGTAGCGTGTGTAAACACTCACTTTAGTTTGAGTGATTTAATGATCCAACTAAGCTGATAATACCCTCAATATTACACTATAAAATAGTCCAGCGGGGTCATAGGACCCCTACAAAGTTAGAGTGTGTAACAACAATTTCGGCCATAGTTAAGGTGTGTTTTGAGTCATTTTCCCATTTTACATGCATGACTTGATTTAATTTTTTTTTTACATGTTTGGGTATTATGACTTCATGAATTTCAAGTATTTGCATGTCTAATTCTTATTTTTATGAAATTGTACATGATTATGAAATTGAATTAGTTCCACGCAAACTTTTAAGATATGATTCATTATGAAAGACAAGACATCCCAATGTGCCATCAATACTCATGAATTATTTCCTAAAAATAAGGTTTGTGAGTATTATAAAGATCCAGGTTGTAAACATGAATATGAACAAGTTTTGACATCTAGATATGTCGCATGTATGTGAGCTTCATGATATATTTTGAGAGTAGTATTTAAAACCAAGCGATGAGAGTTCGAGATAACCCAAGTCCAAAACTATGTTGGTACCGTAGGTTGCTTTCTGTGACTTATGACAGGATCCTTATGAATATGGTTCTAACCTTGACCAGTTAGGACAACTTTTTTTAGTATGGGTGCATGAAACTGGACTCCATGTAGCTCAACATGATTTAATATCAGTTAAGAAAAACTTTCGCATGAATGTTTTCAAGCTACTAAGTATATGATATTCTTTTCCAAAATTTGACTTATTACTTCATGACTTATGCTTAAACTACGATAATTACTTATGATTTCTCTCACTATGCATAAAATCAGTTTTAAATATATTTTCAAGCATGTTTTTATCATGGCATATGCATGTATCACATAGTACATTTCATAGTACTGGCCACATACCTTTTTGTGCTGCATCCTATTACGATGTAGATTCTGTAGCCCATTTTCAGACTCGTGGCTAGTAGATCAGTAACACATCCAGCCAGCTTAGTGAGTCCTCCCCATTCAAGGATTTGGAGTTTAGCTTCATTTCAATATTTGATTTATTTATTCAGTTTTCAGTATTTAGAGTTAGCTGCGAACTTGTCCCAACAGCTCTTCAGTAGTAGAGGCTTTCAGACATAGAGTCAGATATTCAGCTGTATTCAGATTGTCATTCTTAGACTTTTATTTATACAAAAGATTAAGTTGCTCATTACTTTACTTAAAACATCCGCTTAGTATTTATGTTGTTTAAGTTTAAGTCATGCTAAGGTCAAGGGTTAGCTTGAGATCACTTGTGGTCTCAGGTCCCATGTTACGTCCAGGGGGTAGCCTTGGAGCGTGACAACGGGCAACATCAGGATACAATTGGTTTTGTAGGTGGAATTACTGCACCAAAGATGGTGAATCATAAAAGAAAACACACTCTCAATGACATTATTATAGATGTGAAACGTGAACTTGGTGTAGACATAAACTACATGAAGGCATGACTTTTTAAGGAGAGGGATATGAATGGGTATATCCTAACTCTTACATAAAGATGCATAAGTCAATGAAGGATGAATTCATATATCTGTTCATAGCACTATATCCCTTAATAAGAGGATTTGAGCATTGCAGACCAATAGTCGTAGTGGACATGAGTCATTTGGGTGGACCATATAAGGGGACATTTATTTCGGCTAGTACCTTGAATGGAGCAAATAAAATTTGATACATATATCAGTTTGAATGTATCTAAAAATATTATATTCATGGATGCATGTTTAATTGAATAAAAATACATGTATCTATTATATCTGATTATTGTTAAAGCAGATGCATTGAAATTAAATGTGTTTTGATTTCATTTTTTGCGGAGCATATACTATCACTTGAATATGGGGTAGTTAACACAAAAAATGATGCTTTCTGAATGTAATTTTTTTAATATTTTAAAGGTGCTTTTGGAGAGCATGCAAACATGTGTGTTGTTTCAGATTGCAGTGAAAGCATAATTAAAAGTGTAAGCATAGTGCATTCAATTGTACCACATTATGCTTGCACATAGCATATCTAGAAGAATATGTGTACAAACTTTAGAAAGATCAAAGTTACATTTAGCGTTGTATTCTATGCTATGGCCAAAGCATACATGCAAGAGAATTTTTAAGTCCTGATAGAAAAAATTGACAAGATGGACCATAGAGCCAAGGATTATCTGGTTGAGAATGGATATAAAAAGTTGACAAGAATGTATGTACCAATAAACATGGGTAAGACGATGACTTCAAACATAGCCGAATGTAGTAATTCTTGTTTGGTTGAGACACGAGAACTTTCAATTTTAGAATTTTTAGAATAGGTAAGAATTTTATTTGATCAATAAAATTGAAAAATGGAGAAAAAGCTAGATACACAACAACCCTGCTAAGAGATAAAATCATGAAATTCTCATACTCAATGAGGCAAAATCATCTCATATGACGGTATGTGTTATATAACTTACTTGATGATTTTATCACCATTTATGTGTATCTGACTGATTGTATCTATGCAAAATATAAAGTGTATCTGGTATGTATCTAGGCAAAATTTTAAGTGTATCTTGTATCTATCTAGCCAAAATAAAAAGTGTATTTTATATTATTTAATATAATGTATCAGTTTATGGCATTATCAGACTTTGTTTACTTAGTTAACGATATGGGAGATGGTACATTGTCTGCTTTGATAAAAAAATATGTAATTGTAAAAAAATTCAGCTAGATGAGATACCATATCTACACATAATTGTTGTTTTAAAAAGTAAGAGTATAACAGTGTTAGCGCAGTACTTCTCTGACTGCTACAAGACAACAACACTGGTGAAGACATATGAACTGTCGTTCTGTTTGATGCCGAATAAAAAAAATTGATGTATACCATTAAATATTCAGAAAGAATTGGTTTTACCATCAAAACATAAGAGATCACCCAGTAGGACAAGGAAAGGGATCCATAAGAAGATGAGTAAAACATCTTCAACAATCACGAATCGTTGTGGATAGTATGAGCACAAAGATCACAATAGGCAGTCATGTAACTACTTTTCAAAAAAGATGTGACAGTTTATTGACAGATACATAACATGTTTCATTTCATCAGAATGTATCTGATAGTTTTTGCAAATAAAACTTCAAATTTCCTTATATTTGGATCTGTTTTACATACTAATGAATTCAAATGAAGATATATTATTGTCTTGTTAGATACATCATTTCACGTATCTCGTACATAATGCACTTACTATCTTTTATTCTAGATACATAATGAATGTTAGATGGTTGGATGCATACTTACAATATATTATTATAATGTATGAAGTGTAATTCGAAGGTATCAAGTTCATAGATAATAGATGAGACACCAAAAGTTTATGTATCCGATCATGTTAGATTCATATCAATTGATATAAAATGGTTAAAAAATTAAGTCAAATACCTAATTTACATACAAGGAAATACTAATTTCAAATCAGATACATTCTATATAATACAAGATAAATAGAATATAGTTCAGATACTTACTTTATGTATATTTTAAAGTCAAATACACAAATTTATGAATCACAAATAACATATTTTGATCAGATACATTCGATGTAATATAAGATACACAAAATAAAATGGTAATACTAAATAATTTCAGAAACAACAACCTAAATTTTAATACTAAAAAATCCATACAGAGTGAATTGAGAAAAAGTTAAACTATACACATGTGTAGAATGTATTCGTCAACACATGAAAGTTAAAAACTTTTAAAGAAATCATTAGTTATTTGAAACAAAGACAAACTATTCGATATCTATAAGATCATGAGCATATGTATCGATAGATTTGTGCTTTGGAGTTGGTGGATTTTTATTATCAGTAATTCTACATTAGCAATTTTTTTCACTCCTTAATTTCATAGAAGTGACGCGTATTTGACATGGTGAAATTTAGCGTCAAGACTTGGAGATGGTATCGAACGTCCATCACTTAGATAATTAGCAAAGAAAGCTACAAACATTCCATAATCCCAGAATAAGGATGAAAGCATATACCTGAGAACTTACAACTTTACAAAGTTACAAAATGAAGAATTGGATGGAATTATTTTTGGTGCAAGGGAGAGGAACTGCTTGATTAATTATTTGAAGTATTGATTCCTTTGCTGTTTGAAATATTTTAGTACCCGGAGATTTTTTAATTTCTCGCGTTATGGTATAAATTTATGTAGACGATTAACTATAAGTCTATATGTAATAAATAAGTAATTTGATTTAAATATAGAGGTTGATACGTACACGATTTTGCTTCCTTGTTGGGCTATGTCACCAACAAATTGAATCTAAAAAAGATCTTGATTAGTTTTATTCTTATATGCTTCAAGTTGAGACCAGTCTGTACAATTTTTCTGATCGTAGAATTCACTAATTGTCAAGCAATAGGACAATATTTTGACAATCTTATCAATGTCAGACTTGATTGTAGCTTTGTGGCCTGCTGCATGAAATAAGTCATAAACACGTATACACCTTTCATTAAGAGATACAATTGCTAACACTTAATGCATTTTCTCTCTGCAATTGACTAAAATATAAATATTGTCTACCAAATACCATGACAGATCAACAGGGATCCTCAACATCATCTTATTGCATATAATATTTATATCATATTTCATGTATAACTGATTTGAAGATACACATTGATATTGTGTATCTGTAGCTGTTGTTAGTCTGCTGCTTGAACATTTTGTGCAAGTAATAGAAGATTGCATCCATATGCTAAAAAAATTAAGAAATAAATACACATAAGATTAACAATTGTAAAAAAATAACATGTATATTGTTCAGATACATAGTGTTCGATATCACATGGTTAGATACATATCTTATATAAATAATACACATTTAAATACATAGTATTGATATGCAATACATTGTCATATACATAGCTATGATACACAACACTTGCTTAGATACATAACTTATATAACAAGAATATGGTCAGATATATGATCAACACATGTATCTGTATAAAATACTATAATAGTTTATATAGATACATGTATAGTCATACTTTATGAGGTATTGATACATATCAGATTGCACATACCTCATTATTCCAGCATTTATCAGGTTCCAACATAAGGTAAAATAAATTCTTTGTCCTAACAGGGGCAACAACATAATTGATTTTTTGAGGAAGTGCTGAATGTTTGGCCTTGTAGTGATCATCTTTGTCTTTCTTGAATAAGGAGAAGATATTAGATAATACGTTTGACTAAAATGTATGAAAAAAGTGTGAAAAATATACGACCAAGTCAATAAACATACTTGGTGAAATGTTCTTTCGAATCCCATCATGTATCCAGATAGTATATGCATCAAAGAGTTCACTCAGATGTTGTCCACATATTTGATAATCTCAAATTGATATTTTAAAGGTAGACTAGTATCCACTTTTTACTTGCCTTTTGAATTGGAAGCAAAGTTTATGACATATCGTGACATGTTATACCTAGAAGGCCTACTAGTTCTTTGGGCTAACGTCTAATAATCGGTACATAATACTATTCTTCTATCTGAAACTTCTATCGGTAGTGCACTATCACTAATCAGGATCTGACTCTCAGTGATTTGATCGGGATGTACTGCAGTAATTAGTGCAATCATCAAAATTTGGGTATTTGTATGATCATGTATTGTCACGCTCCGAGGCTATCCCCTTAATATAACACAGAAATTGGGACCACAAGTGCCCCAAGATAATACTTGGTCATAGCATAACTCAGATGAATCAATAGATAAGTGAAAACATAATAGAAAGATCCGTAGTCAAATGTATAGCTAATCAAGTCAAATAGGATTACAAAACCAGAAGGAAACTCGAATACTACCTATGTCTGAAAGACCTCTAACTTTCATAAAGAGTTGCTGGGACAAGCCTCCAGCTAACTCAAAATCTGAAATGAAAGCATAAAGACGGACGCTCTAACTCTAGTCCCCGGATAATGAGGACTCACCAATAATCAGCTGAATGTCTGGCATAGTCTAGCCACGAGTCTGAGGGTAGGTGCCTGAATCTGCATCATAAAAGGATGCAACACAAAATGCATCAGTACTATAGGATGTACTGAATATATGAGATAAACAGTACTCTGAGATAAGTATGTTAAATAAACTTGTAAAGCTAAAATCATGCTATAAGTGTAAAACTGAAATGCAAGAAACTCAATGCGATGCCAAGAAAGATATACAAAATATCATAGTAACCATAATAGTTCTGAAGTCTGAAGGCAAATAGTCAATGCATTTTAAAACCTAATACTATTTCTGTGGGAAGTTCTCTAACCGACATAGACCATGTGAGCTACATGGAATCCGATGTATACGCCCCATCGAAAAGACCCAATATACCTTGCTAGGGTATAGAGGCATAACTGTGGCGTGATCAATAAATTTGATGCCCAACTGAGAAGACTTAGAACCTATGGGGGCACGTAGTTCTGGGACTAAGGGTACTCTCACCCTGTCTAACTCGATACTAAATAATACTCCCAAAATAATATGTATAACTCATATAATACTAATGCATATTTGGAAGTAGAACTGATCATAATTAATGACATATCTAATGTCAAATCTGTTCATAAAGCGTAGAGACATATCTGATGTCATGCAAATTCTTATCATAAGTTTTAAAGATGTGCATGTTCATAATTCAAGATACACCTTCTTTTCTAAAATCATAACCTGAAGAATTATGCATGCACTTTCATAATTAAGAGACCATGTTATCTAAACATGCCAAATTTATACTTAGAATCATGCAATTTAAAAGAACCATGCTAGAATTCATACTTAACATAGGGGCTTTTGAAAATATGAAAAGAATCATAATTAAAACATGGATAATGAATGTGAAATCATGAATTGAAGCTTTAAATCAAAACCCATAACTTTTCTCCAATTAGGGTAAGAACCCTAATTTAGAAATCTATAAATTCAATTTAGAAGATTGGAGTTTTGGGCATAAGGGTGAAGGGATTCCTTTATTGAATATCCACATACCTTGATTGATGCTAACCCAACTGAAATTGAAAAGAAAAGGAGGCTTGAACTTGGAGCTTGAGAGAGTTACTTTCCTCTTTTGGTAGATGAATGAGGGAATGAGAAGGGACTTAGGCTAATAGGTTTAGAAATCATGCTAAGAATGGCCAAAACAACCTCACTTAGGAGTTAAAAGGGTGGGTAATTATAAAAATACCCTTGGGATTTAATTAAGAAAAAGATGTTAAAAAGGTTGGCTTCAGGAATCACGGATGAATTCCACGGGTCGTAGACTGAACCACGACTTGTGGTTTCCACTCGTAGTTTTTGGCCAAAAGATCATGCTGCAGAAGACTTTGTAAGGGTCAACAGGACAGACCGTAGAGCAGATTATGGTCCGTAGACACACTCATCATTTCTGAAGGATTAGGCAGGCTTGTGATCAGGTTTCACGAGTCAACAGGACGGTTCATAGTTCAAACTATGATCCGTAAACCTGACTCGTGGTTCTTGAGAATCAATCAGCCCACAGGTTAGGTTGCACGAGTGGATAGGATGGCCTGTAGAGTGAATTATGGTTCGTAGAACCCACTCGTGGTTCTTAGACCAGAGGCTTATCCTGTAGAAGGAAAATCACAACTCAGTTCCATGGCTCATGGATCAAATCACGGACCGTGATTTGGACTCATGATTTCTGGAAACTTGGAATTTTTCCGAGTTTTAAACTTAGAAAGCTGATTCAATTTTTGGGGTGTTACAATATCTCCCCCTTGGGATCATTCATCCTCGAATGAAGACTAAACAAGGGAAAATTGAAGAGAAAACATCCCAACCAGTCAACAACACATAAAATCTGACGAACAAACATGAAAACTGAGCTTTTCAACTTAAAACATGACTGAATCAACTTCGAAAAATATGCATGCATACCAAGATCACGAGGGGAACTGATGGAATAGAGTAGGATAGACATATTCATGAGGAAACTACTACCTCAAGTGGAAAATGGATCGGAAGGAAAGAGATGAGGGTACTTGGCTTTCATGGTTGTTTCTGCTTCCCAAGTAGCTCCCTCAACTAGCTGATTTCTCCAAAGGACCTTTACCGAAGCGACTTCTTTGTTTCTCAACCTCTGAACCTGATGATCAAAAATCTCCACGGGAACTTCCTTATAAGTAAGGTTATCCTTCATATTCACCACTTCCAAAGGAACAATCACGGTCGGATCACCAACACACTTCTTCAACATAGAAACATGGAAAATTGGATGAACCACTTCTAAATCCGATGGCAAATCCAACTCATAAGCGACACTACTAACTCTCCTCAGAATTCGATAAGGACCTACAAAATGGGGACTAAGCTTCCCTTTCTTGCCAAATCTCATCACACCCTTCATGGGTGACACCTTCAGAAAAACCCAATCATCAACTTCAAATTCCAACTCCCTTTTCCTCACATCTGCGTATAATTTCTGTCGACTCTGAGCGGTCTTCAACCTTTCCCTAATAAGCTGAACCTTCTCCATAGTCTCATAAACCAAATCTGGACCAATTAAAGCTACCTCACCTACCTCAAACCAACTAATAGGAGACCTACACCTCGGCCCATAAAGTGCCTCATTAGAGGCCATCTGGATGATAGAATGAAAGCTGTTGTTGTAGGAAAACTCAATAAGAAGTAAGTGATCATCCAAACCACCCTTGAAATCAATCACACAAGCTCTCAACACATCCTCCAAAGTCTGAATAGTACGCTCTGCCTGGCCATCCATCTGTGGGTGAAAAGCTGTGCTAAGCTTCACCTGAGTACCAAGACCTTTCTGAAATGATCTCTAAAACTGGAATATAAACTGAGTACCTCTATCTGAAATGATGGACAATGGAACACTATGCAATCAGACTATCTTACGGATGTAGAGTCTGGCATAATCCTCAGCTAAATCAGTAGTCTTGACAGCCAAGAAGTGGGCTGATTTGGTCATCCTATCGATAATCACCTAAATAGAATCGTGTTGCCTTCGAGTATGAGGCAAACCAGTAATAAAATACATATTGATCGCTTCCCACTTCAAAGTAGGAAGGTTAATATCCTGATTTATGACACTCGGTCACTGATGCTCTACCTTCACTTACTAACAGTTGGGACACTTAGCCACAAAACCAGCTATGTCCCTCTTCATACCATTCCACCAATAGACTTCCTGTAGATCATGGTACATCTTGGTGGCACCAGGGTAAATAGAATATCTGGAACTATGAGCCTTAGTCAAAATCTTCTGTCTCAACCCATCTACATCTGGCACACACAATCGACCTTGATAATGAAGCACACCATCTCCCCCTTGGGAGAAAACCTCAACCCATTGCTGATGGACTGCACCCTTTAGCTGAAGCAAAATAGGATCACTGTCTTGCCTTGCCTTTACTTTAGCTACCAAAGATGATTCAAAACCATTCTGAACAATAACACCACCTTCTGTCGAGTCTATAAGGCAAACTACCAACTGAGAAAGCCTATGAACCTCCTTAACCAGTTCCTTTTTTTCGTCTTCAACTGAAGACACACTACCCATGGGCAATCTACTAAGTGCATCCGCCATAATATTTGCCTTTCTCGGATGGTAAAGCACACTCATATCATAATCCTTAAGAAGCTCAAGCCATCTCTTTGACGTAGATTCAATTCCTTTTGAGAGAACACATACTGAAGACTCTTATGATCGGTGAATACATCCACATGCACACCATACAAGTAATGTCTCCAAATCTTCAAAGCAAAGACCACGACTGCTAACTCAAGAACATGAGTAGGGTAGTTCTTCTCATGGATCTTAAGCTGTCTAGAAGCATAAGAATTCAACTTACCACGCTGCATCAAAACACAACCTAAGCCAATTCTAGAAGTATCACAATACACAACAAAGTTATCTGAACCCTCGGGTAGGGTCAACACTGGCGCTGTGGTCAACCTAGTATTCAATTCCTGAAAGTTCTTCTCACAAAGGTTATACCACTGAAACTTAACCTTCTTCTGAGTCAATCGAGTCAAAGGGACAACAATGGAATAAAACCCCTCCAAAAATCTCCTGTAGTGACCCGCAAACCCAAAAAGCTCTTAGTATAAGACGGGCAAGTGGGTATAGGCCAGTTCTTTACTGCATCAATCTTTTAAGAATCAACTCGAATACCATCTCTAGTCACAATATGACCCAGAAAAGTAATAGACTGCATCCAAAACTCACCCTTGCTAAACTTAGCAAACAACTTCCGATCCTTGAGAGTTTGCAATACAACTCTCCAATGGTCCTCGTGCTCCTCCTCACTCTAAGAGTAGATAAGAATATCATCAATAAAAATAATCACAAACATATCCAGATACTATTTGAACACACAGTTTATCAAATCCATAAAGGCTGCAGGAGCATTCATTAGACCAAAAGACATAACCACAAATTCATAATGACCATACCGAGTTTTGAAGGCTGTCTTTGGAATATCACACTCTCTAACACAAAGCTAATGATAACCGGATCTAAGGTCGATCTTGGAGAAGAAACTACCACCCTGAAGCTGATCGAACAAGTCATCAATCCTAGGAATGGGACACTTATTCTAAATTGTGACCTTGTTCAACTGACAGTAGTCAATACACATCCTAAGGGAACCATTCTTCTTCCTCACAAACAACACTGGGGCACCCCATGAAGAAATGGCAGGCCTGATGAAACCCTTATCTAGAAGATCCTTCAACTGATCCTTTAACTCTTTATGTTCCGCTGGAGACATTCTATAGGGAGGAATAGAGATAGGATTCGTATCTGGAAGAAGATTTATTTCAAAGTTGATCTCCCACTCAGGAGGGACTCTGGGTAAATCTTCAAGAAACACTTCTGGGAACTCATTCACAACAGGATCTGATTAAAGGGATGGGGTTTCGAACTCTGTGTCCATAACCCCGACTATATGGTAAATATAACCCTTAAAAATTATTTTCCTAGCCTAAAGATAAGATATGAAATGACCTTTAGAGGATGGAGGACTACCCTGCCACTCTACGATAGGTTCATTTGGAACAATCAACCAAGGCATAACAAGCATACAACTAATACATACCAAGAATAACATCAAAATTAGTCATCTCTAACTCTACTAGATCCGTTGAAGTGACTCTATGACAGACTGAGATAGGGAAATTTTGGTAGATTCTTTTGGCTAGGACTGACTCACCAATAGGAGTAGAAACACAAAAGGGTTCTTAAAGCAATTCAGGATAAATTTTGAATTTACATGCTACATAAGGGGTCACAAAAGATAAGGAGGCACCGGGGTCCAATAAAGCATACACATCTAGAGAGAAGACTTTAAACATACTAGTAACGACGTTCGGTGAACTCTCCTGGTCCTGTCGAGAGGACATGGCATAAAGACAGTTCTGACGCTGACTACCAGAACTAGAAGCAGTGCCCTGCTGGGTTGGTCAACCTCCTAGAGCTGCTGGGGAAGACTGAGTCCTGCTAACACCCTGTCCCTTCTTAGCTAAAGGGCAATCTCAAATCCTGTGACCAACTTGAACACATCCATAACAACCCTCTCTACTGGCTAGACACTCACCGGGATGATTCTTTCCATACTTGGTACAAACGGGGTAAGAAGGCCCCTTTGCACCACTCCCCTGAGAATAAGAGCCTGCACCTCTACCAGACTGATCGAGACGCGGTAGAATGCACAGGTCCTGATGGACTCTTCTAAAAGGAGGATCGATGTCCGCCTCCGAAATTCTGATGGCTAAATCCTGAACCCTCAGATCTGACTTTCTTGTTCTCCTTAGCCATCTCCCTAAGTTTATCTCCCTCAATATGATGAGCATGAGTCATATGTCTTAAGATACTTATGTCACTCAACAATATAGCAGATCTACACTCCTTCTTTACTAAATTTGAGACCCCATAAATATACTTGCTTATCTGATCCTGTGGGTCAACCACCATAGCAGGAGCATACCTGGAAAGCTGAGTGAACCTCAACCCATACTCCTACACAGTCATGGATCCCTGTCTCAAGATCACAAACTCCTCGGCCTTCGCTTGCCTTCACTCTCTCGGGAAGAAATGGTCAAGGAAAGACCTCTTGAAACACTCCCAAGTCATAGGGACCACGTCCCTAGCCCTAGTTTCCTTCCATTGCGTAAACCAGATATGAGCTACATCCTTGAGTTGATAGGATGCTAGCTCGACATTATCAACATCCGTCACTTGCAATACATCAAAGATTTTCTTCACTTCATCGATAAAATTTGGTGGATCCTTACTCACTTTCAAACACTAGAAATCTGGTGGGTTCATACGGATAAAGTCACGAACTCGGGACACTACCCCACCTTGAGGGTGGGCGAGGATAGGAGCCGGCTGGTTGGCCTAAGTAGCCATGGTCTGGGCTAGCATATGGATGTCATTCCTGAACTCCTCATTTGTAACCTTGGGGGGCTAGAACTGGAGGAGCAGCAATCCGAGCAGCTCGATGAGGTATAGTATATCGAGGAACAATCTGAAACGTACAAGGAAAGGATTAGAGGGATAATAGAGTTTAACTCTATCGCACGATATGATCATAAAATAAGTGAAGTTTTTCTAAGACATCTCATAGATTCCCTCTCATAAGTGTGGCGCGCTTCACACATATGAAAGAGACTCTACTCGATGCGGCTTTCAGACATCCTAGGACTCTTGAATCTGAGGCTCTGATACCAAGTTTGTCACGCCCCGAGGCTACCCCCTTGACGTAACACAGGACCTGGGACCACAAGTTACCCAAGCTAACCTTTGGTCATAGCATAACTCAGATAAATCAATAGATAAGCGGAAGCATAATAGAAAGATCCGAAGTTAAATGTATAGCTAATCAAGTCAAATAGGATTACAAAACCAGAAGGAGACTCAAATATTGTCTATGTCTGAAAAGCCTCTAACTGTCATATAGAGTTGCTAGGACAAGCCCCCAACTAACTCGAAATATGAAATGAAAGCATAAAGACAAACGCTCTAACTCTAGTCCCCGAATGAAGAGGACTCACCAATAATCAGCTGAATATTTGGCATAGTCTAGCCATGAGTCTGAGGGCAGGTGCCTGAATCTGCATTGTAAAAGGATGTCGCGCAAAATGCATCAGTTCAATATGATGTACTGAATATATGAGATAAACAGGAATCTAAGATAAGCATGCTAAATAAATTGTAAAGCTGAAATCATGCTATAAGTGTAAAACTGAAATGCAAGAGACTCAATGCGATGCTAAGCAAGATATACAAAATATCATAATAATCATAATAGTTCTGAAGTCTGAAGGTAAAGATTCAATGCATTTTAAAACCTGATACTATTTCTGTAGGAGGTTCTCTAACCGACATAGACCATGTGAGCTACATGGAATCTGATGTATACGCCCCATCAAAAGGACCCAATATACCTTGTCAGGGTATAAAGGCATAACTGTGGTGTGATCACTAAATCTGATGCCCAACTGAGGGGATTTAGAACCTACAGAGGCACGTAGTTTTGGGACTAAGGGTACTCTCACCCTGTGCAACTCAGTGCTAAATATTACTCCCAAAATAATACGTATAACTCATATAATACTGATGTATATCTAGATGCAGAACTGATCATAACTAATTATTTAACTAATGACAAATCTGTTCATAAAGCGTAGAGACATATCTGATGTCATGCAAATTCTTATCATAAGTTTTAAAGCTGTGCATGTTCATAATTCAAGATACCCCTTCTTTTCTAAGATCATAACCTGAAGAATTATGCATGCACTTTTATAATCAAGAGACCATGTTATCTAAACATGCCAAATTTATACTTGGAATCATGCAATTTAAAAGAACCATGCTAGAATTCATGCTTAACATATGGGCTTTTGAAAATATGCAAAGAATCATAATTAAAACATGGGTAATGAATGTGAAATCATGAATTGAAGCTTTAAATCAAAACCCTAATTTAGAAATCTATAAATTTAATTTAGAAGATTGGGATTTTGGGCATAACGGTGAAAGGATTCCCTTATTGAATACCCACATACCTTAATTGATGCTAACCCAACTAAAATTGAAAAGAAAAGGAGGCTTGAACTTGGAGCTTGAGAGAGTTACTTTCCTCTTTTTATAGATGAATGAGGGAATGAAAAGAGACTTAAGCTAATAGGTTTAGAAATCATGCTAAGAATGACCAAAAATGACCTCAATTAGGAGTTAAAAGGGTGGGTAATTATAAAAATACCCCTGGAATTTAATTTAGAAAAGCTGTTAAAAAGGTCGGCTTCAGGAATCATGGATGGATTCCACGGGTCGTAGACTGAACCACAACTCATGGTTTCTGGCAAAAGATCATGCTGTATAAGACTTTCTACGGGTCAACAAGACGGACCGTAAAATAGATTACAGTTCGTAGACACACTCGTAATTTCTGAAGGATTAGGCAGGCCTATGATCAGGTTATACGAGTCAACAGGATGGTCCATAGTTCAAACTATGATCCGTAGACCTGATTCGTGGTTCCTGAGAATCAGTCAACCCAGAGGTTAGGTTCCACGAGTGGACAGGATGACCCGTAGAGTGAATTACGGTCCGTAGAACCCACTCATGGTTCTCAGATCAGAGGCTGATCCTGTAGAAGGCAAATCACTGCTCAGTTCCACGGCTCGTGGATCAAATCACGAACAGTGATTTGGACTCGTGATTTCTGAAAACTTAGAATTTTTTATGAGTTTTGAACTTAGAAAGCTGGTTCAATTTCTGGGGTGCTGCATGTGTATACTCTTCAACAGATGCTGCGTCAGATACGTTATAAGTTGTAGCTGATAGTTCTTGATGATTTTCAACTTTTTCCTATAAAGGTATCAAAACAAAAAAAGTAAAAACAACAAAAAATGATATTTACAGATACATGAATTGAATATCAGGATCAGATACATTGCTTACACTATATATATATCATTTATTTTACTAGATACATAGACAAATATGAAAAAAAGATATCAGATACATGTTATCCAATACATGGCCTGTATTGGAAATTAGGAGTGGACATAAATACCAAAAAATTAAAAAATTAGACCGAATCAAATTAATTTAATTTTTTGATTTGTTTACCGTTTATTATTTTTTAAAAGTTTGGTAGTCGATTCGATTATCGGTTATATAGTCTTGGTATTTTGGTTTAATCGAAAAAACTAAAATTCTGGTAAAATTCAACTAAAGGAATCTTTCAAGTTAATCTATGTAATTCTGTAGATTATTCCAAAGCTTCTTTTTGTTGTTCCTTCTCCCATTTTATTTAATTTTCTTATTTATTTTGGCAATTCATTTATATATTAATAATCACATCAACTGAAAATATTGATGTTGCTTAATTTGTGATAATATTGTATAGGTACTTGTTTCAAAACTTTTGAAATCACTGTCTATATAAAATGATATGTATCCAAAAAAATATACAAGAAAAGAATATTAATGTAAATGTGTTAATGGCTACTAAGAACCAAATTAATTCTGCAGAATAATCAAAAAATGCTCTGAAAATCTCATTAGGATCAAAACTATTATGGTTCTGATTAAGCCCATTAAGTAGGTCCATAATCGAAAAAATCACATTTTATAATTCAAATAGAATCGAACCAAATTTTAAACGAATTGAATCAAATTAAATCGGTGCTGGATCAATTGAACATGACAAATCAAGGATTGCAGATTCATTGACAGTAAGAGTAATATTTTGATAAACCAACTGTGAAGTATCAAAGAAAATATAATTATTTTTAATAAAATAAATACATGAGATACATGATTTACTACATCGGACACATGTGCATACATGTATCAAATACACAAAATAGATATGAAACATCTCCATTTTCTACATGAGTTATACATTTAATAGATAAAATCTACATATATATTGAGCTGATACATGCAACATATAGTTTTTATTAACAAATACATGTATCAAATAATTTATAAAGACTCATACAAAATAGAATGACACATGATATATATATCTGTATCAGATACATGATACATATACATGTATCAGATACATGTGCATACATGTATTTGATACATAAACAGATTTGAATCATCTCCATTTTCTACATGACAAATATATTTAGAAGATACATTTTATATGCAATAGATACATGCAACAAATAGTTTGCATTAACAGATACATGCATTAGATGGTTTAAAAATACTCAAACAAAATAACTTCACTGTTACCTTACTAAACATGTCTGCCATGAATTTTTTAAACTTGGGCTTCTCACCGACAACTTGCAAGTTCAATATCCTGGGAATGTAACCACCTTAATTAGCAAATACTTCTTACTCGAATATCGAATAACACTCATAAAACCATACTTTCATTGCATATGGCATGTCACCAAGTTGGTAAAATTTCTTTTTAAAGTCGATGGAATGGCTGTACATTCTGACTAATTATTCAAAGCAAAGCTTTCCCTAGAAAAACTGTGTCACAATCTAAAATTGATCATGATGGTACCTATGTAATGACCTGTTTCATCATTATGGGTGAACTATTCATGCTAAGAAATGAGTTAGAAAATTTCTGGCTTGGGGAGTTGGATATTTTGAGCTAGGCCAGTCTCAAATAATTTCTAAGTGAGGTGAAGTCTAAGGTAATCTAGTAAAGGATTGGGTAGAATGTCTATGATTGAGCTAGATTTTATATTAGCTAAGACATTAAGGAGTCCGTAGGACTTTTCAGAAATAAATTCGGGGGAGTAGAACTCTCGGTATCAAACTTGATGTAAAAAGATTAGTCAGGAATGTCAAGGTTTGAGGATGTGTTGTAAAATGGATAAAACTAAGAGAGTTCTTGAGATTCTGTCCTGTATCAACCACTATAGCGGGTGATACATCACGATGGCGATGACTTCTATAGTAGAAAAATTTCCACTATAGCTAAAGTCAAGGCAGTCAACCGCGCTATAGCGGGTAGCTTCTACTATGATGGCGCCGCTATAGAGGAGTAGGACCGCTATAGCAGAATAAGTTACAGTAAATGAAAAAACATCTCCAAAAATATTCAAAAATTCTAAAGAATATTTTGGGAAAGGGCAGAGGCGAAGAGATACGATTTTTACTGATTTTTCATCAAACTTCATCGTAAAAGTAAGAGTTTTGTTCCCATAACTTACTACTACGATTGCTATGTGTTAGAATCGATAGTTTCGGGCTTGTGGGAGGATTTAACTTGACCTAAGGAGGAAAAATCTGGTGTAATAAGGATTATAAGTTGTAGAAATCTTGAGTTTTGTATATAATTGCTTAGTCATGATTAATTTACCATAATTCGCTAAATATAACCATAAAAATGATAATTCTATGTGAATTAATGGTGGAAAATCCTTGAGATGGGTGAAATGATCATGGATTTGACATGGGGATTAAGATTTAGATATAATTTGGGGGTAATTAGGCCACATTTATTGATTTTAGTATTGTGTGGTTATTTTTAGACCAAAGGCAAGTGAAAGCTTCAAGAAACGGGAAAGCTTCAAGGTAGGTGATGCTTGATTGTTTTCCATTTCTGATATGTGTGCATTGTTAACTATTTCTTTAGTATTGTCTTGTCAAGACCCGATTTATCAGGTCATGATGGCACCTATAATCTCCCAGTAGGCGAATCAATTCTCGTAGCCCGGAATGGTTAGTAATGGGCCACTACATAACCAATATGCACAATAAACGAAAATAAGCGGAAGCAAAATATAAAGATAAGATAACGCGGAAGCAACAACCCAAAATATATACAATGATACTACACCAACCCCAAGACTTGATATCGATAGTACACAAGCTTCTAATAGAATACATGTACTAGAAGTAACAAAATGATAAGTATACTGTCTCCGAACATACAAAGAGTAATAGTACAAAAGAGGAGATATGGTCAAGCCCGGGTCGTCAGGCGCTCACCCTAGTCTCAAATGTCCAAAAGCTGCACGAGTTTCCAACGCGATCAACGGTGAAAGCTCAACTAATAGTTATACCAGAAAGATGTAGAAGTGTAGTATGAGTACCAAGACAACGAGTACTCAGTAGGCATCATCGGCCGACTAAGTGCATATAAGTTATAAAAATAGTAAGTAGCAGATAACAAGAAAGAAGTCACGGAAGCAATAGAGAAAGCACAAGAAACTAGCACAGAGAATAGATAACCAAGAGTTATAAGCAAACAATGCTAGCACATAAGATATACATAACACATAAACACATGTGTAAGAAAGAAAGACACAACTGGGATCCTTGCAACAATAATATAAGTAAATAAAGAGAGAGAGTTGAGAAAATGACGATATACCGGTAACCTCAAGTAGAAAGGAAAGAAAGGAAGTAGGCCAACATAATTAACTAGAAGCCATACAATAACATAATCATACTAAAAGCCACAAACTCTCAAGATAAGCATATACCGGGATCAATCTCACATTTTATAACCTAGAATGGAATAACTAAGCCATAAGAACCAAGAGTCTCTACTAAAATCAAGATATAGAAAAGGAATCGAAACCCACAATCTGCTCAGCAGGCCACACAATAGCGCCTCAAAGATATAGGACTCCCTAGCCCCTCAATATTCAAGCCCAAACTCAGAGCCTCAACAGGCTAAAACTTACCAATCCAACAAGAACCAAGGACTATAACAATCTCTATAAAATAACAGAGAGTAATATAATCTACCTACAGTCCCAACGGCTGCCCATACAATCGAGGAACGCAATCAAGTGAAAACAAACCCTCCGGCTTCCCATACAACTGGAGCATACACTGAACACACAACAGACAAGGGTGGAATCAGAGTAAAATATGCATGATGATATGATGATGGAACCAAGTGTGATCGCAGTGTTGTATGTTACCCCCTTCGATGATCCAAAGGTCCAATAAATGCGGGATCCATGGAAGGACAATTCTCAAGTACCTCTTCCACGCCGTACTTCCCCTCTCTCCGGTCACCGTCGGCCCATTGCACTTGCTCTAGAATGGTAGGGTCCATGGAGGTCTACTCGTAGACTATATACAAACACAAAACTAAAATATCTCAACAATTGGGATCTCGTAGTACGTGCTTGGATTCGATCCGAGTCTAAATCAGTAGTAGAAATCTCATAAACCCCATCAAGGGTGCCCGAAGTGCATTCTGGTCAAAATTAGTAATCATATCTCGATAACCCTCATCGAGGGTGCCTAGAGCATATCTGGGTCTAAAACAGAAATCAATTATCAAAATCCCTAAACAGGATGCCCAGCTCGTATCCATGTCTAAATCCATAGAAAATGATGTCTAGCGCTATGGTCTAGCAGAGCCTAGTATCAGAATGAAAACCAGTAATCAAATTATCGTAGTATCCCCTCTACTCCGAGAGGTTTCATAAAAGTCAATTTAAAAGCCCTTTCAAAGTCATGTACCAAAATTGGGCCCTTGGGGCCATGCAAAGTTTAGAAAATCAATTATAATAGGCCCGAAGTCAAATCAGTAGTAAAACATGCAGGGAAAACCTTTTTTTTCATGTATGATATGCTCGCAAACAATAGAGTAGCCCAAAATGGCTCACAAACAATTCCTATCGGCCCTGCACAGGCTCAACAGCTCTACAACACTCATAACCAGCCTAGAAGGATATCTCTATGTCCGGGACTCGCGGACATTCCCACATAACCCACCATCTTTGTTCCAGGGTCAATACGAGGCCACACAGGACCACAAGGGTAATATACAATATTGATACGAATACTAATATCAATGTATGAATTAAACAAATAGAAAAGACGGACAAGGTCTGGGGTACCAACCTGTAACAACCCGCCCAAGAATGCTAATTAATGCAGTTATAGCCTATATACGCAGAGTGTAGGTAGGGAAAGCCATAACCTGCCTGTCATCCGACGAATAGCTGCGGGGAAGGTGTCGCCCAGGCTCAAATTTCTCTAGGAAGCTCCAAATCTCAAAACCTCTATCAATACAATAATCTATACGTCAAAACAAGACTAACGATACCCATATTTCTATAATAATAGTCGGGTTAAAATTCGGGTCACAAATAGGCCAGTGGGCCTCGCAACCCGAAACTAGAAATGAAAAACATACATGTGTTCCTTACCATTTCGGGAGCACATGCTCAAAAATTGAGCGGAAACGGACAACGATTGGGGCTCAAAACAACCCGCCCAAGCCAAGAGATAAAAGAGAAATTCAAGAAATAAATTCAAAAATAGAGCAAGAGTAACCTACCTCAACGAGGGAATTCCGTCAAGGATGCGAATTGGACAATTCCTCAAACATGCAACACAAAAGGGACAAATTCTACAAAGGATTTTCAAGCTTTTGGAAAGGGTCAACAATGGTGGGTTCCCTAGAATTGGAGAAGAACAACTTGGGGGAAGAGGAACTTACCAACATCATCCAAGAAGCGAGACGTTCCAATCCAATTGATGAATTCTCCAAGCTAGGAGTAAAAAAAGAGTTTTGCTGGAGAGGATTTTTAATTTAGAGTTGGGAAAGTGGGGAAAACAATGCTGGAAAATCAAAGGGATCAAAAATATATAGTTGCTGGTCGCTGGTCAGCGCTATCGCGCTGAAGGAAAAGTCACAAACTAGCTCTATCCCGCTATAGGAGTGCGATAGCACTGAAGAGGAAATCACAGGCCAGTTCTATCGCGCTAAAGGAGCGCGATCGCGCTGAAGGCCAGCAGAACCCAAAAAACCAACAACAACCAAAACTTCTACGAGGCATTCCGGGCACAATCGGAACTTGATACTCAAAAACAAATAGTGCTATTAGAGTGGAAACAACATTCCGGACTCAATGTAATCAACAAAACTTCCATACGAGATCGTCTTGGAGGAATGTTGACCCAAGTTAACACTAACCAACGCCAACCAAACACCCAAAATAAGCCCAGATCACCCAGGACCTGAACTAACCAACTACCTAACACAAACTCGGCATTCCGGAGCTAACGACACTGACAGAATTTCCATTCGAGGCCGTTTTCTCCTAATATTGACCAAAGTCAACCAAACTAGCCTACATGGGTTGAAAATACAGAATGAGAGTGAATTCCAAGATGAAAAGCACCCGGGTCCTGACCAAAGGTCCCACTAGACCAAAGTCCACACTCCGGAGCTAACGGAACTGTCGGAATTTGATTCTGAGCACGTTCACCAAAAATGTTGACTGAAGTCAACAATTTCAAAAGCCTAAATCTCTAAAATAAGGAACGACCAAAAAGACAAAACAAATGGCCCGGGAACCAAAATACTGGTCCCAGCAAGCCATAAATGACTTGGGGCCACTACAAGCAAGCTCTAACAATACAAAAAGGCAAACATGCGTAAATGACCGTAAGGTCTATTACATCATCCACTACTAAAAAGACTTTTATCCCCGAAAGTCAGGAATGAAGGAAAGACTAGAGATTTAAGAGTAGTGGATACAAGGCCCATACTACTCTCTCAGACAACCCGGGTAGCCTCCTCTACCGGATGACACCCAACAGAATGAAACAACGAAAAGCAACCAAGCATTAACTTCTTACTAGCCAAGCTAGATCCCAAACTTAAACTCCAAACTCTAAAGGTCTGCCAACCCAAACTGAACCTTGAGAATATCAACCGAAAAGCACTGACAAAACACAAGAACCAAGGCGATCAACACACATGACTCTAATCCTTGAAACCACAACCAAGTTTACAAGAAAATCCATCAACCCAAAACTCTAACTCATGAACTCGTTGATCTGCAAAACCATTTTATTCCGAATCGAACCCTGTTGCACCACAAACTGGAAGCTTAATACACAAGTTGAACACTCAAACCATCCTCGAAACATCAACTAACACACCAAAGATCCACAATCTTCTCTTATACTCTACCACGAACGAAGTCACCTCTTTTTTCTCAAACTTCTTTCAAGTCAAGATATAGTCCACTAGCATTTGCCATCCAAGATAACAACTTGAAGCGTACCCTTGAAAACTGTAGTTAACTATCCCGACTGATCATCAACCAATGAACGTAACACTTTTTCTAACATTAATCTCGCTAACTGAACCCGACTAAACAACCCATCTGAACCCAACTGAAGTTCACACACCCAAGTTAGGAAAGGCATGTATGAATACCCTGTATTGATGGAGAAGCTTCCAAACTGTAGAACAAACTCGACTTCGCTGCACCGTGTCAAGTCTGAATCAACTGGAAGCAAATGAACTAGGGCTACCTGCCCAATAGACCCAAACCAAAACCAAGATCCTGCAAGTAGTGTGGTAAGTCTACCACGAAGTCCGTAGTCATTAGCTAAGCTCCCAACTCTAAGAAACACTGCTGCTACCCTGAATGCTTGAACGCCCTTTGGATTTTAAATCATCTTACCAATCTCACCTCGGAAGGAGTCTACCATCCTATAAATATCAAGTCAAAACAACTCGAAGGCAAAGAAGAGGTGCCTGGGGTTCAAAGTCGCCATCTAGATATAATTTTTTTGCATATACCTTTAACTCATCCCTTTGGCCCGAATCAACCGCTCTATTGTATCAGCACACAAACCAACCATCTCTAAAACATATAACACACCAAACTTCTAGTCCACAACGCCCGAGTCTAACAAACACTGGAACCCCACATAAAAGACAACCCCGTAAGGATCAACTAAACAAGCTTTTCAAACTCTCGACAAATGAATGGTGACCACCAGTTTCTAAGTATCATTAGAGCTCCAACGTAGCCTTGCTAGCCTCAACTCGCACAATCGAATCACATAAAACATGCACCACCGCTGAATCTCAAACTCACACCGCTGAGTCTGTCTAGCCATGGTAGAAGGAATCTCATACTATATAGAACACCGCTGAAATCTAGAATGTCTAGCCTAACTCAAAGGTCAGCCAAGGACTAAGTGTCCATCCAAGGCCAATTGAAATGGGAAAACTAAGTTGTTCGAACTCAATGCCTTCCAACCCAAGAAGCTGCAACTAAAAAGAACCAACCACGAACCATCTAGAGTAGTTTGCTAGTCTACGATACTGAAACCCAACTTTAAAATTACCAACCAAAGCCTCTGTCAAACCTAATGCTGCCAATAAACCCTTAGGAACCGAAGCCAACTAGGCTTGGATATGCAAGTTGCTAAAACCGCAGCTTCTACTAAAATCCTAAACCAATCAAAGGAAAACCCCTACAATCTGTAAATATCCGAATCAAATCACCAACACACAACCCAAAGCAAACCTCCATCATCACCTCAGTCAACTACTAAAACACACAAGCATGAACAAAGAGTCATTTCCCTCCTTCTTCAACTAAACAAAACTCTTCCTTAGCATATACTGAACCCTACAACTCCTTTTCAAATCTAATATAGAGACATACCTTAGTTCTCAGCCACGAGGCTACTGTCAACACTTAGTTGAAAATGCTAAAGCCAAAACCCAATCACTATGCCAAAATCAAAAGCTCATCCAGAGAACTATGATCGAAATTCATTCTGACTAGAATCGGGGAACACGATAAGATAACCCAACTGGACAAGAAACTAAAGGAGACTATGGGAACAACCCACATACCTACGAACCTCCAAAACCAACCAACAAAGAGGGTCGACTCTAAACACATGAGAAAACCAAACCGATCAAAGCATACTAGTGTAACCAATATCTCCCAACTTAAGACAAAATCTCAACTCCGGTATAACTACCGGTATCATATTGAACCAACACCAGAACCTCTGGCAGAAGCTAGGTAACATCCTAGGCAATAACCATCTAGGACCACTCAAAAGGAAGACTTAACACAAGCCTAGAGCCACAAAAAAATCGGAGGCAAAACACCCAGAAAAGAGACTAACAAGAACTACTCATGAGCTACGACTTTGGGTAAACACCTCACAAGAACAACTCACCCCATCCACTACTAAGGAATAAACTACCACGAAAACAATGCATAAAAGCTATAATCCAGAAATCAAACAACTAAACAAGTAGCAGGTAGGCATATAAGTAATTAAATGATAGAAGGGATAGAATCGCAACGCGAGCATGATTATCACAAGTCGAAGGTAGCACACGCCTAACCTGGAGCAATGATATAAGGAACCTCTACATCGAGCCCACCAAGAGGGGCATTAACCTGATGGTGTCTAACACTGGCCAGAGTAGTTGAAACTGAAGGCTCTATCATCCCTTGACGGGGACAATGTCTAGCATAATGTCCCATCACCCCATAACTATAGAAACCCAAAGAAGCTCTACTCCGATGCACGGTGCCTGTCGACTCTGGACAGATACCTAAACCACCCGGCTGAAAGCCACCTCTAACCATCTGGGGACCACCCCCATAACCCTGCACACCACCTCTCGCTGCCTGGGGACCACCCTTACTACCCTGTCCTTCACCTCTGGCCGGTGGCACTGACACCCTGGGAGATAACACCTGCTGACCCTACGGACTGGAAGATGGAATAGTGGGACAATCCCTAGCAAAGTGCCCACGTACACCACACTAAAAGAAAATCCCACTAGTTATATACGGGTGAGAAGATCGCACTGAACTTGACCGGCCACTATGGCCTACACAACCTGAAAGCAACCCTCGAGAAATCTAACCCTTACCATGTCCGCTAAGCTCAACATGTCCTGTACAACCACCTTCTGGAACTTGCAGAGCAACTGAAACTGGCATGGTAGATAAAAAGCAATGGAACCTATCTCTGGAAGAGAATCTCCTACCTCTAGTCTGAGAACCTCAAAAACTATCGCGGTAATGATGTTTCTTATCACTACCTCCATAAGCCTCATGGCATAAACCCTCGATAGCCCAAGCATGATCCATTACCTGAAGGAATGTAGTCCCAATTATAACCAAGTGCTCGGTAGCTAAATGGAGTGGTGAAATCAAACCTCCAATAATGCTCTGAACCCTATCAAACTCTGTAGGCACAGTCCTAGCAATACGCCTAACCATCTCATGAAATCTCACCTCATACTCCAGTACCAACAAAAAACCCTGCTGAAGAACTAGTAGCTCAACCCCAGCTGAAGTACTACTCGTAGAACTGGGTACTGAAACACCCATCGGAGGACTCAAAGTCCTAGCCATAGTGTCCTGTAGAGCTGGGGTAGCTGTGAATTCAATCGGAGGCTGAGATAACCCCACACCCTCTATCTGATGTGGTAAACTCTCACTCTGAAGTCCTGACACTGATGGAAGCACTGAAGCAACGGGTAGAGAAGCCTCGACATCACCCGCTGTTAAACTCGTCTTAGGCATCTGCGAAGGAATTAAACAATTGAAGTTTTTAAAAGTCAATAAATCCAGGAACGCACAATAAGGAGCCAAGAAGATGAAACTTTTCCTAATAATGCCCTGTAGCCTCCCGCAGATAGGATACGGACATCATCATACCGATCCGCGAGATTCTACTTTGACACTTGCTTCTGTACCACGACACCGATGAACCTAGGGCTATAATACTAAGTTGTCAAGACCCAATTTCTCAGGTCGTGATGGCACCTACAACCCTCCAGTAGGTGAACCAATTCTCGTAGCTTGGAACGGCTAGTAATGGGCCACTACCTAACCAATACGCACAATGAATGAAAATAAGTGGAAGCAGAATATAAAGATAAGACAACGTGGGAATAACAACCCAAATATATACAATGATACTACACCAACCCAAGACTTGGTATCGATAGTACAGAAGCTTCTAATAGAATACAAGTGCTAGAAGTAACAAAATGATAAGTACACTGTCTCTGAATATACAAAGAGTAATAGTACAAAAGAGAAGATGTGGTCAAGACCCGGTCGTCAGGCGCTCACCCTAGTCTCGAATGTCCAAAAGCTGCACGAGTCTCCAACGCAATAAACAGTAAAATCTCAACTAATATCTGCACCAGAAAGATGCAGAAGTGTAGTATGAGCACCAAGACAATGGGTACTCAGTAGGCATCATCGGCCGACTGAGTGCATATAAGATATAAAAATAGTAAGTAGCAGATAGAAAGAAAGCATTCACAGAAGCAATATAGAAAGCACAAGGAACTAGCACAAAGAATAGATAACCAAGAGTTATAAGCAAACCATGCTAGCACAGAAGATATACATAACACAGAAACATAGGTGTAAGAAATAAAGATGCACCTGGGATCCTTGCAACAACAATATAAGTAAATAAAGAGAGAGTTGGGAAAATGCGGTATACCGGTAACCTCAAGTAGAAAGGAAAGAAAGGAAGTAGGCCAACATAATCAACTAGAAGGCATACAATAACAGAATCATACTAAAAACCACAAATTCTCAAGATAAGCATATACTGGGATCAGTCTAATAATTTATAACCTAGAATGGAATAACTAAGCCATAAGAACCAAAAGTCTCTACTCAAATCAAGATATAGAAAAGGAACCAAAACCCACAATATGCTCAGCAGGCCACACAATAACGCCTCAAAGATATAGGACTCCCTAGACCCTCAATACTCAAGCCCAAACTCAGAGCCTCAACAGGCTAAAACTTACCAATCCACCAAGAATGAAGGACTATAAGAATCTATTTAAAATGATCGAGAGTAATATCATCTACCTACAGTCCCAATGGCCACCCATACAATCTAGGAACGCAATCAAGTCAAAACAAACCCTCTGGCCGCCCATACAACTGGAGCGTACACTAAACACACAACAAACAAGGGTGGAATCCGAGTGAAATATGCATGATGATATGATGATGGAACCAAGTATGATCACAATACTGTATGTTACCCCTACAGTGCCCCAAAAAAGTCCAATAAAGGTGAGATCCATTGAAGGACAATTCTCGAGTACCTCTCTTATGTCGTACAGCCCCTCCCTCCAGTCACTGTCGGCACATTGCACTTGTTTTAGAATGGTAGGGTCCATGGAGAACTACTCGTAGACCACATACAAATACAAAACTCAGACCGGTAGTTCGGTGCCTGGGCCATTTATTTGGTCTTTTTGGCCGTTCCTTGTTTTAGAGATTTAGGCTTTTGAAATCGTTGACTTCAGTCAACATTCTTGGTGAACGTGCTTGGATTTGATCCGAGTCTATATCAGTAGTTGAAATCTCATAAACCCCATCAAGGGTGCCCGAAGTGCATTCGGGTCTAAATCAGTAATCATATCTCGATAACCCTCATCGAGGGTGCCCGGAGTATATCCGGTTCTAAAATAGAAATCAAGTATCACAATCCCTAAACAGGGTGCCCAGCTCATATCTGGGTCTAAATCCATAGAAAATGATGTCTAGCTCTATTGCCCAGATGAGCCTAGTATCAGAATGAAAACCAGTAATCAAATCATTGTAGTATCCCCTCTACTCCGAGAGATTTCATAAAAGTCAATTTAAAAGCCCTTTCAATGTCATATACGAAAAACAGGCCCTCGGGGCCATGCAAAATTTAGAAAATCAATTATAGTAGGCCCAAAGCCAAATCAGTAGTAAAACATGCAGGGTGTATGATATGCTCGCAAATAATAAACTATCCCAAAATGGCTCACAAACAATTCCTATCGGCCCTGCACAGGCTCAATAGCTCTACAACACTTATAACCATACTAGAAGGATATCTCTATGTTCGGTACTCACATACATTCCCAAATAACCCACCATCTATGTTCCAGAGTCAATACGAGGCCACACAGGACCATAAGGGTAATATACAATACTGATAGGAATACTAAAATCAACGTATGAATTAAACGGATAGAAAAGGTGGACAAGGTCTGGGGTACCAACCTATAATAACCCACCCAAGGATGCTAATTAATGCAGTTATAGCCTATATACACAGAGTCTAGGTAGGGAAAGCCATAACATACTTATCGTCCGACGAATAACTACGAGGACAGTGTTGTCCAGGCTTGAATTGATCTGGGAAGCTTCAAATTGTGAAACCACTATCAATACAATAATCTATAAGTGAAAACAAGACTAATGATACCCATATTGCTATAATAATAGCCTGGTCAAAATTTAGGTCAGAAATGGGCCCGTGGGATCTGTAACCCAAAACCGAAAATGAAAAACACATATGTGTTCCTTACCATCTCAGGAGCACATGCTCAAAAATTAAGCGGTAATGGACAATCATTGGGACTCAAAACAACCCGCCCAAGCCAAGAGATAAAAGAGAAATTCAAGAAATAAATTCGGAAATAGAGCAAGAGTAACCTACCTCAATGAGGGAATTCCATCAAGGATGCGAATTGGATGATTCCTCAAACATGCAACACGAAAGGGGCAGCTTCTAAAAGGATTTTCAATCTTTTGGAAAGGGTAAACAATGGTGGTCCCAAAAATTGGAGAAGAACAACTTGGGGGAAGAGGAACTTACCAACATCGTCCAAGAAGCAAGACTTTCCAATCCAATTGATGAATTCTCCAAGCTAGGACTAAAAGAAAAGTTTTGGGTGAGAGGATTTTCAATTTAGAGTTGGCAAAGTGGGGAAAACAATGCTGGAAAATCAAAGGAATAAAAAATATATAGCTGCTGGTCGCTAGTCAGTGCTATCGCGCTAAAGGAGTGCGATCGCGCTGAAGGAAAAGTCATAGACCAGCGCTATCACCTATTGGAGCGCGATCGCACTGAAGGGGAAATTACAAGCCAGCACTATCGCGCTAAAGGAGTGCGATCGTGCTGAAGGCCACCAGAACCAGAAAAACCAAAACTTCTATGGGGCATTCTGGGCATAATCGGAACCCGATACTCAAAAACAAATAGTGCTATTAGAGTGGAAACAACCTTACGGATTTAATGAAATCGAAAAAACTTCCATACGAGGTCGTATCGGAGGAATGTTGACCCAAGTCAACACTAACCAACTGTAACCAAACACCCGAAATAAGCCCGGATCAACCAGGACCCGAACCAACCAACTACTTAACACAAACTCGACATTCCAGAGCTAACGACATTGACAGAATTTTCATCCGTGGCCGTCTTCTCCAAATTTTGACCAAAGTCAACCAAACAAGCCTAACTGGCTTGAAAATAGAGAATGAGAGAGAATTCTAAGCTGAAAAGCACCTGGATCCTGATCAAAGGTCCCACTAGACCAAAGTCCATGCTCCGGAGCTAACGAAACTCTCGGAATTTAATTCCAAGCACGTTCACCAAGAATGTTGACTGAAGTCAACAATTTCAAAAGCCTAAAGCTCTAAAACAAGGAATGGCCAAAATGACCAAACAAATAGCTCAGGCACCGAACTACCGGTCCCAATAAGCCATAAATTACTTGGGGATGCTACATGAAAGCTCTAACAATGCAAGAAAGGCAAACACACATAAATGACCGAAAGGATCATTACATGTTTGCGCATTACATAGTTTAGGGAACAAAATGATAAATGTTTATGATATCCGGTGTAAATCATGTGAAATGAAATGTCTTAATTATTTATTGGTTGTACAAGTGTGGTTGTATTCATTATTATTGATTGATTGGTTGTCTATGACATTGAGTTAGCTCGGGTATCACGCCTGGTACAATATATTAATTGGGTTGGGTACCATGCCTGGTATGGAATATTCATTCGTTAGCTCGGGTACCATACTTGGTACAAGTTCTAACACGGTTAGCTCGGGTACTACGCCTGGTACATTGTTGACTGTGCTTGTTTGGAATGATTCCATGAGTGGACCAGATTTTCTCCTTGTGTTATAATTGTTGCATTTTGGTCCATGAGTGACTGGATGGTTATGTTAAATGCTGGGTTGGTTCTTGTGTAGATCAAGACTACATATTAAATATTATAGATGTTTACTTAGGGATTCTTGGTTTGTTCGGGTTACTTGAAAAGTGGTAGATGTACATACGTTGTTGTGGTTGTTGTAGAGTCTGGACATGTTTTATGTAGCTGATAAGTCAGGTTGATGACTGAGAGTTTGAGTTGTATTTGCTGGCTTGTTTACACATGTTTGCTCCAGCCTTACTAAGTTCTAGTTAAATGTTCATATTTTGTATATTGGAGCTGGCCGATGGTCCTATCAGTAAACTATTATTTTGTATACTGATACTGCACTTGCTCTTATTTTGTTGAATACATGGCATATTCTAGTGGATGCTGCAGGACCTCTATTTTGACACGATCGTTATCTGAATCTAAGGGTGAGCTACTTCTTTCAGGCTGCCATGGATTCGTCATTTCCTTCTAGTCCATTGTTCGGACTCAGACTACTTTTATTTTGGGGTTGTATCCCTATACTCTAGACTTATTAGATATTTGGTACAAGACTTTCAGATTCTAGGGATATTTTCCGCAGGATTCTCTTGTTTAGAGAAGTCTTAGTTTTATTCAATGCAACTTATTTTAGCTACTTAGTTTTGATAAGTGTTGGCTTGATTACTTGGTTCGCTCACCGAGGTTTTTGGGTGGATACCACTTGCGGGTCGTGATAACCTATCTCACCCTCATGATAGGTAAGCCAACATAACTCCCTAATCGACCTAAAGGATAAAAAGACAGAAAAATTAATCACAAAATTGAGTCTCAACTGATCTTCATAAGATAAGGATAAGGAAGTAATAAAAAATAACAAGTAATTTCCAAAACCTGGTAGTCATAAGGTACAAGCCTCTAAGTAAGAAGTACAACAAAAGAGTCCAAAAGTATCTCATATTGCGAAATATGCATAAGAATAGGATATAGGGAGATTCAGTAGTTGCTAAGATCAAAAATCACTACCTCAAGAGTCTCTGAAGAAGATCACAATGCGAGCACAGAATCAGTGTCCAGAAAGAGGTGGCTCAGTACCTGCATGTATAGTGTAAAAATAAACAAGTGTGAATACAGGGTCACATGTACTCAACAACATCCTCAACTGATCCTAAATAAAAGTGATGAGGAGAACCACCTAAAAATACTAATGTTACATATGATTCCCAACACCTCTACTTAGGAAAGCCAACCTAGACTAGCAGATATTCACAATAACGATGCAAAAAATTATAACAAAATCCACAATTATTCAACTCAGTCCAACAAAGATGGCCCACAAATCACAATATACATTTGCAATGCATAAATGAGTATGAATATGTCACGCCCCAAATTAAAGGGGTAGACAAGAACAATATGACCACCTATTTTACAAGTAATCTATGATATATACAAAGTTATAAATGGATAAGTTAGTATAATAACTAACATATGTTGCATATATATATACTACAGAGTCATTGGAACAAAACTAAACAATGTGATGCTAGATAACTTCTAGGAAGCCTCTAAAGAGTACAAAATGCTATACTACTAATAACCAATCAGGACAGTCCCCGATGTACCCAACTAGAGATCTATACATATAACCAAAAACACTAGACATAATCTGGATCCGGATGGAGATGGAGCTCACCAAAATGCCAGTTGAAGGTGGCAAGATAACCTAACGCGGGTGTCTACTCCCATGTGAACCTGACCTTGTATTTATAAGAAAATATGGCACCTCAAACGTAGGGACGTTAGTGCATATACAACATGTACTGGTATGTAAAGTAGACAAAATAAGAAGTAGACAAGTATGGAAGCTCATATGAATCAAATGTCAAAATGAAAAAATTATGAGCATACAAGTAACAGATGTACGATATGAAACTGTAACCTATGCACCAACATTATTAGTTCTTCATATAACATTCAAAGAAGCATTTATTATAACATAGCCCCTATGACTTGCCTAGGTGATGTACCTACACTATATTTAATACAAATGATCATGTGATGGCCTAACAAAGGTGATCCAGGTCACATGCAAGGAATATGTTGCTCAAATACTCATTGCTATGATTTTATACATATAACTATAATCGCAGTCTAATACGGGGTACGACCTTTGAGGGCTCACTATGAGGGTCTGCCCGCAGGTCATATATGCCATGTGTTGGCTCGAGTCAGGGGAAATTAGTGCATGACATTCCAGCTAACTTCAAATACAAATAATACCACACGGGTAGGTATGCCATAATATTTGGGCTCACTATAATTGTCTAGTCTCAATCCTGTGCATACAATAGCATCACGCAAGTGTGTCAGGTAAAACCTATTAATACCCTCCCATCGCTATCTTTTATCAAGTAAAGCCTTGAAAGACCTATGACTTGTAATTTATGATAAAGATCATCTACCTATTTAAGTAAGATCTCTATATAATACCTAACTTCACGAATATGATATCACTATCCAAATACTAGTTCTCACTTTAACTTATGGCTATATCCTATAGGTTATCACATAAGAAAGTGTAATTATGCTATGTCCATTTATTTTATTTATAATGCGTGACACATATATGTCCATATCGGGTGAATCCTAAGATTTTCAAGTAAAGACACTTACGGTCATGAAAAATATTAAGAATGCTTGACACGAAAGGAATAATAAGAGTACTTATAAGCTTTAATGATTAAACAAGAGAATGACACACAAAACAACTAAGACCTTGTTTTTATTTTTCATATAAGCTATTTGACCTATATAGAAGGAACATGTGATGTGGGGGGGGGGGGGTACCTTACGATGAAGAAAGTTTTAGCCTCACATACCTTAGATACTTCCCAAGATAATGGTAGTACCTGAGTTCCAACAACTCAACACACTCAGGTGTAGCATTTACGCAACCAACCCAATCAACTACACACACAACACATATATGTATTCATCAATAACCCATAGGTTCACCTAATAATTTAGTCTAATATTTTCCCCTTATGCACAAAATTTAATCAAATCCCTTAACAACACTTGAAGTGAATTCTTTATTTTTTAACTTATAAAATTCAATAATAAATTTTCCAATTAGTAGGAATTCCCCAAAAAGTTCACTTTTATTCATCTTCTCCCCTCTCGTATGAACCCTAATTATCAAGACCCATTTCAAGAGATAATAAAAATTAAAATTAAATATCCCCAAATACTTACTTATAATCATATTCAAGAATGGGATAAAGAATTTACCTCTTAGAATTCAAATTTCAACTTTAGCTCTTGTAGATTCCTTGAGGTTGGTTGAGCTCCATAAGGATGTGGGTATAATTTCCTCTTTCTAAATATTCTCCTTACTCTATTTTTTCTTTAATAGAGTTGATTAAAAGAAAGGAATAAGGGGTAAAGAAGAGCACTGGTAGTGCTGTTGCTGTTGTTGTATGACGCAATAACCAAATTACCCTTTTTTCACTTAATGCCCCTTTTCCCCTTTTTCCATTTTTTTCTTTTTAAATAACTAAGGATTGAGTCCCACCAACTCCAAATATCATAAATTAATCATGGAGATCACTTAATTTATTTATACTTTCTTCCTCTCATATAACAAGACATACTAATATGTATACTCTACCATTTTATATGAGCACTATAATTTTCTTTAAAATACGTGCACCACATAACTCTATATAGATTAACAGGTATACTCATTTGAAGTACTAAACTTGATTCAAAATTTTCTAAGGTATTGCAATCTTCCTCACTTAGAATTATTCATCCTTGAATGATGCTTGCAACTTACTTTACTCTCTATAATTATCCAAGACATTCACGAGATCACATAATCAACTCCCACTTCACTTTTTCTATCATAAGGCCTTAAAATTTGGCTAACTCTCATAATTTTCAAATTTTTTGGCAGAGTTTCCTTTGTAAATAGGCCTATCGAGAACCTATCAGCAAGTCAGAGTACATATAACTATGCTTCACAGAGCATCATAGCAGATATAATGCTTAATAGATACTACACGAGACTCCATTTGGGTTTATATTCAAATAAAGGTTATAATGATTTGTATCTTACCTTATACTCTGCATCTGAAAGCTGCATCCACGTAAGTCTCGAGAATCATAGGCACACATCATATAGCTAAATATATCAAGTGGGAATCAAATGACAACCAAACAAATACAATAGAGACTAACAATCATATAAATGAGATAAATAGTTTAAGAACCTTCCGATGGTTCTTGGAACAAGTGCGAATATTTAGCTTTCATATCAGCTTCGGATTCCCAAGTGACTTTTTCTATGTTCTGGTTCCTCCAAAGTAATTTAACTGAAGTTATCCCTTTGGTCCTTATTTTTTTGACTTGTCGGTCCTATATAGTCACATGGACTTCCTCATATGATAAGTCTCCCACAAGATCAATATCCTCTGTAGGGATGACATGTGAAAGTTCTCCTAAACATTTGCATAACATAGATACATGAAAGACCGGATGTACTACAACTAACTCAAGGGGTAATTCTACCTCATAAGCTACCTGGCCAATTCTGCATATAACTCTATAAGGCCCAATATACGTGGGACTCAACTTACCTTTCTTCTCAAATCGCATAATGCCTTTCATAGGTGACACCTTCATGAATATTAAATCACCAATTTGGAATTCTAAATCCCTAAGCTGCACATCTGTATATGATTTTTGTCAACTTTGAGCAGTCTTCAATTACTGTTGTATCAACTTGACCTTCTCAACAACTTGGTGAACTAGATCTGGTCCTAGTATTTATGTCTCACCTTCTACGAACCAACTGATAGGTGATCTGTATCATCTCCCATACAGAGCTTCAAATACAACCATGCCAATGCTGGAGTGATAGAAGTTATTATAGGAAAACTCTATTAAGGGCAAATAATCATCCAGTTACCTTTAATGTCAAGCACACATGCTCTCAACATATCTTTAAGCGTCTAAATGGTGTGCTTGACTTGCCCATATGTCTGTGGATGAAAAGTATTGCTAAGATTCATCTGTGTGCCTAAGCTTTTTTGGAATGATCTCCAAAAATGGGCTATAAATTAGGCATATCTTTCTAAATTAATGGACATTGGGATCCTATGCAAGCGAACAATCTCCTTTATATATAGATTAGCATAATCTTTAGATATGCTGGTGGGCTTAATATGCAAGAAATGGGATGATTTTGTCAGCCGATCAACTAATACCCAAATGGAGTCATGTATTCGAAAAGAAGAGGGAAAACCTATGACAAAATCCATATTAATAGCCTCCCATTTCCATACTGGAATACTTATGGCCTGAGCTAGGCCACCAGGACTTTGATGCTCTACTTTTACTTTTTGTCAATTGGAGCACTGTGCTACATACTCTGCTATATCTTTCTTCATATAATTCCACCAATAGACCTCTTTAAGGTCATGATACATCTTTGTAAAGATGGGATGGATTGTATATTGGGAACAATGTGCCTCAGGTAGAATCTATTATCTCAAGCCATCTAGATCAGGTACACATAGTCTACATTGACATCTCAAAGTGCCATCGCTTGCTAGGTCAAACGCTGTAATCTGGTGCTATCGAATTCCTTCTATGTATTGAAGCAATAAGGGATCTTCATACTGTTTATCTTTCACCAATGCCACTAATGACGAGTCTGCCATATTTAATACCACAATTCCACCATCTTTGGAGTCTATGAGTCAAAACCCTAGGCTGGTTAATTTATGAACATCACTGGCTACCTCACATTAAATAGGTGAGAAATGTCCTAGGCTACCCATAGATAATCGATAAGGAGTATCTGCTACAGTATTACCTTTACCTTGATGGTAAAGAATATCTACATTGTTGTCTTCATCAACTCTAACCACCTCATCTGCCTTAGATTCAACTCTTTTTTCTTGAATATATATTAAAGACTCTTATGGTCCGTAAAGACATCAACATGCACCCCATACAAATAGTGGCGCCATATTTTAAGCGCGAAAACCACCACTGCAAGCTCTAAATCATGAGCTAAATAATTTTGTTCATGCTTTTTCAACTGCCGAGAGGCGTACACTATAATGTTTTCATGCTACATCAGGAAACAACCTAGGCCAATACCTGAAGCATCACAATACACAACATACCCTTCTGTTCCCTCTAGTAAGGACAATACTGGCGATGTAGTCAATCTATATTTTAGCTTTAGAAAGCTTCTTTCACAAGCATCTAACCACTAGAACTTAGCTGCTTTCTACGTCAATATAGTCAATGAGGCAGAAATAGAGGAAAATCCCTCCATAAATCTCCTGTAGTAATGCCTAACCCCAAGAAACTATGTACCTCTATGGGAGTGGTTGGTTGAGGCCAATTCTTTACAACCTCTATCTTCTGAAAGTCCACTCTGATGCCTTTTATAGATACCACATGGCCAAGAAAGGCTACTAAGCTTAACTAGAACTCACATTTAGAAAACTTAGCATATAATTGGTGCTCTCTGAGTGTTTGTAGCACTGATCTCAGATGATTTGCATGCTCCTCTTTATCATGTGAATATACCAAGATGTCATCTATAAATACAATCACGTACATACCAAGAAAGGGTTTGAAAATCCTATTCATCATATCCATGAAGGTTGCTACAACATTCATTAGTCCAAATGAAATGACAAGGAACTCTAAGTGCCTATATCTTATCCAGAAAGCTGTCCTGGGAATGTCTACTTCACGAATCCTTAGCTGGTGGTAACCAGACCTCAAATCAATCTTTGAAAAGATTTAGCTCCCTATAGTTGATCAAATAAATCATCTATTAGGGAAAGAGGATACTTATTCTTTATTTAGCTACCTGTAGTTGATAAGTTGGTAATCTACCAACTTATTGAGCCTTTATTCATTAATTATTGCCATGTTTTAATGAGAATTAGATGTACTTATTTCCTTTATTAATGTAAAAATAGGTACTCTTTGTCAAATGAAGAAAGTAAAGGAATTTAACCCAAAAAGGTAAAAATGAAGTTAAAGTATGAAGGTGAGCAAAAAAGGGAATAATCTATAAAGAGATGCGAATAACATGCGAGCCACAAAAAGGCACCTACATTTCACAGATGCCATCGCACAAGGAAGATTAGAAATTGTCTGAGAATTTACCAACATGAGAGCCTCACTTTGCAAGGGGAGATCACCCTCCCTATCGCACCTCACATCACATAGATGTTGGAAGTCACTGCTTGAAGAGAGAGGAACCTGCGATCCGCAAACCTTACGGTACGATTGTAGGTGTCATCACACATCAATCGCATAAGGCTCAAAGGGAATTTTTGTCCAAGTACATGTGTCGTATTTGTGAAGGTTCTAAAACCCTTTTTGGGGTGTGTACGAAGGAGAATAACTAGTTTTTAATTTCTCCAAGGAAGAGCATTGAGAGTACACTTTCTCTTTTCTTCTTCCTCATTGAAAAACACCATTTGTAAGGAATTTGAGCTTGGAATTGGAACTTAGCTTATAATATGAATGGAATTTTGGGTAACCTAATTGGTATATTCTCTTGTTTCCTTAATATGAGCAGCTAAATCCTATTCTAGGGGTATATGCATGATGGGTGTTTGAATTTAGGTCTGAGTATTGATTAATTATGCTTATAATTGATTATTTAGTATGGGTCTATTGAATTCTTTATGGTTTGATTATAAAATTGATAGTTGCAAACATTGATTGAGTTTACTAATTTTGTACTTTCTTGAAAGAGTTAATAAATTGGGTAAGAATTCAATAGTGGGGATTTGGTATTTCCACCATAGATTAAGGCTAGAAATAGCTTGATTGAATGAAATTCTTATCTAAGAATCAAATCTAGAGATAGTTTGATTCACCCAAGTATCAATTGGTTGGTTTAAGGTAAAGCTATGGTGCTTGACCAAAGACCATGGTACATATATTTGGAGGGTTGAAAGACTTCCAAATATAGCTCAAACCAAGTTACCCATATCTTTAATTGAAAGTTCGCATGATTAATCAATTCCCTATCCCATTGTAGAACCCCATCAGAAGCATACCCCTTGTCGTCCTTCTCTTGAATTTTCTAGATTGTGTTTACATTGTTCTCTTGTTACTTGAAATTTGATAACTCCCAAACCTTTTCCCCTAATTTTTATTTAAATTGTTCAAACAATTACTCATAACTAATAAATTAAACTCTGACGTCTAGTGGAAAAACTAAAGTCCCATTCTCTGTGGATTCGACTCTGACATCTCGTTGGGTTAATTATTATTTTTCTTGATGATTTCTACCACCTCCTTCAGGAGAGTGCTTTTGAGCATCATCAGTAGTCTATAAACATTCTCAATATGCCATCTTTCTTACGTACAAATAACACTGGTGCACCCCAAAGTGATATACTAGGTTGGATAAAGCCTTAAATCAAGAAAGTCTTTCAACTGCTCCTTTAGCTCCTTCAACTCTGCAGGCGCCATTCTATAAGGTGGAATTGATATCGGTTGAGTACCGAGATGCACAAAAATATCAAAGTCAATTTCTCTGGAGAGAGGTAACACTGGAAGTTCATTAGGAAACACATCATGATTCTCATTCACCACTAGTACTGATTGAAGAGCTGACATTTATTTTTTAGCTTCAAGGTCTTTTACTTGGACAAGGTGATATAAACACCCCCGATAATAAAATATTGTTCCTTAAGACAGAAAATAAACCTCCCTCTAGTCATCATAGTATTACCCTTACACTCTAAGACCGGCTTACCTGGGAAATGAAATCAGGCAATCTTAGCTCGACAATCAACTATAGGATAGCAAGAGGATAACCAATCCATACCCATGATTACATCAAATTTGACCATTTCAAGTTCAATCAGGACAACCAATGTATCACGGCCACATACTATCACTACACAATTATAATAGACTTACCTAGATATGATAGACTCTCCTAGTGGAGTTGATATTGCAAATGGTTCATGTAACAGTTTTGGCTCTATTCTAAACTTTTTAGTAAGAAATGGAGTAACATATGATAGGGTAACTCCTGGTTCTATCAAAGCATATACATCATATGAGAAGATGGATAGAGTACCTGTGACTATGTCTAGGGATGCCTCTGAATCTTGCCGACCAACTAGTCCATACACATAATTTGGGCCGGCACTGGAACTAGTCCTTCTGCCTCTATAAGATCCTCTACCTATTGGTGCCTGAGGACTGCGAGAAGAAGAAGGTGCTAATGATGATAAGGCTAATGAAAATCCTATAGGCTATGATCTATCACCTCTATACCATACTAATAACAAGTATTTGAACCACGCTAACACTCCCCTCTATATGCCCAGCCACACTATCTACATGTAGGTCAAGGCGGTAATCCCTAACTAGTATCCTTCTAAGGCTGTGGGCCTGTGCCCTAGAAATCTGACCCTGTTAATGTCTATATCTCAAAAACTAAGTTAGAGCATTAGCTTTGGAGTGTACCATCGACTGATTTTGCCTAGGTGGCCCTCTACTGGTGCTCCACTGCTCCCCTGATACTGGCCAGCCATCTTAGCTCTCTTACTCTATTCCATCTTGTTATCTACTTCATTATTACGCTGATCCTCATCTAACTACTGAGCATATGCCATGATACTCGCTCTATCCAAATCCCTATTCAAGGCAGCAATAGAAAAGTTATCCCTCAAGCGATCCATGAGGCCACCCACAAGAAATGAATCCTTAATGTCTGAGTACTAATGTAACACCCTAAAGTCTGATCCAGCTTTTAAACTTAAGAAATCTAAAAATTCTGAACTTTCCAAAAATGCTGAGTCCAATCCACGGACCATGGTTTGAACCATGAGTCATGGAGTGGATTTGTGGTTTAAGTCTGCAAAAATCAGTCTTTGGTCTGACAACCACGAGTATGTTCTACAGACCATAATTCAGTCTACGACCCGTCCTATCAACTCGTGGAACCAGACATGAGGACTGACTGATTCACAAGAACTACGAGTCAAGACTATGAACCCTAGTTAGAATTACAGATCATCCTGTTGACTCGTGGAACCTGATCAGAGGCCTTCCAAATCCCTTAAGAATGACAAATTGGTTCTACGAATCGTAATCCATTCTACGAGTTCATCCTATTGACCCATAGAATGTCTTCAGTAGTCTAATCATTTGGCCAGGAACCATGAGTCATGGTTCAAACTACGACCCGTGGAACTGACCTGTTATTTCTGAAGACGACCCCTTTTATCAGCTTTTCTTAATTAAATCCCAGTGGTATATTCATAATTACCCACCCTTTTAACTCCTAAGTGAGGTCGTTTTAGCCACTCTTAGTAGGGTTTATACACCTATTAACGTAAGTCCCTTCTCATTACCTCATTCATCTTCCAAAAAGGGAAAAGAACCTCTTCAAGCTCCAGTCTCAAGCTCCAAGTTCAAGTCTCCTTTTATTTTCAATTTCAAGTGGGTTAGTTTCAATCAAGGTATGTGGGTATTTAACAATGGCTTCCTTTCACTCTTGTGCCTAAAACCCCAAATCTTTATTTTGATTTCATGAACTTACAAATTAGGATTCCTACCCAATTTTTATGGATTTTGCTATAAATTGCCTTCTCATGATTCTATTATGAAATTACTACTAAATTGCATGACATTGCATTGGTTTTTATATATGAACTCCTATTTTCAAATTGAAGGCTAATAATGGTAAATCCTACATGCGTAAATTGATTCAAGTAAAATGGGTATTTGATAGCATGTTTTCATGAATTTCAAGCAAGTACATGCCTAGTTCCTATGTTTTAATAAAGTATATGTTATTATAAAATTGAACTAGTGCCATGCATGTTTTCAAGTTATGAACTATTATGCAATGCAAGACACCCGATGTGCCATCAATGCTCATGATCTATTTTCTAAACCAAGATTTGTGAGTAGTATGAAGATCCGGGTTATGATCATGTTTATGAACAAGCTTGACATCTAGATATGCTAGGTGAGGGGGGTAGGCCCTTGGGGAGAAGTTATAGACACATTTCCATACTTTGTATCTGGAGTACTTCATTTAATTTCTTCTACAGTATTGGGCTTTAACGGCATTTATCATGCACTTCTGCGACCTGAGACACTTGAAGAATGTTTTCCCTTCGTTGGTTATGTGAGCCTTATGTTATGTGTTTTGGGAGTAGTATTTAGCAATGAGTGATGAGGGTTCTAGATAACCCAAGTTCAAAACTATGTTACCGCCGTAGGTTACCCTCCGTGTCTTATGAAAGGATCCTTATGACATGGTTCTAACCTTGGCTAGTTAGGACAACCTTATTGAGTTTGGGTGCATGACATTGGACTCCATGTAGCTCAGCATGGTTTATGTCGATTAAGAGAAACCCCCACATGATTATTTTCGAGCTATGAATTTATATTGAATCTTGACTTTACTTCATGTTTATGTCTTATATCTTGATAATTTCTTATGCCATCTCTTATTTCTAAAGATATCATTTTAAGAATGTTTTAAGTATGTTTTATCATGATCATGCATATCTCTCATGCTCGATACATCCTATAGTACTGACGCACATTTTGCGCTGCATCTTCTTGACGATGCAGATTTAGATTCCCTTTCTCAGGCACGTGGCTAGAGCTCGTAGGCCATTTCCAGTCAGTGTTGGTGAGTCCTCATTGTACGAGTGCTAGTTATTATTCTAGCTAGTTTTTACTATTTCTTTCCGTACCTTGAGTTAGCTAGGGTCTTGTTCTAGCAACTTCTTATGTCATGTGTAGAGGATTTTTAGACATAGCCAGTATTCGAGTCACTTTTTTAAAACTATATTTCGTACTAACTTATCATTTATGGATTTGGGTTGCCTAATATTCTATCTATGCTTTCGATATGCTTTCTTATGAATAACTGAGTATGCTATGACCAAGGGTTAGTCTAGGGAACTCTTTCCTCGGATCCCATGTTACGTCTAGGGGGTAACCTTGGGGCATGAAAAACTTGGTATTAGAGCCAGGTTCAAGAGTCCTAGGATGTCTGAAAGCCGCATCAAGTAGAATCTCTTTTATGTGTGTGAAGCATGCCACACTTATTAGAGGGAAGCAATAAGATGTCTTAGAAAAACCTTACTTCTTTCATGATCACATCGTGCATTAGAGTTTTACTCTAATATCTCTCTAAGCCTTTCCTTGTATGTTTCAAATTCTGCCTCGATGTGCTATGCCTCACTGAGCCACTCGGAATGCTGCTCTTATAGTTCTGGTTCAAGAATGCCATCCATATGCTAGCCCAGACCTTGGCTGCTCAGGCCAACTAACCAAATCCTATCCTCGTCCACTCTCAAGGTGGGGTAGCAGCCCGAGTTCGTGATTTTATCCATGTGAACCTGCTGGAATTCTAGGTTTCGAAGGTTGGGGAAGATCCACTTAACTTTTTGGATGAGGTGAAGAAAATCTTTGATGTTATTCAAGTGCTGGGGTTGATAGTGTTGAGTTAGAGACCTATCAACTCAAGGATGTGGCTCATATTTGGTTCACGCAATGGAAGGAAGCTAGAGCTAGGGACGAGGTCCCTATGACTTGGGAATGTTTTGAAAGGGCTTTCCTCGATCGATTCTTTCTGAGGGAGTTAAGGCAAGCAAAGGCCGAAGAGTTTGTGAACTTGAGACAGGGATCCATGAAGGTCTAGGAGTATAGTTTGAGGTTCACTCAGCTCTCCAGATACACTTCTGCTATGGTGGCTGACCCACATGATAAGATGAGCTAGTATATCTATGAAGTCTCAGACTTGGTGAAAAAGGAGTGTAGATCTGCTATGCTGTTGAGTGACATGAGTATCTCTAGACTTATAACTTATGCTTACCAGATCAAAGGGGACAAGCTTAGGGAGATGGCTAGGGAGAACAAGAAAGTTAGATCCAAGGGTTCATGTTTTGGCCATTAGAGGTCCGGTGGAGGATATCGCTCCTTGTCTCAGAAGAAGTCATCCAGACTCGTTCATTCTTCTGCTAGTGCTCCTACCCAGGACCCGAGGCCTCATCATGATCTGATTGGTAGCGGATATGGTTCCTATTTGTAGTCCCATGGGAGTGTTGCTACGGGATCTTCGTATCCTATTTGCAGCAAGTATGGGAAGAGTCACCCGGGAGAGTGTCATTTGGGCACAAGTGCATGCTTTGGATGTGGATAGGCTGGACACATGATTAGAGATTGCCCTTCGGCTAAGAAGGGGCAGGGAGCTAGTAGGGCTCAATCTACTCCAGCATCCCCAGGAGGTTGACCAGCCCAACAGGGCACTACTTCTAGTTCTAGTGGTCAGTGCTAGAACCGTCTTTATGCCATGTCCTCTCGTCAGGACAAGAGAGTTCATTGGATTTTGTCAATGATATATTGAAAGTCTTCTCTCTCGATGGATATACATTGTTGGACCCCGGTGCCTCCTTATCTTTTGTGACCTCTTATGTAGCATGCAAATTTGAAATTTGTCTTGAATTGCTTTTAAAACCCTTTTGTGTTTCTACTCTTGTTAGGGATTCAGTCCTAGACAAAAGAATCTACCAAAATTTCCCCATCTCAGTCCTTCACAGAGTCACTTCAGCGGATTTAGTAGAGTTAGAAATGATTGATTTTGATGTTATTCTTGGTATGGATTGGTTTTATGCTTGTTATGCTTCGGTTGATTGTCGTACTCGGGTTGTCAGTTTCAAGTTTCCAAATGAACCCGTCTTAGAGTGAAAGGTGGTCCCCTATCCTTTAAAGGTCATTTCATATCTTATCTTAAGGCTAGGAAGATGATTTCAAAGGGTTATATTTATCATATAGTTCAGGTTATGGACACGGAGTCCAGAAACCCATCCCTTCAGTCTATCCATGTTGTGAATGGGTTCCCATAAGTGTTTCCTGAAGATTTACCAAGAGTCCCTCCCAAGCGAGAGATTGACTTTGGTATAGATTTTATTCCAGATACGAATCCCATCTCCCTACCTCCTTATAGAATGGCTCTCACGGAACTTAAAGAGTTAAAGGATCAGTTAAAGGATCTTCTTGATAAGGGTTTCATCAGGCCTAGCATTTCCCCATGGGGTGCCCCAGTTTTGTTTGTGCAGAAAAAGGATAGTTCCCTTAGGATGTGTATTAACTACCATCAATTGAACAAAGTCACAATTAAGAATAAGTATCCCATTCCTAGGATTGATGACTTGTTTGATCAACTTCATGGTGCTAGTTTCTTCTCCAAGATTGACCTTAGATCCGGTTATCATCAACTTCGTGTTCGAGAGTGTGATATTCTGAAGACAGCCTTCAGGACTCAATATGGTCATTATGAATTTATTGTTATGTCTTTTGGTTTAACAAATGCTCCTGCAGCCTTTATGGATTTGATGAACCATGTGTTCAAATAGTATTTAGATATACTTGTGATTGTTTTCATTTGTGATATCCTTCTCTACTCTCGGAGTGAGGGGATCATGCAGACCATTTGTGAGTTGTGTTGCAAACTCTCAAGGATCGATAGTTGTTTGCTAAATTCAGCAAGTGTGGGTTTTGGATGCAGTCTGTTGCTTTTCTGGGTCATATTGTGACTAGAGATGGTATTTGAGTTGATTCTCAAAATATTGAGGCAGCAAAGAACTAGCCTAGAGCCACTTCCCCATACGATATTAGGAGCTTTTTGGGTTTGGCTGGTTACTACAAGAGGTTTGTGAAAGGGTTTTCTTCCATTGCTGCCCCATTGACTCGGTTGACTCAGAAGAAGGTTAAATATAAGTTGTCCGATCTATGTGAGAATAACTTTCAGGAATTGAAGACTAGGTTGACCACAACTCCAGTATTGGCTCTACCGGAGGGCCTAGATGACTTTGTTGTGTATTGTGATACTTCTAGAATTGGTTTAGGTTATGTTTTGATGCAGCGTGGTAAAGTGATTGCTTATGTCTCTAGATAGCTTAAGATCCATGGGAAGAACTACCCTACTCATGATCTTGAGTTAGCAACCGTGGTTTTTGCTTTGAATATTTGGAGACATTATTTGTATGGTGTGTATGTGGATGTTTTCATCGATTATAAGAGTCTCCAGTATGTGTTCACTCAAATGGAATTGAATCTGCGTCAAAGGAGATGGCTTGAGCTTCTTAAGGATTATGACATGAATGTGCTTTACCATCCGGGTAAGGCCAATGTTGTGGCAGATGCACTTAGTAGATTGCCCATGGGTAGTGTGTCTTTAGTTGAAGACGGAAAGAAGGAACTGGTTAAGGAGGATCATAGGCTTTTTAGGTTGGGAGTTTGCCTTATGGACTCGGCAGAAGGTGGTGTTATTATTCAGAATGGTTCCGAATTATCTTTGGTAGTTGAGGTGAAGGCAAAGCAAGACAGTGATCCTAGTTTGCTTCACCTTAAGGGTGCAGTCCGTCAGCAAAGAGTTGAGGTTTTCTCCCAAGGGGGAGATGGTGTGCTTCATTATCAGGGTCAATTGTGTGTGCCAAATGTAGATGGGTTGAGACAATAGATTTTGACTGAGGCTCATAGCTCCAGATATTCTATTCACCCTGGTGCCACCAAGATGTACCGTGACCTACAGGAAGTCTATTGGTGGAATGGTATGAAGAGGGACATAGCCGATTTATTGGTTAAGTGTCCCAACTGACAACAAGTGAAGGTAGAGCATCTGCGACTGGGTGGCATGACTCAGGATATTGACCTTCCTACTTGGAAATGGGAAGCGATAAATATGGACTTCATTACTAGATTACCTCATACTCGAAGGCAACATGATTCCATTTGGGTGATCGTCGACCGGATGACTAAGTCATCCCACTTCTTTGCCATTAAGACTATCGATTCAGCAGATGATTATGCCAGACTCTACATTTAGGAGATAGTCAGGTTGCATGATGTCCCATTGTCCATCATTTCAGTTATAGGTACTCAGTTTACCTCCCAGTTTTGGAGGTCATTTCATAGAGGTCATGGTACTCAAGTGAAGCTTAGCAAAACTTTTCACCGTCATACGAATGGCCAGGCAGAGCGTACCATTTAGACTTTGGAGGATACGTTGAGAGCTTGTCTGATTGATTTCAAAGGTAATTGGGATGATCACTTGCCTCTTATCAAATTTGCCTACAACAACAACTTTCATTCTAGCATCCAGATGGCTCCTTATGGGGCACTTTATGGTCAGAGGTGTGGGTCTCCTATTGGTTGGTTTGAAGTAGGTGAGGCAACTTTGATTGGTCCAAATTTGGTTTTTGAGACTATGGAGAAGGTTTAACTTATTAGGGAGAGGTTGAAGACTGCTCAGAGTCGACATAAATCATATACGGATGTGAGAAGGAGGGAGTTGGAATTTATGGTTGATGATTGGGTTTTTCTGAAGGTGTTACCCATGAAGGGTGTGATGAGATTTGGGAAGAAAGGAAAGCTCAGTCCCTGTTTTGTAGGTCCTTATCGGATTTGGAGGAGAGTAATTAGTGTTGCTTATGAGTTTGATTTGCCATCGAATTTAGAAGCGGTTCATCTGGTCTTCCATATTTCCTTGTTGAAGAAGTGTGTTGGTGATCTGACCTTGATTGTTCCTTTATAGGATGTGGGTGTGAAGGATAGTCTCACTTATGAGGAGGTTTCCATAGAGATCCTTGATCGTCAGGTTCGGAGGTTGAGAAATAAAGAAGTCGCTTCGGTAAAAGTTCTTTAGAGGAATCAACTTGTTGAGGGAGCTACTTAGGAAGTAGAAGCAACCGTGAAAGCCAAGTACCCTCATCTATTTCCTTCCAATACAATTTCTGCCTGAGGTAGTAGTTTCCTCATTAGTACGTCTATCCTACTCTATTCCATCAGTTTCCCTCATGATCTTAGCATGCGTGCATGTTTTCGGAAGTTAGTTCAGTCATGTTTTAAGTTGCAAGCCTAATTTCCATTGTTATTCCTTAGTTTTCATGTTTTATTATTGGTTGGGCTGTTGTTCTCCCCAAGTTTCCTTACTTATTCTTCATTTGAGGACGAATGATCTCAAGAAGGAGATATTGTAACACCCCAAAGTCCGATCTAGCTTTTAAACTTAAGAAATTTGAAAATTCTGAACTTTCCAGAAATGACGAGTCCAAACCATGGACCATGGTTTCAACCATGAGTCGTGGAGTGGATCCGTGGTTTAAGTCTGGCAGAATCAGTCTCTGGTCTGAGAACAACGAGTTGGTTCTACGAACCATAGTTCAGTCTATGGCCCATCCTGTCAACTTGTGGAACCAGACCTGAGGACTGACTGATTCCCAAGAACCATAAGTCAAGACTACGGACCGTAGTTGGAATTAAGGACCGTCCTGTTTACTCATGGAACCTTATTAGAGGCCTGCCAAACCCCTTAAGAATGATGAATTGGTTCTACGAATCGTAATCCATTCTACGGGTCTGTCCTGTTGACTCATAGAATGTCTTCAGCAGTCTAATCATTCGGCCAGGAACCACGAGTGGGAACCACGAGTCGTGGTTCAAACTACGACCTATGGAATCGACCCGTGATTCCTTAAGCCGACCCCTTTTATCATCTTTTCTTAATTATATCCCAGGGGTATTTTTATAATTACCCACCCGTTTAACTCCTAAGTGAGGTCATTTTGTCCACTTTTAGTACGGTTTCTACACCTATTAACCTAAGTCCCTTATTATTACCTCATTCATCTTCTAAAAAGGGAAAAGAACCTCTTCAAGCTCCAAGTTCAAGTCTCCTTTTCTTTTCAATTTCAAGTGTGTTAGCTTCGGTCAAGGTATATGGGTATTCAACAATGGGTTCCTTTCACCCTTGTGCCCAAAACCCCAAATCTTTATTTTGATTTCATGAACTTTCAAATTAAGGTTCTTACCCAATTCTTATGGATTTTTCTATACATTGCCTTCTAATGATTCTATTATGAAATTACAACTAAATTGCATGACTTTGCATGGGTTTATATATATGAACTCCTATTTTCAAATTGAAGGCTAATTATGGAAAATCCTACATGTATAAATTGATTCAAGTAAAGTGGGTATTTGATAGCATATTTTCATGAATTTCAAGCAAGTGCATGCCTAGTTCCTATATTTTATGAAAGTATATGTTATTATGAAATTGAACTAGTGCCATGACAGTTTTCAAGTTATGCACTATTATGCAATGCAAGACACCCATTGTGCCATCAATGCTCATGAACCATTTTCTAAACCAAGATTTGTGAGTAGTATGAAGATCTGGGTTATGAACATGTGTATGAACAAGCTTGACATCTAGATATGTCACATGTATGTGAGCCTTATGTTATGTGTTTTGGTAGTAGTATTTAGCACCGAGTGATGAGGGTTCTAGATAACCCAAGTCCAAAACTACGTTACCACCGTAGGTTTCCCTCCCTGGCTTATGAAAGGATCCTTATGACATGGTTCTAACCCTGGCCAGTTAGGACAACCTTTTTCAGTGTGGGTGCATGACACTGGACTCCCTGTAGCTCATCATAGTTTATGTCGGTTAAGTGAAACTCCCACATGATTATTTTCGAGTTATGAATTTATATTGAATCTTAACTTTACTTCATGTTTATGTCTTATATCTTGATAATTTCTTATGTTATCTCTTATTTCGAAAGAGCTCATTTTAATCATGTTTTAAGTATGTTTTATCATGATCATGCATATCTCTCATGCTTGGTACATCCTATAGTACTGACGCATATTTTGCATTGCATCCTCTTGATGATGCAGATTCAAATTCCCTTCCTCAAGCACGTGGGTAGAGCTCACAGGCCATTTCCAGTCAGTGTTGGTGAGTATTTATTGTACAAGAGCAAGTTATGATTCTAGCTAGTTTTGACTATTTATTTCCGTACCTTGAGTTAGCTAGGGTCTTGTCCTAGCAACTCCTTATGTCATGTGTAGAGGCTTTTCAGACATATCCAGTATTTGAGTCACTCTTTTAAAACTATGTTTCGTACTGACTTATCATTTATGGACTTGGATTGCCTAATATTTAATCTATGCTTCCGATATGCTTTCTTATAAATGACTGAGTATGCTATGACCAAGGGTTAGTCTAGGGAACTCGTGCCCCAGATCCTGTGTTATGTCTAGGGGGTAACCTCGGGGCATGACAACTAACAATATCTAGAGAAAATCTGGACAACTGCATAAATCATAAGCTGTACTCTCTGACACTGAGATCACACTACTTTAAATTCAGAAATTCATCTACCTTTGCCTCTCTAAGCTCTAATGGCAAGAAATGATCCATGAAGGCCTTCGCAAAGTCTATCTAGACTGTTGGCGAAGCATTCTGACCCCTCAAAGTTCCCACATCTCATACCAAGAAACAACAACATCTTTTAATTGGTAAGAGGCTAATTTAATGGATTTTGTTTCTGCTACTCGCATCACCTTACAAATTCTATGAGTTTCCATTAATAAGTTGCTGAGGGTCCTCTGTACAACTGGAGCTTATGAACACTGGTAAATTCATATGGAGGAAATCTCGAACCCTAGATCCGGCTACCTCTCCTTGCGCAGTGAAAAGGACCTTCATATTCTGTTTTGAGCCTGAGCAACTACCAATTATGTGAGCAACTATGTTTCTCCTCTAAGATCCTACTCTAAGGCACATGGTGGCAGTATAGGAACTACTACTGGAACCACTGGAGGTGCATGAAATCCTGCAGGTCCTTCAATCCTGGGCACCCGAGAACCTGGAAGCATAGTACTCAACAAACTTTCTTGAGCCCTAGTCTGATCCCCTAATACTGGAAACTTTCCTATAGTGGTTGCCTCTTGAGTTATGCTCGTAATGACCCACTGGGCTACTTTATCTTTATCTATAGCAGAGATGATCTATATCATAAATAAGCAGAATATGAGTTAGAAGTAACTTTCTATGACTTAGATCTATCGCATGATCTAGATTACAAATAAAGATCAAATTCCTAAATTCTCATGCAATCCCTTAATTATAAATGTGGCACGCAACACATTATAAAGTAAGGTCTTGCTAAACACGGCTTCATAGAGTCCCTGGGACAATTGAACCTATGGTCTGATACCAAGTTTGTCATGCCCCTAATCAGAGAGGTAGACAAGAACCGTACCTGTTTTATGAGTAATCTATAACATATACGAATTTATAAACTGATAAGTGAGAAGAATAACTAATTTATAAACTGGAACAAAACTGTACAATGTGATGCTAGATAACATCTAGGAAGCCTCTAAAGTGTATAAAATACTATACTACTAATAACTAGTCGGTACAGGCCTCGAAGTACCCAACTAGAGATTTATACATATAACCATAAATACTAGACATAATCTGGCTTTAGATGGAGATGGAGCTCATCAAAATACCAGCTGAAGGTGGCAAAAGAACCTAACACGGTTTTCTTCTCCCCTGCTAACCTGACCCTGTATTTATAAGAAAATACAGTGCCCCAAACATAGGGATGTCATTACATATACAACATGTATTTGTATGTAAAACAGACAAAATAATAAGTAGACAAGTATAGAAGCTCATATGAATCAAATGTCAAAATGAAAGAATTATGAGCATACAAGTAATAGATGTACAATATGAAACTGTAACCTATGCACCAACCTTATTAGTTCTTAATATAACATTCAAAGAAGCATTCATTATAATTATCCCCTATGGCTTGGCTAGGTGATGTACTTACACTATATTTAATACAAATGATCATGTAATGACCTACCGAAGGCGATCCAGGTCACGTGTAAGGCATATGTTGCTTAAGTACTCATTGCTATGATTTTATACATTTAACTATAATTGTGGTCTGATATGGGGTACGCCCTTTGAGGGCTTACTATGAGGGTCTGCCCATAGGACATATATTCTATGTGTTGGCTCAAGTCAGGGGAAATTAGTGCATGACATTCCAGCTGACTCCAAATGCAAATGATACCATAAGAGCTAGTACACCACAATATTCGAGCTCACTATAACGGTCTAGTCTCAATCCTGTGCAAAAAATAGTGTCGCATAAGTGTGTCAAGTAAAGCCTATGAATACCCTCCGGTGGCTATGTAATGACCATTCTGGTCAGTGTTGTGTTTTTGCTTTCCTTATATTGTTAGAGCTTGCTTGTAGTGGCCTAGAGTCATTTATGATTTGCTGGGACTGATAATTTGGTGCCAGAGCTGTTCGTTTGGTCTTTATGGCCATTTTCCAATTTAGAGCTTAAACTTAGGAAATCATTGACTTCGGTCAACATTCTTGGTAAATATGCTCGGAATTGAATTTCAGCTATCCCGTTAGCTCCAGAGCATGGATTTTGGTCTAGTTGGACCCTTGGCTGGGGTCTAAGAGCTTTTGATTTAGATTTATCTTGCTTTTTATGTTTTCTGTCCAGTTGAACTTAGAAGTTTGACATTAGTCAATATTCGGAGAAGACGGCCTCAGATCGAAATTCCATCAGTGCTGTTAGCTCTAGAATGTTGATTTTGGGCTAGAGGGACCTTTGGTTTAGGTCCTGAGGCTTCCGAACTTGTTTTGGGCTATTAAGTTTTATTTTGGAAAGATTGGCTTAAGGTTGGTTTTTGGCGTGGGGCCTACCTTTTCATTAAATTGACCTCCATGGGGAATTTCATCAATTCTGTTGATTTTGGAATGCCTTTTTGGTTGAGTAGCATAGTTCATTTATGTTTGTTGGATCCCAGATGAATCTCGAGGGTCCACTTGAGCATTTGAACTTAGCTAAGTTTTTGCTAGTTCTGGTTTGTTCGCATTTGCGACCACCACTTTTGCGGTTGGGCACCATATTTGCCGTCCCCATATTTGCAGACTTTCGTCCCTATTTGCAGAGGTCCTTTTGGTTTAGGGGTTTCCGCTTTTGTGGAGATCCGTCACTTTATCGATGACCATATTTGTGGTAGTTTTTCTATATGTGCGGAGGCACAAATGAATAGTGACCTCCACATTTGTGATGAAAAGCTCCACTTTTGTGGAAATCGCTGGCAGTGTATAAATTCAGGCCTTCTTCTCTATTTCATTTTAAAACAAACTCCCAACTCATTTTCTCTCCATTGTTCTTGAGCTCAAGCTCCTTTTCTCCGTGTGGACTGATTCCAAACTGCTGGGGTGGTCATTTCTTGTCCATGATCGTCTCCTCATTGTCTATAGGTAAGTTTTCATGTCTAATTCCTTAATTGTCCTTTTGAAATTCCCTCTTTGTTTCTTAAGCTCGTGGGCTATTTTGCAGCCCTTCTGGTGGTCTGATTCCACTCAATTTTGGAGCATGCGCTCCTGGAATCGTCAGGATCATTGTAGTATTTTTCATTTTCATTTTCATATTGCGAGGCCCACAGGACCGCTTGTGACCCAAATTTTGACCTGATAAAACTTTTAGCAATATAGGTATCGTTAGTCTTGTTTTAACACATAAATTTCATTCTTGATAGTGTGATTGATTTTTTAGACTTCTCGAAGCAGTTCAGGATTGGACATTGTTGTTCCAGCAACTTGTCATTAGATGACACGTAGGTTATAGTTTCCTCTACATAGACTCTGTATATATTGGCTACAATTGCACTATTAGGCATCCTTGGGTTGGGTTTACTAGTTGGCACCCCAGACCTTGTCTGCTTTTTTTCTGTCCGTCTTATTTCTCACAGTTGTTGTAGTATTTGATCACATTGTGTAGTATCACCCATCGTGGCCTCTTGTGGCCTTGTAATTGGCTTTAGACCATAGATGGTGGGTTATTTTGGAATGTCCATGATTCATGGACATTGGATTCAATTTTTGGCTGGTTATCTATACTGTAGAGCAATTTTAGCCTGTGTAGGGCCGATAGGTTGAATGTGAGCCATTGGTCTATTGATTGTGTTTTCCATACCATTATCATTCATATAAAGAGTTTTTCTATATTATTTACTACTACATAGTCTACGATCCTAACTAACACCATTTTCTAAACCTTTCATGGCCTCGAGGGCCTATTTTCAGTATAATTAATTATAAAAGGATTTGTAACTGATTTTATAGATCTTCTTAGAGTAAAAGAGATTAAATGATGAGTTATCACAGAATTTTCACACTGGTGCTAGACTCATCGAGCCAAGCACTAGACTTGTTTTTACTATAGATTTAGACCCAGTTATGCTTCGGGCACCCTTTGTTGGGGTTTTAAGACTTGACTTACAGATTTAGACCCAGATAGACTCTGGGCATTCACTTTGGGATTACTATAACTAATTTTGACCCGAATACACTCCAGGCGATTATATTTGAGATTCTGAGATTTATTATATGGTCGAGGACCTCCATGGACCTTGCCGATCTAGACTAAGGGCTACGTGCTATGAGTGCCAGAGGAGGATTATACATTGTAATTGAGGTATACAGGTGCAACCTTCCATGAAACTTACCTACTGGGCCTATAAGCACTGGAGGAGGTACATACAGTACTACTGTCACACTTAGTTTCACCATATCGCATCATATCATTCATTTGTGTTTAATTCCATCCTTATTTTCTATTTGCTCAGTGTACACTCTGGTAGTATAGGATTCCGGAGTATTTGTTTTCACTTGTATGTGTTCCTCAAGTGTATCAACGCCTGTTGGGACTGTAGGTAGGTTATCTTATGCTATCTTAGTGTATTACTTGTTAAAGGCTTTTCGGTCATTGGTGGTTCAATGGATTCTATCTTATTGTTGCACTGGTTAGTGGCCTTGTGAGCTTTGGTGTTATAACTTATTTTATCCTAAGGTTGTACTTGTGAGATTGCTTTCTGATTATCCTTATCTTCAGAGTTGTGTTATTAGCATGATTTCATTATTAGTATTGTTTTAAGCATGAGTATGTTTACTTTCTTTTCTTTCCTTCCCTTTTATTTGAGGTTACCGGTATACCGCCATTATTCTTAAACTCTCTCTTTATTTATTGTTGTTGCAAGGATCCATGTGTGTTCTCCTTTCCATCACCTGTGTACTGTGATTTATATATCTATTGTGTCTAGCCAAGTATAGTTGTTTTCTCCTTGTATTCTATATGTGCTAACTTTCGTGTACTTTTCTATTTGCTTTCTGTGACTACTATCTTCATGCTCTGCTATTTACTACCTTTATATCTTATATATGCTCAGTCGGCCTATGATGCCTACCGGGTACCCATTTCTTTGCAGTTGGTGCTTATACTACACTTCTGCATCTTTCTGGTGCAAATCCTAGTGTGAGCTCTCACCGTTGATTGCGTGGATACTCGTGTAGCCTTTCAGACAACTGAGACTAAGGTGAGCTCCTGGCGATCAGGGTTTAGCTTTTATCTCTTCTTTTGTACCATGTACTCTTTTATTATTCAAAGACAAATGTATATTCTATTTTGTACCTTCTAGTACTTTGTATATTTAGTAGCAACTCATATACTATGATACCAGGTCATGGGATAGTTTGGATTCCTTTATAAATATATATTCTAGTTGTTATCTTTCTTTACTTTTCTCCCTTGCTTCTGTTTATTTATACTGCTTTTTCTGCGTGCTTAGTTGCTAGTAGCCCATTACTAACCATTTCGAGCAATGAGGACTGGTTCGCTTACAGAGGGGGTGTAGATGACATCATGACCTAAGAAATTAGGTTATGAAAGCTTGGTATCAGAGCCTAGGTTCACCGGTGTCATCGGTATAGGAGCCAATGTCTAGTAGAGTCCTGTGGATCAGGGCGGAGACATCCATACTTAATCTTTGGGAGGCTAAAATGGCATTTTAGGAAATATGTATCTTTTCTTACTTCTGTACCGTGCATCTCATCTTAGATAGTTCCTAAAATCTCATTTGTTCTAGTTTATTCTTCCACAGATGGCTCGTACGAGATCATCAGCAGTGGGCGAGAGCGAGCCTTCAATTCTAGCACACCTGACTCCAGGACTCCCGACTCCATCTAGGGGCCGGGTTGGTTGTAGAGGTAGAGGTTGGGGATGTGTTGAGTAGTGAAACCAGTTAGAGCTCTTGAGACTGAGTTTGAGCCCGAGTTAGTTCCAGAGTAGCAACCCATGGACCAAGGGATAACCCAAGTGCCACCAGGGCTAGCAACAACATCAGTACCAGCCCCAGCTCCTTCGTCTGATATTTGAGGTTTGCTTCTTCAGTTGTTGGGTATGATTAAGGGCCAGCCTTCAGATTTGGCACAAACATCTTCTCAGGGGGCAACCCTGGGTGTTCAGAGTTCAGAAGCACAACCTGCTACTGCAGCTCCCTGTACTGAGGTTCTTTTGATACCTTCTATTGCTCAGCCTCTTGCTACCCGCCTAGTTATGACAGAGTCAGAGCAGAAGGATTTGGGCAGGTTTTTGAGATTGTCTCCACTGAGGTTCTCCGATACTCCTGGTCAGGATCCGTATGATTTCATTTCTACTTATGAGGAGAGGCTTCATCATCTGGGGTTATTGGAGACTTACAGGGTTAGTTATACTACTTATCAGCTGGAGGGCCCAACTAAGCTCTAGTGGAGGGCCCAGGTATCTTGCAGACTGCCTACATCTCCTCAGTTAACATGGAGAGATTTTTGTGAGGCCTTTATAGCGAAGTTCTTACTTTATAGTGATCATGAGCATCACAGAGATAAGTTCACTAGACTGCTGCAGGAATTGATGTCAGTGTCAGAGTATGAGACCTGTTTTCACCAGTTAGCTCTATTTGGGGTATGATCATTCCTACAGAGCCCGACAAAGTTTGCTTATTTGCCTAGGGGTTGAGAATAAAACTTAGACAAATTGCTAAGACACTAGTTGCCAATGAGTGACCTTTCTAGGCTATAGCAGACCATGTCCATACTATGGAGAATTTACATCGGCATAATCCCAGGGATAGAGATAAGAGGCCACACCATCAGGGTAGTTACAGTGGTTCCCGCTACTGCGGTAGAGGTTTAGGCCAGTAAGGTCGAGGGTATCAGCCATAGCAGCATCAAGGTCAGTCTAGCCGGCTAGTTCAGACATTGTTTCAGGCTTCAGGAGGCCCTTAGTTTGAGCAGGGTCAGAGCAGTCAGCATGGTTATAGTGTCCAGTCTTTGAGGGGTATAACTTTTGGGGCATCAAGCAGTGGTGGCCATACCAGATCAGCTAGTTCATCCTGATAGGGTAGGGTATTAAAGCCTTGCTATGAGTATGGTGTCATCGATCACTATGCTAGAGATTGACCACAGTGGGGTGCAGTTCAGCCAACAGTTTAGCCGATTCAGCCTCTTAGAGCAGTACAACTATCAGTTAGAAAAGACAGTGTTCAGGGTAGAGGAGGTGCCCAGTGTGAAAGGACAGGTGGTAGGGATGGCAGTCAGTAAAGTAGTGGTCGGTGTTAGTTTTATACGATCCGTAGTAGAATGGAGACAGAGGCCACAGATGCGGTGATCACAAGTATGATTTTTGTATGCTGCCAGTTAGATTTAGCTTTGTTTGATCCTGGTTCTATATGCTCATATGTTTCTGCCTACTTTGTTCATTTTTTGGGGTTGGCTAGTGAGCCATTATCTATTCATATATCTATTTCTACCCCAGTAGGAGATTCTTTAGTAGTGGATCAAATTGTGAGATCCTATTTGATAGCTGTTGGTGAGCTTGAGACTTGATGATATTAGACATGTTAGATTTTTATGGGACTCTGGGCATGGACTAGTTATCCCCTCATCGTGCAATTTTGGATTGCTATACAAAAACTGTTACTATAGCCGTGCCCGGCATATCCCCGATTATGTGGCAAGGTTCTGTTAGCCGTGCACCATCTGGGATCATTTTTTGCCTTCGATCTAGGAAATTGATTTTGCGCGGATATTTGACATATCTAGCATATGTCTGAGATGCTAGCACCAACACTTCTTCTCCTGAGTCAGTTTCTGTGGTTAGAGATTTCCTTGATGAATTTTTGACCGACCTTCCAGGCCTTCCACTTGAGTGTAATATTAACTTTTCCATTAAATTGGAGCCAGGTACCAGGCCCATTTCTATTACTCCATATCATATGGCTCCAACTGACTTGAGGAAGCTTAGGGATCAGCTCCAGGACTTGTTAAGTAAGGGTTTCATTAGGCCAAGTGTGTCGCCTTGGGGTGCTCCAGTTCTATTTGTGAAGAAGAAAGATGGGTCAATGCAGATGTGTATTGATTATTAGTAGATGAATAAGGTGACTGTGAAGAATAGGTATCTGATGCCGCGTATAGATGACTTGTTTGATCAGCTTCAGGATTCTACCGTGTTTTCTAAGATAGATTTGAGGTCAGGGTACCACCAGTTGAGGATTAGGGTGGAGGACATCCCTAAGATAACATTTAGGACACGCTATGGCCACTATGAGTTCCTGCTAATATCTTTTAGGTTGACTAATGCCCCTGCAACTTTTATGGATTTGATGCACAGGGTACTCAGGATGTACTTGGATTCATTTGTGATAGTCTTCATTGCTGACATCTTGATCTAATCGTAGAGTGGAGATGAGCATGAGCAACACTTGAGGATTATACTCCAGACATTGAGATATCATCGGCTTTATGCCAAGTTTTAAAAGTGTGAGTTTTGGTTTGAGTCAGTAGCATTCCTAGGACATGTGGTGTCTAAAGATAGGATTAGAGTGGACTCGAGGAAGATTTTATTCATTCATGATTGGCCAGGACCTACTACTCTTACTAAGGTTTGTAGCTTTATTGGTTTGGCAGGTTATTACAGGCAGTTCATTAAGGGGTTTTCTTCCATAGCAGCACCTTTGACTAGGAAGACTAGGAAGGACATCCCATTTCAGTGGTTGGATCAATGCGAGGATATTTTCCAGAGGCTTAAGGCCTTATTGACTTCAGCTTTGGTGTTGACATACCAATAGAAGGTCAGGACTTCTCAGTGTATTGTGATGCTTTGGCAGTTGGTCTTGGTTGTGTGTTGATGCAGTAGGGTCGTGTGATAGCATATGTGTTGAGACAACTGAAGGTTCACGAGTGCAACTAGCCCACTCATGACTTGGAGTTGTGAGCATTAGTCTTCGCGCTCAAGATTTGGAGACATTACTTATAAGGGGTTCACTATGAGATCTTCACCGATCACCGTAGTCTTCAATACATCACAAGTTAGTGAGAGCTAAAATCTAGGCAGCAAAGATGTATTGAGTTACTGAAGGACTACAACTTCACTATTCTATACCATCCGGTCAAGGAAAATATGGTAGCAGATGCCTTAAGTCAGAAGTCAGTGAGCATGGGCAGTTTAGCTTCTCTTTTAGTTTTAGAGCGGCCGTTGGCTTTAGACATTCAGTCCTTGGCTAAACATTTGGTTAGGCTTGACTTTTCTGATTCCAGCAGAGTTCTTGCAAGTGTTATGGTCCATTCAACTTTGGTTGATCATATTCAGAGTCGTCAGTTTAAGGATCATCGGTTGTGTGACAATTGTGATCAGGTGGTTTGGGGTGAGGCAAGCAAGGCTACTTTAGATTCTGATGGTGTTCTGTGGTTTGATAGTCACTTTTGTGTTCCAAGAGTTAGGGATTTGATTTATTTGATTCTCTGTGAGGTACATTGTTCTAGATATTCCATCTATCCTGGCATAGCTAAGATATATAGAGATTTAAGGAAGCTTTACTAGTGGAGTGGTATGAAGCGGGACATAGCAGAGTTTGTATCTTTGTCCTTGAATTTTCAGCAGGTTACGTTCGAGCACATGAGGCCTGGTGGATTGATGCAGAGACTTTCCATTCCTGAGTGGAAGTGGGAAGGGATTACTATGGACTTGATAGTTTAGTTGCCATACTTCTCGGGGTTTTGACTCTATTTAGGTGATAATTGATAGGTTGACTAAGTCTACACACTATCTACTAGTTCATTCTTCCTATAGTGCAGAGAGATTGGCTCAGATTTATCTCCGTGAGGTGGTTCATTTGCATGGGGTCCTAGTTTCTATCATTTCAGACCGCAACACTCAGTTCACATTTCAGTTTTGGAGGACTATTCAGTGAGAGTTGGGTACAGAGGTTCAACTTAGTACCACATTCCACCCTCAGATAGATGGCTAGTCTGAGGGGACCATCTAGGTCCTGGAGCACATTCTGCGAGCCTGTATTCTTGACTTTGGAGGTTCATGGGATCAGTATGTGCCATTAGCAGAGTTTGCATATAATAATAGTTTTCACTCAAACATTGGCATGGCACCTTTTGAGGCATTTTATAATAGGTTTTGTAAATCGCTAGGGGCTTGGTTCGATGGGTTGGTGTCCAGATCGCACAGTAAAGACATGCTTCATGTTTCTTTTGACACAGTCCAGGTGATTCAGGATAGACTTCGGGCAACCCAGAGTAGGCAGAAGAGCTACCCAGATTATAGACTTTGTGCCTTAGAGTTTAGGGTTGGTGACTTGGTATTGCTCCGTGTATCACCCATGAAGGGCGTGATGAAATTTGGTAGGCAGGGAAAGCTTAGCCCCAAGTATATTGAGCTATTTGGGATCCTTCAGAGAGTTGGTAGTGTTGCCTATCTATTAGCTTTGCCTCCGATGTTTTCAGCTATGCACCCAATCTTCCATGTATCAATGTTGAGGCGATATGTTCTGGATGAGTCATATGTGTTGCAGTGGGATTTAATGCATTTGGATGAGAGTTTGACTTTTTTTGAGGAGTCGGTTGCTATTTTGGCTAGAGATGTCATGAGATTGAGGTCTAGAGAGATTCCAAGTGGAGGCACCATCCGATCGAGGAGGCTACCTGGGAGACCGAGAGAGATACAGGCTCAGTATCCGCAGTTGTTTGAGCCGTCAGGTACTCCCTTGCTCTTGACTTTTGAGGATGAAAGTTTTTTTTAGTAGTGGATGATGTAATGACCCTTCTGGCCATTGTCACATTTTCACTTTTCTTATACAGTTAGAGCTTGCCTGTAGCAGCCCCAAGTCAAATATGACTTGCTGGGACTAATGGTTTGGTGCTTGGGTTGTTTGTTTGGTCTTTATGGCCGTTTCCCATTTTTAGAGCTTAAACTTAGGAAATCATTGACATTAATCAACATTCTTTATAAACATGCTCAGAATCAAATTCTGACAGTCCTGTTAGCTCCGAAACATGGATTTTGGTCTAGTTGGAACCCTGGCCGGGGTCTAGGAGCTTTTGGTTTAGATTTATCTTTCTTTTTATGTTTTTTGGCCAGTTGAACTTGGAAGTTTGACTTTGGTCAAGATTCAGAGAAGACGTCCTTCGATAGAAATTCCATTAGTGCTTTTAGCTTTGGAATGTCGACTTTGGGCTAGAGGGACCTTTGGTTTGGGTCCCAAGGTTTCCAGGCTTGTTTTGGGCCATTGAGTTTCATTTTGAAAAGATTGGCTTAAGGTTGGTTTTGGGTGTGGGACCCACCTTTTTAATAAATTAACTTCCGTTGGGAATTTCATCGATTTCGTTGAGTTTGGAATGCCATTTTTGGCTGAGTAGCATAGTTTATTTGTGTTCATGGGACCCCAAATGAATCCTGGGGGTACATCCAAGCATTTGAACTTAGCTTAGTTTTTGCTGGTTCTGGTTTGTTCGCATTTGCAGCCTTTATGTCATATTTGCGACTACCAATTTTGCGGTTTGGCACCGCATTTGCAGACCCCGCATTTGTGAACTTTCCTCCACATTTGCAGAGGTCCTTTTGGTTAGGGGGTTTCTGCTTTTGCGGAGATTTATCGCTTTTGTGATGACCGCATTTGTAGTAGTTTTTCTGTATTTGCGAAGGCATGGATGAATAGTGACCTCCAGATTTGCGATGAAAAGCTTCGCTTTTGTGGAAATTGCTGGCAGTGTATAAATTCAGGCCTTCTTCTCTAATTTCATTTTAAAACAAACTCCCAACTCATATTCTCTCCATTGTTCTTGAACTCAAGCTCCTTTTCTCTGTGTGGACTGATTCTAAAGTGCTAGGGTCGTCAATTCTTTTTCGTGATCGTCTAGTGGAAAGTTTTCGCGTCTAATTCCTTAATTCTCCCTTTGAAATTCCTTCTTTGTTTCTTAAGCTCATGGGCTATTTTGTAGCCCTTCTGGTGGTTTAATTCCGCTCATTTTTGGAGCATGCGCTCCTAGAATTTTCAGGATCATGGTAGTGTTTTTCATTTATGGTTTTGGGTTGCAAGGCCCATGGGCTCGCTTGTGACTTGGATTTTGACCCGGCTAAACTTTTAGCAATATGGGTATCGTTAGTCTTGTTTTAACACGTAGTTTTTATTCTTGATAGTGTGATTGCTTATTGGGACTTCTCAGAGCAGTTTGGGCTTGTACATCATCATTCCAGCAGCTTATCATCGGACGACTGGTAGGTTATGGTTTCCTCTCTATATATCCTCCGCGAGTATAGGCTATAATTGCACTATTTAGAATCCTTGGGTTGGATTTACTAGTTGGCACCCCAGACCTTGTTCACTTTCTTTCTGTCCATCTTATTTCTCACGGTTGTTGTAGTATTTGATCACATGTTATAGTATCACCCCTTGTGGCCTCGTGTGGCCTTGTAATTGCCTTTGGATCATAAATGGTGGGTTATTTGGGAATGTTCATGAGTCCCGGATATCGAATTTGATTTTTGGCTGGTTATCTATGTTGTAGAGAGATTTGAGGCTGTGCAGGGCCGATAGGTTGATTGTAAGCCGTTGGGCTACTGATTGTGTTTGGCATACCATTATCATTCATATAAAGAGTTTTTCTGCTTTATATACTACTACTTAGGATGTAGGCCTTACTATCACCATTTTTAAACCTTGCATGGCTCCGAGGGCCCGTTTTCAGTATAATTAATTATAAATGGATTTGAAACTGATTTTATGGATCTTCTTGGAGTAAAAGAGATTAAATGATGATTTATCACCAGATTTTCACACTGATGCTAGACTCGGTTGAGTTAAGTGCTAGACTTGTTTTTACTATAGATTTAGACCCGGTTATGCTTCGGGCACCCTTTGTTGGAGGTTTGAGACTTGACTTACTAATTTAGATCCAGATAGACTCCGAGCAATCACTTTGGGATTACTATCAGTGATTTAGACTTGGATACACTCCAGGCATTTATATTTGAGATTATGAGATTTAGTATGTGGTTGAGGACCTCCATGGAACTTGATGATCTGGACTAGGGGCTACGTGCTACGAGTGCCGGAGGAGGGGTTTAAGATATAGTTGAGGTATATGGGTGCGTACTTCTATGGATCTTACCTACTGGGCTTATAGGCGCCGGAGGAGGTGCATACAATACTACTGTCGCACCTGATTTCACCATATCACATTATGTCATTCATTTGTGTTTGATTCCACCCTTGTTTGCTGTTTGCTCAGTGTACACTTTGGTAGTATGGGATGCCAAAGGTTTTGTTTTCACTTGTATGTGTTCCTCGAGTGTATGAGCGCCTGTTGGGACTGTAAGTAGGTTATCTTATATTATCTTAGTGTAGTACTTGTTGGAGGCTTTCCGGTCATCAGTGGTTTAGTGGATTCTATCTTATTGTGGCACTGGTTAGTGGACTTTCGAGCTTTGGTGGTGTAGCTTATTCTATCCTAGGGTTGTATTTTTGATATTGCTTTATGATTATCCTTATCTTTAGAGTTATATTATTAGCATGATTTCATTATTAGTATTGTTGCAAGCATGAGTATGCTTACATTCTTTTCTTTCCTTCCCTTTTATTGGAGGCTACCAGTATACTGCCATTCTTCTTAAACTTTTTCTTTATATATTGTTGTTGCAAGGATCCAGGTACATTCTCCTTTCCTTCACTTGTGTTCTGTGATTTATATATCTATTGTGGCTAGCCTAGTATGGTTGTTTTCTCCTTGTATTCTATATGTGCTAGCTTCCATGTACTTCTCTGTTTGCTTTTTGTGACTACTTTCTTCATGCTCTGCTATTTACTGGCTTTATATCTTATATGCGCTTAGTCAACCTATAATGCCTACAGGGTACCTGTTGCTTTGCAATTGGTGCTCATACTACACTTCGGCATCTTCCTGGTGCAAATATTAGTGTGAGCTCTCGCCGTTGATTGCGTGGAGACTCGTGTAGCCTTCCAGACATCCGAGACTAGGGTGAGCTCCTGGCGACCAATGCTTAGCTTTTATCTCCTCTTTTGTACCATGTACTCTTTTGTTATTTAGAGATAGATGTATATTCTATTTTGTACATTCTAGTACTCTGTATATTTCTTATACTATGATACCATGTCGTGGGATGGTTTGGCTTCCTTTTATATATATATATATATATATATATATATATATATATATATATATATATATATATATATATATTCCAATTGTTATCTTTCTTTACTTTTCTCCCTTGATTCTTCTTATTTATACTACTTCTTCCACATGCTTATTTGCTAGTAGCCCATTTCTAACCGTTCTGGAAAGGTGCCATCATGACCTGAGAAATTGAGTCGTGACACGCTATCTTTTATCAAGTAAAGACTTTAAAAGCCTATGGCATGTAATTTATGATAAATATTGTCTAACTATTTAAGTAAGATCTCTATATGATAACTAACTTCCCGAATATGATATCACTATCCAAATACTTGTTCTCACTTTAATTATGGCTATATCGTATAGGTTATCACATAAGCAAGTATAATTATGCTATGGCCATTTATTTCATTTATAATGCGTGAAACATATATGTCCATATCGGATGAATTCTAAGAATTTCAAGTAAAGGCACTTACGGTCATGCAAAATATTAAGAAAGCTTGACGCGAAGGGAGTAATAAGAGTACATACAAGCTTTAATGATTAAACAAGGGAATGACACATAAATCAACTAACATCTTATTTTCATTTTTTATATAAGCTATTTGACCTATATAGAAGACATGTGACATAGGGGGGTTGCCTTACGGCGAAGGAATTTTTAACTTCACATACCTTAGATGCTTACCAAGCTAATTGTAGTACCTAAGTTCCAAATCACCATCACCAAGAGTGAGTTCTTCCTTTCGTGAAATTAGGAAAATAAAACGATCAACACACTCAGGTGTAGCCTTTATGCAACCAACCCAATCAACTGCACACACAAAATATATATGTATTCATCAATAACCTGTAGGCTCACCTAACTATTTAGTCCAATATTTTCCCCTTATGCACAAAATTTAATCAAATCCCTTAACAACATTTAGAGTGAATTCTTTGTTTTACAACTTTAAAATTCAATAAAATCTTCCATTTAGTAGGAATTCCCAAAAAAATTCCACTTTTATTCAACTTCTCCTCTCTCTTATCAACCCTAATTATCAAGACCCATTTTAAGAGCTAATAAAAATTAAAATTAAATATCCCCAAATACTAATTTATAATCATACTCAAGAATGGGGTAAAGAATTCACCTCTTAGAATTCAAATCCCAACTTTAGCTCTTGAAGATTCCTTGAGGCTGGCACAAAATTCGCTTAATTTCTGAGCTCCATAAGGATGTGAGTATAATTTACCCTTTCTAAATCTTCTTCTTACTCAAATTTTCCTTTAATGGAGTTGATTGAAAGAAAGGAAGAAGGGATAGAGAAGAACACTAGTAGTGCTGTTGTTGTTGTTGTACGATGCAGTAACCAAATGACCCCTTTTTTACTTAATGCCCTTTTCCCCCTTCTTCCATTCTTTTTTTTAATAACTAAGGATTGGGTCCCAGCAACTCCAAATATCATAAATTAATCATGGAAGTTCACTTAATTTATTTACACTTTCCTTCTCTCACATAGCAAGACATACTAATATGTATACTCTACCATTTTATATGTGCACTATACTTTTCCTTAAAATACATGCACTACGTAACTCTTTATAGATTAAGAGTTATACTCGTTTGAAGTACTAAACTTGATTCAAAATTTTCAGAGGTGTTACAGAATAATGTGTATGGATGCCATAAAATGCAACGTATGCTACAGTATACACCCACTGCCCTGTATAGTTATCAGGGACCCATGGGGGACTCATGAGGTCTATATACCCATCTGAAGCCATTTTTAATTGGACATCCAAGTCATATATCCAACCGTAACCATTTATCATTAGGCCACTTGTGGCAATTTACATCGAGCACACAAGTCAAAAACTAAGAAAACTACCCGAAACACTTTTTATCTAGCATGCAAGCCATATCAAATCAATCTTTTCTCAAAATATGATTTCACAGTACCAGAATATGAGTATGAGTGAATATGCATAAGAAATGGAGATAAAAGATGACACAATATCAAAGTCCAGGCTCACAAGGACAAAAACACATTTATTTCAATTCAGGCTCACAAGGCCAAGTAACACAATTATTTCAATCCAGGCGCACAAGGACATACGCAACTTAATTAACAAAGAATCAGGGGAGAATAGGCAATTCACAACAAGTGTTTCATTTTAAAACCCCTTTATAATACATCGAAACATACATAGATGCTCGTCACCTCAACTATATAGGAACCCTATCCCCATACACAAATTTAACACATAAGCACTCTGAGAGTCAAAGAAAGTCTCAACTTTCCTTAATAGAAGATCTGCATAATTAACACAATGCCTTGCCCTTCTGAATCACCTCCAAATGAGTCTAAACTATTCAAATATGGGTTCTACATAAGAATAGAGACTATGGACACCCATATTGCAGTACTTATGGTTTGAGTCAAAAAAGTCAACTCAAATATCAACTCCAAGTCTAAAAGGGCAAAACCAGAAATTTATTTAAAAATCACTTTACCCATAACTTATGAAGTTCACACATGAAATTTCACGAAAAACAGAGTTAAAATTGAGCTTGAAATCATCGATTACTATTTCTTAACTTTACCAGGAAATCTCCTAAATTTAAAGTTAAAAAACCAAGATTTGAAGGTAAAATCATGAACTAATCATTGAGAAATATAAAAATATCAATTTAGAAACTTACCCAATGAAGAAATCTCGAAAACCACCTTTTGGATCACCCAAAATCGAGTCTCTATTCTCAAAAAATCAAGATAAGGTGTTTTGAATCGAAAAAAGATATTTAAAACACTGTCAGGGGTTTAGTTCATCGCGATAACAGCCCCCACCACGTGATCAAGAAATTGCCTGACCTAGTTCTATCGTGTTTGCGATGACTCGATCATATTTGCAAACAATGCACTCAAACTCGGCTTGGACCCCTCGAAAACCTCCTTTACGATCGTGATACACCCTCCATAATATCGAAGCTAAAGGAATTCCTTCTTCGCGATTGCGACAGGGTCCTCACAAATGCGAAAAGGGATGGTAGGATGCATTAGAAGCAGAACAAAGAACAAAAATACTCTGAATGGACCCTCGAGATTCGTTTAGAATCTTGTGAACGCAAACTAACTATGATACTAGACCAAAATCAACATGCCAAACTTATTGAAATCGATGGATTCACCAACAAAGATTGTTATCAAAGAATGTTGAGCAAATCAACTCTAGGCCAAAACTTCCAATTTTCTAACCAACGACTCCAAACGCAATCGAATGCCTCCAAACCTGAACCAACAACACTACTAGCCTAAAAATGGCATTTTGAAGCTTATGAAACTGAATAAATACTCATACGATGCTTAGAACTCCAAATATTGACCGAAGTCAATTATATCAATTTCTGAACCTTCCAAAAACAAAAATTCACCTAAAACTCAACAAAATACCTTGAGAATTGTGCTACCTACTCCCTCAGACCATAAATTCCATAATATAACAATAGGAAGGGACAAAATGGACAAAATATATAAAAATCCAAAAATCACTACGAGGATTATTACATCACCCACCACTAAAACAAACACGCTCGCCCTGGAATGAAAGAGTAAGGAAAGTACCTGAACCGTCAAAAAGTTAGGAGTATAGACTTTGCATGTCTGACTTTATCTCCCACGTAGCCTACTCAACTGGATGATGCTCCCACTTAACTTTTACTAATGGAATCTCCTTAGACCTTATGTTCCTAGCCTGCCTATCCAAAATAACTATATGCTCTTCCTTAAAAGTTAGATTTTGGTCCAAATCCACCGAGTCTCATCGAATCACATGAGAATTATCAAAACAATACTTCTTCAACAATATTGAGACATAAAAAAAGGATGTACAGCTGAAAGACTCAGAGGTAAAGCTAACTCATAGGTCACCTCCCCAATGCGCCTAAGAATCTCAAAAGGGCCAATAAATCTTGGACTAATCTATCTCATCTTTCCAAATCTCATCACACCCTTAATGGGTGATACCTTCAACAAGACCCACTCACCAACCATGAATTCTGAATCATAAATTCTTCGATTAGCATAACTCTTTTGTATACTCTAGGCAGTCAAAAGCCAGCCCTAGATCAATTTTACCCTATCAATCAAATCTCGCAACAAATCCGTGCCCCAAGGCCTCACTTCGAATGAATCAAACCAACCAATCAGAGATCTAAACTTCATACCATAAAAAAGCCTTGTATGGTGCCATTTAAATGCTGGAATGGGAACTATTGTTGTAAGCAAACTCTGCCAATGGCAAGAACTGGTCCCAATAACCCCCAAAATCCATCACACAAGCCCTAAGCATATCCTCAAGCACCCTAATACTCCCCTCGTACTGACCATTTATTTATGGGTACAAAGTTGTACTCATCCCCAACTCAGTCCCTAACTTTTGCTGCATAGAACCCCCAAAGTAAAATGAGTACCTCTATCGAAAATGATAGAAATGGGCACACTATGCAAATGAACTAGTTCTCGTATGTAGATTTTTGCTAACTTCTCCACACTATAGGTAACCTTCACTTGAATATAATGAGATAATTTGGTCAACCAATCCACAACCACCCAAATAGAGTCAAACCTCTCCAAGGTATGAGGTAAACCAACCATAAAGTCCATAGCGACACGCTCCCACTTTCATTCAGGTATAGGCATCATATGAGTCATACCACCCGGTCTTTGGTGCTTATATTTCACTTGCTGACAATTCAAACACTTAGCCACAAACTCTGTGATATCCCTCTTCATCTTACACCACCAATAATGTTGCTTCAGGGCATCATACATTTTGGCTGCTCCCGGATGAATAGAATACCTCAAACTATGAGCCTCCTCCATGAATAACAAAGTTAAATAACCTACTCTTGGAACACAAATACGGCCATTGATTCTCAAAACACCCTCCAAATCAAGAATCGCTTCCTTAGCTTCCCCTTTTAACACCTTATCCTGAATCATGTATAATTTTCCAACCTCAAACTTCCTATTTTTAATCTGCTCCACTAATAAGGACCATGTATCAACACAAGAAAACACTCTATTAGGCTCAAAAATATTAAGTCTCACAAAACTATTGGTCAAACTCTAAACACTAATAGAAAAAGGTGGTTTCTCAGCCAATAACAAAGTAAGACTACCCATACTCACTGCTTTCTTACTTCAAGCATCTGCCACTATATTGTCCTTACCTGGATGATATATAATAGTCATATCATAATACTTTAATAACTCCAACTACCTGTGTTTTCTCAAGTCAAATACTTTTAGATGAAAATATACTAAAGGCTACGACGATTGGTGAACACTTCACAATAAACCCCATACAAGTTATGCCACATAACTTCAAAACAAATACTATATCCACTAACTCTAAATTATGGGTAGAGTAGTTCTTCTCATGAGTCTTCAACTGCCTCAAGGCATATGCTATTGATATATTGGCAATCTACCAACTTATTGAGCCTTTATTCATGAATTATTATCATGTTTTGATGAGAATTAGATGTACTTATAACCTTTACTAATAAAAATGTAGGTACTCCTTGTCAAGAGTAGAAAACAAAGTAATTGAACCCAAAGAGCTAAAAAGGAGTTGAAGTATGAAGGAGATTGAACAATGAAGAATCTTATGAGAGGTATGGCTGCTGTGCGATTCGTACAATGTTGTGTGCAGTCTGCACTTCCCCTCGTACATAACTAGGACATCAACTTGCATCATTGGTTAGCTGACAAGTAATATGTGATGCACAAAAGGTGTAGTGTGATCGCACATCATGTCGCATGTCGCATCGCACCATGCCCAAAGAGCATTTTTGTCAAATTCCAAGTGATGTATTAGAAAGCTTCTAAAACCTATTTTAGGCTTTGTACCATATATAATTTTCAGTTTTTACTTTTCTCAACACCCAAGGAAGATATTGAGAGTGTACTCTTCTCCCTTTATCTTCTCCACCAAGAGTTCACCATTTTCGTAAGATGTAAGATTGGATTTGGAGTTTTGCTTATTTATGAAAGGAATTATGAGTTTCCCAATTAGTATAGCTTCTTATTTCCTTAGCAAGAGTAGCTAAATTTCTTGTCTAGAGGTATGTGCATAATGGGTATTTGAATTTGGGTATGAGTCTTGTTTAATTATGCTTATTATTGATGAATTTATATGGGTCTATTGAATTTCTCAAGTTTTAATTATAAAATTGATGGTTGCAAACATTAATTAAGTTTTCTTAATTGTGTTCTTGCTAGAAAAAGGAGTTCATAATTCAGATAGGAATTCGATAATGGAAATTTGGGGTTTCCACCTTAGATTGAGGCTAGGAATAACTTAATCGATAGAAACTCTCATCTAAGAGTCTAAGCTAGAAATAGTATGACTTTCCCAAGTAATTGAATTGGTTGGTTTGTTTTAAAACCTATGGTGCTTGAACAAAGACCATATGATATATATTTGGGAGATTGAGAGATTACCAAACATCACTTAAACCAATGCTACCTGTATCATTTATCGAGAATTTGCATAATTAATTGAGTACCCTAACCCATTGTAGAATCCCATCGAAAGCATACCCCTAGTCTTCCATCTTATTGATTACAAATATCATGTTTATTGCTTTCTTATGTTGAAATCGAAGTTGTTACACAATTTTCCCTTTCCAATTCCCCCAATCTTTACTTTTAAATTGATTGAGCATTTACTCTCTTGGTGATTATTTCTCGATGATCTCTTAGGTTATTCAATACTCCACTCTCTATGGATTCTACCCTGACATTCGTTGGGTTACTTATTTGTTTTGCTCAGATGATTGCTACCACCTCCTTTGGGAGAGTGCTTTTGAGCATCATAAAAAATGGCACCATTGCTGGGGAGTGGTTTTTGAGTCGCGAATTGATTGTCGTTTGAATTCACTTTATTGAGTGTTTGTTTGTTTTACCTTTTTAGTGTTTGTGATTTTTTTAGACAGGGTGTCCATGAGCAATGTGGGTGGCCAAGAAAGCATGGAAAAATACATGGACGCAGATAATGAACTCGTAGTCCATGGTGGTGTAGGTGAAATCTGCATACCCCTTATTGTTGAAAATGCCGTGTTTCATGTTATGACCACTATGCTCCACTTGATTCAGATGAAGGGTCTATTTGGGGGGCTGGCTTATGAGGATGCCAACTGACATATTCAAAACTTTAATGAAATATGTCAGCCCTTTAACATCAAACATATATCTTAAGAGTCTATCCGACTCCATTTATTCCCATTCTCTCTTATGGGGGGAAGCGACGACTTAGCTTGAAGAGCTTCCTCAAGGCTTTATTACTTCATGGAATAGATTGGGTGATGTGTTTTTGGTGCGATTCTTCCCTCCTTCTAGGATGATGCAATTGAGGGATGATATCACAAATTTCTGCCAACTCCAAGATAAGCCATTGCATGAAGCATGTCTAAGGTTCAAGAAAAAGCTTCTATTGTTCCCAATCTATGGTTTGCCTGATAATGTCCTATTTTAAAGATTCTATTAAGCCTTAAATTCAATGAACAAATCTATGGCAAATAACCTAATGGGCAAAACATTTATGGACCAATAATATGGTATTGCCTCAGCTCTCTTAGAGTAGATGACACATACAAATCATGCTTGGCATACTAGAGAGGCTAATGTTTCCTCGGAAGTGACTTCATCCATTATGATGAGTTAAATAAGGTGAAAAGACAAAGAGAGGGAGGAAGCAATGGCAAAGATGTTAATGCAAATTGATTTATTATCCAAACATATGATAGGGGTTGGAAATAAAAGTGTGAATTCTATGGGAACCTATGGGTCAAGGGCTCATGATGAATACTCTCCTATGGATAAAGAGTTGTGTTATCTAGTGGTGGGTTTTTGACCCTGATATCAAGGTACCAACCAAGGTCCTTAGCATCCAAGAGATAAGAACCAAGGTTAGAACCGTGACAAGGGTAATCAATGGAGAGATAAGGAGCAAGGTAGAGACCATGATAGTCCATGGCGTGATCCTGAAAAAGATGGCGACTTTTAGAATTACCAGAGTACCAATCCTTATGTGCCTCCTACAAAAGCCAATATATCTCCCTACCAACCAATGGTGAGTAATCCCAGGCACTCTAAAATTGAAGATATGTTGCAAAATGTGTTGCAAAGAGTAGAGTCGATGGACTATGGGGTGAAAGAGTTGAAAGGTGAGGTGTCCACTGTTCACCAAATGATGAGTTCCATTCAGCCTCTATCAAGCATTTGGAGGCCCCAAAAAATCATCTCTCCACTCAAACGAACCCTTACATAAAGGGTACCCTTCCAAGCAACACACTTGCTAATCCCAAAAATGATGGCCATGTAATGGCAATTGTCACTAGGAGTAAGAATAATTTGAACAAAGAGAGAAGGCCTATTGAGGATGTCGTAGTTGACTTGAGCAAGAAAAGAGCTCAAGATGTTGTGATTGAAAAATAAGTTGATGTGAGTCCAAAAATTTGGGTGAATCCTAGCGCACCCAATGTGGTTGTTGACAATGATGAAAACCCTCATGAAGAGAAGGATGAAGACAAATCCCCTTCTCAAGTTGCTATTGATATTAAAGAGGAGCATCCAAATATGCAAAAGCCATTGCAAAAAGGGCCACCTCTATAACCTCAGAGATTAGCCAAGAAAAAGGAACATGCCTAATTCAAAAAGTTTGTTGACCTATTCAGCAAACTAGCCATTAACATTCCTTTGGTTGATGCACTTACACAAATGCAGGGTTATGTGAAGTTTATGAAGGATCTGTTGAAGAAGAAGTGAGTTGTTGAAGTAGGGATGGTGGAAGTGTCCCACAACTGTAGCGCAGTAATGACAAGTAACATTTCCCCTATACGGGAAGATCCGGAAGCGTTCACCATCCCATGCACAATTGAGGTGTTTTTGTTTTTAAAGGCCTTATATGATCTTGGGGCAAGTATCAACTTGATGCCCCTTGTGAATTTCAAGAAGTAAGGCTTGGGTAACCCAAGGCCTACACCAATGAGATTACTTATGTCAGATTATTCAATTAAACATCCGATGGGGATATTATTTGATGTGCTAGTTAAGGTAGACAAGTTCATCCTACCAGCCGACTTTGTTGTATTGGATTGTGATGTCGATCTTGAGGTTCCCATTATTTTAGGATCACCATTGTTGGTAATCGGAAGAGCTCTTGTTGATGTGAAGCTAGGAGAACTTAAGTTCTGTGTGGGAAGCGAAGAGGTAACATTCAATATATGCCAACCTACCAAAACACCAGATGAATTTTGAGTTGTGTCAATGATCAACACCGAGGGCAAGTTGGTTGAAGCCCTTGGTGAGTGTGAGGTGAAACAGGTACCCGAACCTATGGTGTTGTCAACTTGGCAACCAAATTAAATGATAAAGATTCTGAAGGAGCTACTCCCTTGCTTGGGATGGGGCCAACCAAATCATATTGGCATTTTCCCGGGAAATGATTTATGGATGAGGTACTATATCGAGCCACGATGTAAAATCAAGCGCTTCTTGGAAGGCAACCCAAGTATTTTTACTTTATTTATGTTACCGTTTGTTGTTTTTGGCTTGTTTTAGGAATGCATGGAGATGGAAAGGTGACAAAGTGGAAGGAAAGCACCAGAAGGAAGGTGCAAAGTGTCATACAAATCACACACACTATTGTGTGGATCACACAAGGCACCGTACCTCTTAACAGTAGACTGAAAGAAAAATAAAAATTCAGAAGGGACATGCGATAGGTGGTGTGAATCATACCATCCATTATGCGTGTTGCACCTCTATCACACCATGAATTAGAAGGCTGGACAAAAGTGGGTTAAAAATTATCTTATGCGATGTGATGTGGAAGCGCACAATAGCTTGTGCAAAATTCACATCATGCCGCACTCAGGTAAATTTAAATAATTTTTATTGATCGGCCATTGATCGACCCACCCGAAAACTAACCCATAACCTTTCTTCTTCTTTTTTTTCATTATAAACCGTCACCCCCACTTTTTTCTCCATTATACTCCCATAAACCTACATAACTTTCTCCCAAAATCCCCTCAAATCTCCTACTTCTCCCAAAATCTTCTTCCCCTTCATCCAAACTCTATCACCACCGCACCACCAATCGCCGCCGCTATCATTTTCTGATTAAGGTTTTGGTTCACCATTGTTGGCACCCTAAAAGCTTCAATTTTTGATTTTTCCTCCCTCTTCTCTACTTGTGGTAAGTTTCCAATATTAAATCAATATTTTTAAGTATATTGAGAACTTTTATTGTGAAGCATGCTAGTTTAATCTTCCATGTTTGTTGTGGGTGAGATCTAATATCTTGGGACCCATATTTTGGGTATATTGTTGATTTTTCTTGTGATGAACTTAGTAGATCTTGTTGTTATGAATATGCATGTGCTTTGCTTTAATTATTAGCCCTGATTTTAGAGTTTTAGGGTGAAATCTGAGTAACCCACTTGATTTGATGCATGGTTTGGCCCTATGATAAATTGGGTGACATCATTTTTAAGGGCAACTCATCATCTTCACAAGGTATTTGTTGAATCATGATTGATTGGGCTGAAATTATTGTTACCAGTGCGCTCGTGTGTTGTTTCAATTGAATATGATTATCCGGTGAGGGTATTGGTTGAGTGGAGTAAATTTTTGTGCATTGAATGTGCCTATGTGTTTCATGAAGTCTTGATGTTCCTGATGATAGATGGGATAACGTCCTTCTTGAGGGAAGTCTTTGGGCCTATCTTTTAGTTTGAATTGTGCTGAAAGATTTCTGGGAAGTATGAGTACCCGGATGACTTGGTTGAGGTTAATTGATGATTGCACCCTATAAAAATTGGTGTTGTTACCTAGAGACCATGCATTCCATAGGTGTTTTCTACGAGTCACATACGTAATACATAGGAAAACTAGGAATTTAAAAATTCCAACTATTTTCCTGTTCATTTCGCATGCGACCCAGAGATCTCCACGTGCAAAATGCTCAAGGGATCACACACTGTGATAAATATTGCCATTTCCCTGAGTTGAGGGGTGAAGGCCTATGCAACACGTACAATGGCTGGTGAAAATTTCACCTGCCTCACACCCTAAAGAAAAATTCACCCAAGATTCTGATTACATGTGTGAGACCACGTGCGACACACATTTTGCCAGGTATGGTCCGCACATCAATTGCATATGTCTCCAGTCACTTGATGTGTTCTTCTTCTCTTTTGCATTCTATTTCTTTTTCTTTTGTTAACTTCTTGTAGCATTTTGTTCTTTCAATTACTTCAAAAATACAAAAAGATTTTACTTTTACTTTGATAAGTGGTGCTTCGTGCTAACATCCACTTGCAGGATAATGACTTCTAATAGGGTCGTTCAAAAAGACATGCCGATAATCAAGCCTCAACATCTGAAATTCTAGGTTCCCTTATGCAAAATAAGGGACAATCAAAGTCGGAAATTCAATTTGGTATTGAAGGTATGGAAGCCTACTATATCATGTTTTGTGATAAGCACTCCTTCTAGGAGGAAGTAGGATTTGATGTAGACGCCTTCAAAGTTGACTTCCCAAGTATAGCCAAGAAATTCCATATAAGGGTCTGGGACTGATTTGCTGCCATTCCTGGCCCTTATTTCCCTAAATTGGTATGTGAGTTCTATGCTTATTACCGAGCCAGATAGGACATCCTCAAAAACAAAGGTCCAACAAGAAAACTACCATGCCTAAAATCAATTTTAGTGAGAGGAAGAGAGGTGGATATTACCCTAGAGTCCATTAATTCTATAGTATGGGATGATGACCCAAGAACATAAATAGATTTCCCTCAACTATTAGCCACAAACGATGATCAATATGCTTGGGTGTCGAGTGTCATTGTCAAAGAGGAACCTTTTTGGGCAGTTTCAAAGGGGCACATCTCTCGAGTGGACCTAAAATTTGAAGCTCGAATGTGGTTAGATTTTATGTACACAAGGTTGATTCCAACTCATCACACCACCTAGGTGACAATAGAAGTGGCCATTTTCATTGCATGCATTATGTTCGATATTCGTATTGATGAGGGGGAATTATCACCGAACAATTTAAGAAAAGAGCTAGACAAGATTCTACTTCCATGGCCTTTCCTATTTTCATTTGTTATCTATATCTCTGAGCGCAATGTCCTCTACTCTGGCCACTAGACAAAGTTTGTCGAGAAACTGGAATTGTTTGTTTGGATACCAAGAGGGACAAGGACACTCCACATGTCAAGAAAAGACACCTTGCACAAGGCCCAAGTGCCATGGCAGGAATTGCACCTGGCAAGAATATTGCTCATGATCATGAGGATGTTTTATCTCCTTCTTATGAAGTGCCAGACACAACCTATATGGTTCCTCAAGTCAATAATGCTTCGGGTGGGTTACTTAAGTTTGCTCAACTTTTTCACCACAATGAGGAGAGGTTACAAAAGTTGGCTAAAAACATTCCAGGCATGATTCAATCCACAATCAAGTAAGCTATTAAACTAGTATTGGATCATTTGCATAACCTGTGTGACAGAGTTGATATAGTGGAGAAGGATACTGGAGCACTCTGAAAAAGAGTCCCTCAGTCTACTCCAAGGACCTCTCACTTGGATCTTAATTTACCAGCATCGGACTCCGCCTCACCTCCAAAGGCTAGGAGTCCGCAAGATGATTAGTGGGTGGATGAAATCCCACAGACGAATTCAGCGATACTTGAAATCCAACAGGTAGCCTTGCCAGCTGTAGATGCTATGATTCCACCAGAGCCACCTATGTAAGTGCAGCCCTTACCTTATAAGCCGGCCTATGATTTTTGACCGACACCCAATTGGACAACCCCATTTCCTTACTATCATGAGTTGATGATACTTGAGGATAGATGGGAAGTTGTTGACCCTCTTAGTCCCTTTCAAGTTAGATGGGACCCCTTCATACCCCCATTGGAAGGCTTTTAGATCGATCCAGTGCATGCATATTCCTCCACCATCACCATCAAGTCCCCCAAGGATCTGCTACCGTGTTTATTCATGAAGACGTCATCATCAGTGTTAGATTCACCATGGAGACCTTGCACTTTATTTTTTGTATAAATCTTGTACATTAGGGACAATGCTTCATTTAAGTTTAGGGGGGGGATGCAATTAGTATTTAAGACACTGTGAGGCATCGCATGTCTGAATATTCATTTGTGCTTCTTAATTGTGCCCTTGTCGGGATTGATTTATCATATTTTCTTTTGTTTGTTTTTGTGTCGAATCAGATTTGTGTTTCCCTATGATATATTGAGAGGAAACTTTCTTAAGGGAAAATGCCATGTTTTAGTTTAAAATTGAGTCTGTGTGTTTCTTGTCTTGAAATAGACCCACCATTTTTTTTTCTTGGCAACAAGTTTTTGACAAACTAAAGGAAAGAGGGAAACTGATTTTGAGTAAAGCATTCTCTTGTCATGACTTGCACACTCCTCGTTTGGCTTGATCGATTCATAAATATGTGTGTACAAGAACTGGGAATTGCTTGTCAAAAATCATTTATCCAAATTGATTGTGAGACTAATTGTGAACTCTTGTGTTGTGCTGACTTGTGTGGAAAGGTTGTATTTCATTCTTGTGTGCATGTTTTGTCTAGAACTTGTCCCGAATATGATTCAAGGTGAAATCATAGATGTAACCAAGCTTGGAAGTTAACCTTTGACCCTTTTTGAATAGTCACTTCACCCAAATTGACCTCTCTTTACATTGACCCTAGTAAGCTCCCTTGAGCTTATGACCTTTCTTTGGCACCGTGTTTGAAGCCTTGACCCTTCTTGGAACCTCAATTTTTTCACCCATACTTCCTAATGTGATATGATATTGCCCAGTGACATTCATGCTAGACCTATACTTCAAGGTCTAGACAAGAGGATCCAAGACACACTCACTCTTGGAGCACAAAAGGGAGCTTGGAAGAGCCTCATTACACTACAAGTGAAGCAATTCCATATTTGGATGATCGTGTAGAGTAAAGAAGAGGCTGCCAGTGAATCTACCGAGTGGTGCGTCTCAGGTGCGACACGCATATTAGTTGGTGCAAAGCGCACACCACTCCGCATATCAAGGTGCGACCAGCACATTGGCTGGTGCATTTGGATCCTTAAATGCATCTCAGCTTGCAAAAGACCCATCATAGGCCAACTTTTTAGTCTTCCAAGGTCACTATTGGGCCTTAATATACTAACTATAAATAGTGGTTCCCTTCCCTTTAGCTCCTTAGTTGTTATTGAATTGATATGGAATTATCTCTTTGAGATTTTAGCTTGTTAGCTTGTAGAGGGTGGAATCCCTATTAGTTAATATAGTGTAGAAATCTATTGGGTAGATTCCTAATAGTGCTATTGGGTGGATTCCTAATAGTTTAGGTGAGTGATTAAGGGTGGATTCCCTTGGTTGCTTGATAACCTCTTTTGCTTGAATTTTACATGAGAATACTCATTTGTAGATTCATTTAGAGTACTTTTGGCTTGTTGATTCAAGTTGGTTTATCATTGGATTATTGTAATCAATTGGGAGGTGAGGGTATAAAGTTCCTTGTTGCCCATAATTGCAATTTCTTAGTGTTAATCCACATATATTTTGTTTATTTCAATTCCGCATTTGATTTTGATTAGTCTCCCTAATCGAGATCTTATCATTTGGTATCAAAGCTTAGGCTAAAGAATTGTTCCCACAATTCTCAATTCTTAATCCTAGGTTCATAAATCTGAAAATTTCAAAAAAATTAGTTGAAAAATGTTTTTGAGAAAATCTGCAAAAAATATTTTGATTTTGTATTTTGTTTGACTTTCTAATACTAGAATCGTATTCTCTAGTATTCATTGAGTCTATATCTGAGACTTGATCTTGTTTGGAGAAGATTTAAAGATTTCACCATTATTGGGTGAAGAAAAGCTTGAAGGTCCAACAAGTGGGTTTAAGATCTGGGTGAAATTAGAAACTCAAGGGTCTTGGGGTTTGTTCTCCCTATCATAAGGAGTAAAATTCTCAAATTTGGTGCGTATCGGAGTTGAAATCCATTGGGTTCAAAATTTGAATGTTCTTCATTTCATGGTGTTCTTCATACCATGAAGAAGAAGGATTTTAGATATGGATTAGATTGGGTTTTAATTGGTGATAAAACATTTTGGGTTTTGTTCTCCTATCCAAGGGGAGTTCATATATCAAATTTGAAGAAAATCCGAGTTCAAAATCTTAAGATTCATATTTTGGGTTGTTCTTCATGTTCTTGGTGTTCTTGCTGTCTTGAAGAAGAAGAAGTGAAAAAGGTGGGTTTAATCTAAAGAAGGAAGAAAAGAAGAGAGTACTTGTGTTAGTACAAAAGGAATTTACCAAAAAGGGCAAGTACTAGGAGAAAAGGTACAAGCAAAATCAGAAAAAAACTGAAAAATCGGAAGCTTCAAGTGTTTTGTCTTGGGCTGTGCGACGCGACGTGCGACCAGCACATTGCTTGGTGCATTTCGCACAAGCTTCGCACAAAGGATAAGTTGGTTTCTGGTCTGGTAGTGCGAATTGAGGTGCGTTGGGCACTGACCCTAGTGCGTTTTGCACCAGCCTATGCACCAACGAACATTTGCAAATCCAATTTTCTCCAACAATTCTCAGGTTCTATCTTCTTAGTTTATTTTCTTTGATTCTTCTTATCAAATAGAACTCTTAAAGCTAATTATCAACAAGTAATTGATCTACTTAGTTGTGATTAGTTCTTGAGTCCGTTTTCATTTTGTTCTTCTTCATTCAAATCATTTATCATTTACAAACTAGTTGTATAACTTCTTCGCTGTCCATATTTTTCTTTGAGTCGTCCTTCTTTGATTAAAACAAGAATGTATTCTTCCACAAAGAATTAGTAATCCTTGTGAAGTGAAGGCAAAGCAAGTTTGAGACTAACTTCGGGAAGAAGCCATAGAAGGTAAGGTGAGCGTTTACATATGAGAGGCACGAGGAACTTTACAACTAACGTTGTTTGTTCATTTTGCAGGCACAAATGTCTAAGGCCATTGAACAGGACCCTAAAAGGGAAGGTTCAATATATCATGTGGAGTCCTATGCTTAATCGGCAAGGCAATTGGCAAAGATGAATGGTAGGATAGATGTTCATGATAACTGGATGGCTTATGGCAAGGTTGGAAGCCTGGTAGGTGCACCTCTTACCACCTATGGATCGGGAGCAAATAGGAATCCGAACTCCTTAATAACGATCACTCGGGGGTAAGCACGTGAGTCATGCTAGCCCCAAGCCACTCAAAATCCCACTGCACATATCCAACATCCCCATTTCCAAATGTCTAACTTCCCGAGTAATGTTAGACAAACCCTTCTTACCCAAATCGCCAACCAAATCACCTCCTACAAGGGAAACCTTCCTTTGTATCAACTCAAACCCAAACTCCACTATGAAATGCATCCCATGCTTCCTAACATGTACCCCATTATCCAAACCAAGAGCCTTATCAAGATAACCAATACCAAAACCCTCTCTACGAAGAGACATGTGATGAGACACATGATCATAGGTATTGGGATGGACCTCAACAGATTGGTCAAAATAGGTATGGTGCACCAAGAGGAAGAGTGCAACTTGAAGGCTATGGTCAAAACCAAGGTGCAAAATGGCAAGGGTATGGAGCTCGAGTTGATCACTATAATGATAGATATGATGATCAATATGAAGATTGTTATGGTGATCAATATGGTGATAGATATGGTGATCGACATGATGATCGATATAGAGATCGATATGGTACTAGATATGATGATTGTTATGGAGATTGTGAGGACCAAGATAGAGGGTTGAATATCATCCAAGCAAGTCTTCCAAGTTACAAAGTTAGTAGTCAAGCTACTCAAGCTAACTACACCGTAAGATAGGAAGACCAAGCTAAAAGAGGTATTTGCGTTAATCCTAACTTCCCTCATCCTTCTACCATTTAATGTTCTAAATATCAAGGTAGAGGGAACATTGAAAGTGAATGTCCATATTAGAGGCCAATTGTATCCATTTGTGATGAATCTTGCACCCGCAATGTGATAGAGTGTGAGGTGAAGGTTGATGATAATGAGCCTAAGATTAGGCATGGGGAAGCAATTCTAAAAGGAGATGATGAGCAATTAGAGGAGGACTTGAACTTCTCTTGTGCCTTAAGACAAGTAATGGAGGACCTTTCTAAAGAGGAACTTGACCAAAGTGTGGACCTATTTCATACTAGGTGTAAGATCTTAGAGAAGGTATGTTCCTTGGTTGTTGATAGTAGGAGTAGAGATGATTATGTAAGTAATGGGATGGGTGTCCGTATGAAGCTCCCTACACAAAGGCACCCAAATCCATATGAACTTCAATGGCTCAAAGAGAGTGGTAAAGTCGAGTCAACCAAGCAAGTAGTCATAAAGTTTAGCATTGACAATTATCAAGATGAAGTTCTATGTGATGTCATGCCTATGACGATGTCCATGCTAACATGTCATGTATTTCTTGGAAGACCGTGGAAAGTTGATAGGGATGCCCAATATCATAAAGGGTCTAACAAATACTTATTTGTATTTAGAGGATGAAATCGTAGTCTTCCACCTTTGACACTCCATCAAGTGAGTGAGGATTATAAAATCATGAGAGAACTTCGGGAAGTACTCCAAAAGGAAGAAATTGAGAAGAATAAGAAATAAGTGTTTCTTATACAAAAGGAGAAAGACTTGGCTAATGAAGAATATGACTTGTTTGTGAATGTGGAGCCAAGTGAATGTTTGAAAGGCATGGATGAGGAACACTCCTTAGTGGGACTCATCAACATGAATTTTGTAGTGCACACTAACCAAAGTACTAGCATTTTTCCTAGTACCCACTCTTCTCTTTTGTAGGTTCATGAAGGAATACTTTCCAATGTGTTTCATAAAAGATCACCTCACCAAAAAGGAATTGAAAGCTTAATGGGATCCAACTCTATGCATTTCAACTTGAGACAGAAAAGGAAGGACCAATCCTATTGGTCCAAGATGATGCTTGAGATGGGAACGCCTTGCAAGACATGGTTGGGACACAAACATGCTAACTTGACACCTCAACCCCAAGGTATGTATCCATTGCCTCCTATTCTAAGTGACCCTTGGAGTCATGATGACATTTTCCCTAAGGTAGGCCAATCCTTGAAACTGTGTGACTTTATGTCCTACCTTGAGAGTGTCAATGTATGACAAACCTCTTCATAGTTTGTTGATGCTATGCTTAAATTGTGTGAGCTTTGCAACCTGGAAGCCCCCTTTATTTTTGGCTTTGGTAAGGGTCCATGGTGCATATGTGATGCCCAACTTTTGTTTCCTACTCCTTGTCACACTCATATGGATGGACAAGTCGAGATGTTAGGATGGACTCTTAGGAGTAGGCTATGACTCATGACTGAGGAGAACCCAACTTGTTGGGAGGATTACTTGGTGAAGCAAAATGTAACCCATAGTTCCTTTAATCTCTCTAGTGGCATAACTCCATGTGTTGATATACTTTCTTTGGGAGCTTGTTTGAGAAATGAAGGTGAATTGTACTTGAAATACCTTATCTTCCCTCCTTGTGTTCTAAATAGTGATCAACTTCTTACTAGCATCCAAAATTTGAAGTATGAACTTACAATTGAGAACACTTGGAATGAGTTTGGTGATCTTCAATCCTTTCTCTACTACTTGCTTGCATTTGATGAACCCTTGCTAGTGGGTGATATCATGTTTGTGACACCTAGGGCAAATGTGTCATTGCCTACTTTGGGTGTTAACTATATACTTGCATCCTTGTTTGACACACTCATTCTTAAGTTGTGTGAGCCACAACTTGTGGATGCTAAGTTTCTTACTTGTTTGTCGGAGAGTCCTTGGATGTTCAAGACTTTTTGTCACCTTCATAGGGATGGACAATTTGAAGTATCAAATGAGATTCTTGGGAGTATGCTTAGTGCCATAAATGGAAGGAACCCAACTTCTTGGAAGACCATTTGATTGGGAGCGAATTGGGTTCTTATAGATTTCATATCATCCCTTATAGCATGACTCCATTGAAAGATACCCTCCCCTTAAGGCGTTGTTTCAAAAGAAAAGGTGACACTTATGTGATGAACCATAAGTTGATGTCATGTGTCCAAACATGTGAGAATGTACTTGTCAGGATCCTAGTATCTAATTGTAAACTTGTATATAAGGACACCATGATTGACACTAGTGATCTTGTTACCTTTCTTTACTATCTTTTTGCATATGATGATATTCATGAGCGTGTTGAGTATGTATCTTATGCAAACTTGAATCATGTGAAAAGAGAAGGTGAAATATGTCCAAATGCTATCACTTCATCCCTAGGTGTTCCACCTTGTTGTGGTTTGCTTGATACATTTATTGGGTTTGATGGTATTCTTGCATGTGGAAACACCTTGGATGAGACTAGAATGTTAAACACCTTTCTCTGTTATCTCTTTGCATTCGATGATGTCTATGTTTACCTTAAAGATGCATTGGAGAGGGGTAGGCTTGTTATTGGGTCACACCCTTGTTTGTGTGACAAAGATAAATGGGTCTCATATACATTTAACCCTGGACACCCTTCATGGGTATGTGAGATTTTAATGATACCACCCTTTGGATGGTTCTATCTTTTGGTTGAGTGGAATAACCAAATCCCTTGTACTCCATATATTGACTTTATTGTCATTATAATGGGGAATGTTTAGTTGTTACTTGAAGATGTTCCACTTTGGCCTACTATTTCTTGTGCTAACCCATGTGCTAACCTTTATACCATGAGGAATTTGTGGTTGTTTGTCCGTCATGTGTTTTTGCAAGGTTTGGATTTGAGGATGAATCCTTTTCAAGAAGGGGAGGATGATATGATAATACCCAGCGACATTCATGCTAGACCTATAATTCAAGGTCTAGATAAGAGGATCTAAGCCACACTCACCCTTGGAGCACAAAAGGGAGCTTGGAAGAGCCTCATTACACTATAAGTGAAGCAATTCCACATGTGGATAATCGTGTGGAGTAAAGAAGAGGCTGCCAGTGAATCTTCCCAGTGATGTGACCCAGTTGCGATACCCACATCAGTTGGTGCAAAATGCACACCACTCAACACATCAAGGTGCAACCAGCACATTGGTTGGTGCCTTTGGCACCTCAAATGTATCTCAGCTTGCACAAGACCCATCATGGGCCAACTTTGTAGTCTTCCAAGGTCACTTTTGGGCCTTAATGTAATAACTATAAATAGGGGTTCCCTTCCCTTTAGCTCCTTAGTTTTTGTTGAATTGATATGGAATTATCTCTGTGAGATTTTAGCTTGTTAGCTTGTAGAGGGTGGAATCCCTATTAGTTAATGTAGTGAAGAAATCTATTGGGTGGATTCATAATAGTACTATTGGGTGGATTCCTAATAGTTTAGGCGAGTGATTAAGGGTGGATTCCATTGGTTGGTTGCTAACTTCTTTTGCTTGAATTTTACATGAGAATACTCATTTGTGGATTCATTTAGAGTACTTCTGCCTTGTTGATTCAAGTTGGTTTATCATTGCGTTATTGTAATGAATTGGGAGGTGAGCGTATAAAATCCCTTGTTACCCATAATTGTAATTTCTTAGTGTTAATCCGCATATTTTTTATTTATTTCAATTTCGCATTTTATTTTGATTAGTCTCCCTAATCGAGATCTTATCATAATGGCTCAAAAATGAATTGTAGGCTAAAAGCCTAAGTTTAGGGGGGGGGGAACTGAAATGATAACATAGAAAAAAGCCTAAGTTTGGGGGTGTATGATCTAATATGGAGAAGAAAAGGGATGCATTCAATGCAAGGTAGCACCATATGCTAGAAATGAAAATTGCTTCAGATTGTCCAATGTAATGAACAAAATGATAAGAAAAGAAGGAAGTGGTGCTACCAAGTAAAGGTGATAAAAGGAGTTGAATGATCAAGTTGAAAGGAGAAATTTGGGTTGTGAGAGGGAGAAATAAGGTGAAGTTATTATTTAAAAATGTGAGCGGTATTTTGAATGATCACAAAGAGCATTAGGGAGGTTTAGTCACTTAAGCCAAATGCAATCCTCACCTTAGCCCTTGCCAACTTCATATATCGCAAGTCCTTAGTGATTTCGAGCTTGGTAACTCTACATTAGTAGCGAATTACATAAAGGAAAAGCCTATGGTTCAATGTGTGTGCACTCAAAATTCTTTGCGAGAGTGAGAGTCTTCTTAGTTGTCTTATAATCCCCTTTTATTGTGAATTGCATGATTGTGAGTGAGATTATCTCTTGTGGTGAGTGGCATCGCACACTTGAAAGTAATGATGAAGTCTCTATTTTATTTGAGAGGAATGAATGAGACAAGTTGTGTGGTGAATCTCGAGGCAAACCTTGAGAATTCATGCCAATAACTTGAGAAGCTTGAATATCTTGTTTTGAAATGACAAATTCCCCTGCTTTTGAATGATAAATAAATTCCTTTTGAATTGACACTTTGAATTGAGCACTTGCCTTGAGAATGTGGTGGTCCAAATTGAGATAAACATTGTAGTTGAGTCTTCTTGTTTGAGTCTTTTGTTGTAGTTTTCTTAGTTTTTAGATTTTATATTAATCATGTGTACACCCTTTTTGTTGTATAACTAATTCATTCATTACTTTGTGAATATCTTGCTTGAGGACAAGCAATAGTTAAAGTTTGGGTGTGTGATAAGTTGGTAGTCTACCAACTTATTGAGCCTTTATTCATGAATTATTGCTATGTTTTGATGAAAATTAGAGATACGTATTGCCTTTATTGATAAAAATACAGGTACTCTTGGTCAAGAGTAGCAAACAAAGGAATTGAACCCAAAGAGCTAAAAAAGAGTTGAAGTGTGAAGGAGATTGAACAATGAAGAATCTACCGAGAGGTGCACTTGCTGTGCAATCCGAACAATGTTGTGTGTGGTCTGCACCTACCTTGGCACATTACCAGAACATCAACTGGTATCACTGGTTAGCTGATAAGCGACATGCAACATACAGAAGGTGTGGTGCGACCGCACGTCATGTCATACGTCGCGTCGCTCCCCACCCAAATAGCATTTTTGTCAAATTCCAAGTGACGCACTGGGAAGATTCTAAAACCTATTTTGGGCTGTGTACCATATACAATTTTCCATTTTTACTTTTCTCAACACCCAAGGAAGATATTTAGAGTGTACTCTTCTCCCTTTATCTTCCCCACCTAGAATTCACCATTTTTGTAAGATTTAAGCTTGAATTTGGAGTTTTGCTATTTATGAAAGGAATTATGAGTTACCCAATTGGTATAACTTCTTATTTCCTTAGTATGAGTAGCTAAATTTCTTATATAGGGGTATGTGCATGATGGGTATTTGAATTTGCGTATGTGTCTTGTTTAATTATGCTTATTACTAATGAATTGATATGGGTCTATTGAATTCCTCAAGTTTTAATCATAAAATTTATGGTTGCAAACATTAATTGAATTTTCTTAGTTGTGTTCTTGATTGAAATAGGGGTTCATAATTTGAATAGGAATTAAATAGTGGAAATTTGGGGTTTCCACCTTAGATTGAGGCTAGGAATAGCTTAATCGATGGAAACTCTCATCTAAGAGTCTAAGCTAGAAATAGTATGACTTCCCCAAGTAATTAAATTGGTTGGTTTGTGTTAAAACCTATGGTGCTTGAACAAAGACCATAGGATATATATTTGGGATATCAATAGATTACCAAATATCACTAACACTAATGCTACTCGTATTATTTATCGAGAATTTTCATAATTTATCGAGTACCCTAACCCATTGTAGAATCCCATCGGAAGCATACCACTAGTCATCCATCTTATTGATTATAAATCTCGTGTTTATTGCTTTATTTTGTTGAAATCAAACTTGTTACACAATTTTCCCTTTCCAATTCCCCCAATCTTTACTTTTAAGTTGTTTGAGCATTTACTCTGTTGGTGATTATTTCTCGACAATCTCTTAGGTGATTCAATACTCCAATCACCATGAATTCAACCCCGATACTCGTTACGTTACTTATTTGTTTTGCTCTGACAATCTCTACCACCTCTTTTGGGAGAGTTTTTTTGAGCGTCATCAGCTCTCACCTACCCTTTCTTCATCAACACACCTCCAAGACCAACACTTGAAGCATCACAATACATACTAAAACTGTAACACCCCAAAATCTAATCCAGCTTTTAGACTAAAGAAATTTGAAAATTTTGAACTTTCCAGAAATAATGGGTCCAAACCACAGATAATGGTTTGAAACATGAGTCATAGAGTGGATATGTGGTTTAAGCTTGCCAAAATCAGTCTCTGGTCTGAGAACCACGAGTTGGTTCTATGGTCCGTAGTTCAGTTTACGGCCCGTCCTATCAACTCGTGGAACCAAAACTGAGGACTGAGTGATTCCCAGGAACCACGAATCAAGACTAAGGACCGTAGTTTGAATTATGGGTTCATCCTGTTGACTCGTGGAACCTAATCAGAGGCCTGCCAAATCCCTTAAAAACGATGAATTGGTTCTATGAATCGTAATCCATTCTACGGATCCATCTTGTTGACCCGTATAATGTCTTCTGCAGTTTGAACATTTGGCCAGGAACCATGATTCATGGTTCAAACTACGACCCATGGAACCAACCTGTGATTCCTGAAGCTGACCCTTTTTATCAGCTTTTCTTAATTAAATCTCAGGGGTATTTTTATAATTACCCACCCTTTTAACTCCTAAGTGAGGTCATTTTGGATACTTTTAATAGGGTTTCTACACTTACTAACCTAACTCCCTTCTCATTACCTCATTCATCTTCCCAAAAGGGAAAAGAACCTCTTCAAGCTCCAAGTCTCAAGATCCAAGTTCAAGTCTCCTTTTCTTTTCAATTTCTAGTGGGTTAGCTTCAATCAAGGTATGTAGGTATTCAACAATGGGCTCCTTTCACCCTTGTGCCCAAAACCCCAAATCTTTATTTAGATTTCATGAACTTTCAAATTAGGGTTCTTACCCAATTTTATGGGTTTTGCTAAAAATTGCTTTCTCATGATTTTATTATGAAATTACTACTAAATTGCATGATTTTGCATGGGTTTTTACATATGAACTCCTATTTCAAATTGAAGGCTAATTATGGCAAATTCTACATGCATAAATTGATTCAAGTAAATTGGGTATTTGATAGCATGTTTTCATGAATTTCAAGCAAGTGCATGCCTAGTTCCTATGTTTTATGAAAGTATATGTATTATGAAATTGAACTAGTGACATGGAAGTTTTCAAGTTATGAACTCTTATGCAATGCTCGACACCTGATGTGCCATCAATGCTCATGAATCATTTTCTAAACCAAGATTCATGAGTAGTATGAAAATTCGGGTTATTAACATGTTTATGAACAAGCTTGACATCTAGATATGTCACATGCATATGAGCCTTATGTTATATATTTTGGGAGTAATATTTAGCACTGAGCGATGAGGGTTCTAGATAACCCAAGTCGAAAACTATGTTGCCACCGTAAGTTACCCTCCGTGGCTCATGAAAGGATCTTTATGACATGGTTCTAACCTTGGCCGGTTAGGAAAACCTTTTTCAGTATGGGTGCATGACACTGGGACTCTATGTAGTTCAGCATGGTTTAGATCGGTTAAGAGCAACTCCCACATGATTATTTTTGAGCTATGAAGTTATGATAATTTACTTTGAGTCTTGACTTTACTTCATGTTTTATGTCTTATATCTTGATAATTTCTTATGCTACCTCTTTTATGAATGAGCTCATCTTAATCATGTTTTAAGTATGTTTTTATCATGATCATACATATTTCACATACTCGGTACATCCTATAGTACTGATGCATACTTTGTGCTGCATCCTCATGATGATGCAGATTTAGGTTCCCTCCCTAGGCATGTGGCTAGAGACCGCAAGACATTTCCAGTCAGTGTTGGTGAGTCCTCATTATTTAAGGGCTAGTTATGATTCTAACTAGTTTTTGGTTACTTACTTCTGTACCTTGAGTTAGCTAGGGTCTTGTCCTAATAACTCCTTATGTCATGTGTAGAGGCTTTTCAGACATAGAAACTAGTTGAGTCTCTTGTTTCGGATTGTGTTTCATCTTGATTTATCATTTATGTATTGGGTTGCCTAACTTTCTATTTATGCTTCTGCCATGTTTCCTTTATGAATGACTGATTATGCTATGACCAAGGATTAACTTGGGATACTTGTGGTCTCGGGTCTAGTGTTACATCCAGGGGGTAGCCTCGGGGTATGAAAAACTTGGTATTAGAGCCTCAGGTTTAGAAGTCCTAGGATGTCTGAAAGCCACATCGAGTAAAATCTCTTTCATCTGAGTGAAGCGGGCCATACTTATGAGAGGGAAGCTATGGGATGTCTTAGAAAAACTTCACTTCTTTCATGATCACATCATGCGTTAGAGTTTAACTCTAATATCCCTCTAATCTTTTCCTTGTACATTTTAGATTATGCCTCGACGTGGTATGCCTCACCGTGCTGCTCGGAATGCTGCTCCTCTAGTTCTAGCCCCCGAGGTCATGAATGAGGAGTTTAGGAACGCCAGCCATATGCTAGCCTAGACCTTGGCTGCTCAGGCCAACCAGCCGGCTCCTATCCCCATCCACCCTGAAGGTGGGGTAGCGGCCCGAGTTCATGATTTTATCCATATGAACCCGTTAGAATTCTATGGTTCAAAGGTTAGGGAAGATCTTCTTAACTTTTTGGATGAGGTGAAGAAACTCTTTGATGTTATGCAAGTGGCTGGGGTTGATAGTCTTGAGTTAGCATCCTATCTACTCAAAGATGTAGCTCATATCTGGTTCACGCAATGGAAGGAAGCTATGGCTAGGGATGAGGTCCCTATGACTTAGGAGTGTTTCGGAAGGGCTTTCCTTGACCGGTTCTTCCCGAGGGAGTTATGACAAGTGAAGGCCGAGGATTGTGAACTTGAGACAGGGATCCATGATAGTCCAGGAGTACAATTTGAGGTTCACTCAGCTCTCCAGATATTCTCCTGCTATGGTAGTGGACCCGTATGATCAGATGAGTAAGTTTATCTATGGAGTTTCAGATATGGTGAAGAAGAAGTGTAGGTCCACTATACTATTGAGTGATATAAATATTTCCAGACTTATGACCCATGCTCACTAGATCGAGGGAGAAAAGCTTAAGGAGATGGCTAGGGATAAAAAGAGAGTTAGATAGGAGGGTTTAGGTTTTGGCCATCAGAGGTCCGGTGGCAGACATCACTCCTCATTTCAGAAGAAGTCATCAGGATCCGTTCATTCTTCTGCTAGTGCTCCTACCCAAGTTTCGAGGCCTCATCATGATCAGACTAGTAGAGGATTTGGTTCCTATTTGCAGTCTCAGGGGAGTGTTGCTAAGGGATCTTCCCACCCTATTTACAACAAGTGTGGGAAGAGTCACCCAGGAGCGTGTTGTTTGGTCATAGGTGCATGCTTTTGATGTGGACAGGCTGGACACATGATTAGAGATTGCCCTTTGACTAAGAAGGGACATGGATGTAGTAGGGCTCAATCTACTCAAAAAGCCCTAGGAGGTCGACCAGCCCAGCAGGCACTACTTCTAGTTCTGGTGGTCAACGCCAAAACTACCTTTATACCATGTCCTCTCGTCAGGACCAGGAGAGTTCACCGGATGTTGTCACAGGTATGTTGAAAGTCTTTTCTCTTTATGTGTATGCTTTGATGGACCTTGGTGCATCTCTATCTTTTGTGACCCCTTATATAGCATGCAAATTCAAAATTTGTCTTGAATTGCTTTTAGAACCCTTTTGTGTTTCTACTCTTGTCGAGGAGTTAGTTCTAGCTAAAAGAATCTACCAAAATTTCCCTATCTCAGTCCTTTATAGAGTCAGTTCAGTGGATTTAGTAGAGTTGAAGATGACTGATTTTGATGTTATTCATGGTATGGATTGGTTGTATGCTTGTTATGCTTCAGTTAATTGTCGTACTCGGGTTGTAAGTTTCAAGTTTCCAAATGAACTCGTCTTAGAGTGGCAAGGTATTCCCCCATCCTCAAAAGGTCATTTCATATCTTATCTTAAGGCTAGGAAGATAATTTCTAATGGTTATGTTTATCACATAGTTTGGGTTATGGACACGGAGTCCGGAACCCCATCCCTTCAGTCTATCCCTGTTGTGAATGAGTTCCCAGAAGTGTTTCCTGAAGATTTGCCCAGAGTACCTCCCGAGCAGGAGATCAACTTTGGGATAGATATTCTTCCAGATATGAACCCCATCTCTATCCCTCTCTATAGAATGGCTCCCGCAGAACTTAAAGAGTTAAAAGATCAGTTGAAGGAACTACTTGGTAAGGGTTTCATCAGGCCTATTATTTCTCCATGGGGTTCCCTAGTTTTGTTGGTGAGGAAGAATTATGGTTTCTTAGGATGCGTATTAGCTACCATCAGTTAAAAAAGGTCACAATCAAGAATAAGTATCCCATTCCTAGGATTGATGACTTGTTCGATCAACTTCAGGGTGCTAGTTTCTTCTCCAAGATCAACCTTAGATTTGGTTATCATCAACTTTGTGTTTGAGAGTATGATATTCTGAAGATATCCTTCAGGACTCGGTATGGTCATTATGAAATTTTTGTTATATCTTTTGGTCTAACGAATGCTCCTGCAACCTTTATGGATTTGATGAACCTGTGTTCAAATAGTATTTTGATATGTTTGTGATTGTTTTCATTGATGATATCTTTATCTACTCTCGGAGTGAGGAAGAGCATGCAGACCATTTGAGAGTTGTGTTTCAAACTCTCAAGGATCGATAATTGTTTGCTAAGTTTAGCAAGTGTGATTTTTGGATGCAGTATGTTGCTTTTCTGGGACATATCGTGACTAGAGATGGTATTCGAGTTGATTCTCAAAAGATTGAGGCAGTAAAGAACTGGCCTAGAGCCACTGCCCCATCTGATATTAGGAGCTTTTTGGGTTTGGCTGGTTACTACAGGAGGTTTGTGGAAGACTTTTCTTCCATTGCTGCCCATTGACTCAGTTGAATCAGAAGAAGGTTAAATTTTAGTGGTCTGATCTATGTGAGAAGAACTTTCAGGAATTGAAGACTAAGTGGACCACAACTCCAGTGTTGGCTCTACTCGAGGGCCTAGATGACTTTGCTGTGTATTCTGATGCCTCTAGAATTAGTTTGGGTTGTGTTTTGATGCAGTGTGGTAAAGTGATTGCTTATGCCTCCAGATAGATTAAGATCCATGAGAAGAACTACCCTTCTCATGATCTTGTGTTAGCAGCTGTGGTTTTTGCTTTGAAGATTTGAACACATTACTTGTATGGTATGCATATGGATGTATTCACTGATCATAAGAGTCTCTAGTATGTGTTCACTCAAAAGGGATTGAATCTGCGTCAAAGGAGATGGTTTTAGCTTCTTAAGGATTATGATATGAGTATGCTTTACCATCTGGGTAAGGAAAATGTTGTGGCGGATGCACTTAGTAGAGTATCCATGGGTAGTGTGTCTTTAGTTGAAGACGGAAAGAAGGAAGTGGTTAAGGAAGTCCATAGGCTTTCTCGGTTGGGAGACTTGAGTTCTGTTGGGGCTTTCTCGAAAGGCTAGCTTTATCTCTGGGTGGTAAGGCTCTTTCCTTTTTTATCAGAGGATTGGGCTGCTCCGGAGCGCTGGCCCTGGAGATTCGCCTTATGGACTCGACAGAAAGTGGTGTTATTGTTTAGAATGGTTCTGAATCATCTTTGGTAGCTGAGGTGAAGGCAAAGCAAGACAGTGATCCTATTTTGTTTCAGGTAAAGGGTGCAGTCCATCAGCAGAGAATTTAGGTTTTCTCCCAAGGGGGAGATAGTGTGCTTCGTTATCAGGGTCGATTGTGTGTGCCAGATATAGATGGGTTGAGACACTAGATTCTGACTGAAGGTCATAGTTCCAGATATTCTATTCACCCTGGTGCCACCAAGATGTACGGTGACCTATGAAAAGTCTATTGGTGGAATGGTATGAAGAGGGACATAGCTGGTTTTGTGGCTAAGTGTCCCAACTGTCAGCAAGAGAAGGTAGAGCATCAGTGACCGGGTGGTATGACTCAGGATATTGACCTTCCTACTTAGAAATGGGAAGTGTGGACTTCATTACAGGTTTACCTTGTACTCGAAGACAACATGATTCTATTTGGGTGATCATTGACCGGATGACTAAATCATCCCATTTTTTGGCTATCAAGACTACAGATTCAGCTGATGATTATGCCAGACTCTACATCCGTGAGATAGTCCGATTGCATGGTGTTCCATTTTCCTTTATTTTGGATAGGGGTACTCAGTTTACCTCCCAGTTTTGGAGATCATTTCAGAGAGGTCTTGGTACTCAGGTGAAGCTTAGCACAACTTTTCACCCACAGACGGATGGCCAGGCAGAGCGTACTATTAAGACTTTGGAGGATATGTTCAGAGCTTGTGTGATTGATTTCAAAGGTAAATGGGATGATCACTTACCTCTCGTCGAGTTTGCCTACAATAACAACTTTTATTCCAGCATCCAGATGGCTTCTTATGAGGAACTTTATGGTCAAAGGTGTAGGTCTCCTATTGGTTGGTTTAGGGTAGGTGAGGCAGCCTTGATTGGTCCAGATTCGTTTCATGAGACTATGGAGAAGGTTCAACTTATTAGGTAAAGGTTGAAGACCGCTCAGAGTCAATAGAAATCATATACAGATGTGAGGAGGAGGGAGTTGGAATTTGAAGTTGATGGTTGGGTTTTCCTGAAAGTGTCACCCATTAAGGGTGTGATGAGATTTGCAAGAAAGGGAAGCTTAGTCCCTATTTCTTAGGTCCCTATTGAATTCTTAAGAGAGTTGGTATCGTTGCTTATGAGTTGGATTTACCATCAGATTTAGAAGCAGTTCATTCGGTTTTCCATATTTACTTATTGAAGAAGTGTGTTTGGGATCCGACCTTGATTGTTCCTTTGGAGGATGTGGGTGTGAAGGATAGTCTCACTTATGAGGAGGTTCCCGTGGAGATCCTTGATCGTCAAATTCGGAGGTTGAGAAACAAAGAAGTCGCTTCAGTAAAAGTTTGTTGGAGGAATCAACTTTTTGAGGGAGCTACTTGGGAAGCAGAAGCAATCATGAAAACCAAGTACCCTCATCTCTTTCCTTACGATCCAGTTTTTGCCTGAGGTAGTGGTTTCCTTATTAGTACATCTATCCTACTCTATTCCATCAGTTTCCCTCATGATCTTAGTATGCATGCAAGTTTTCGAAAGTTAGTTTAGTCATGTTTTGAGTTGGAAGCTTAGTTTTTATGTTTATTCCTTGGTTTTCATGTTTTGTTGTTGGTTGGGGTGTTTTCTCTCCAGGTTTCCTCGCTTAGTCTTTATTCGAGGATGAATGATCCCAAGGGGGAGATATTGTAATACCTCAAAATCTGATCTAGCTTTTAGACTCAAGAAATCTGAAAATTCTAAACTTTCCAGAAATAACGAGTCCAAACCACAGACCGTGGTTTGAACCACGAGTCGTAGAATGGATCCGTGGTTTAAGTCTACCAGAATTAGTCTCTTCTGAGAACCACGAGTTGGTTCTATGGACCATAGTTCAGTCTACGTCCCATCATTTCAACTTATTGAACCAGACCTGAGGACTGAATGATTCCCAGGAACAACGAGTCAAGAGTACGGACCGTAGTTTGAATTACGGGTCCGTCCTGTTGACTCGTGGAACCTGATCAGAGGCCTGCCAAATTCCTTAAAAACGATGAATTGGTTCTACAAATCATAATCCATTCTACGGGTCCGTCTTGTTGGCCCGTAGAATGTCTTTTGCAGTTTGAACGTTTGGCCAGGAACCACGAGTGGGAACCACGAGTCGTGGTTCAAACTACGAACCGTGAAACCGACCCTTTTTATCAGCTTTTCTTAATTAAATCCCAGGGAAATTTTTATAATTACCCACCCTTTAAACTCCTAAGGTAAATTTGGCCACTTTTAGTAGGGTTTCTACACCTATTAACCTAAGTCCCTTCTTATTACCTCATTCATCTTTTAAAAAGGGAAAAGAACTTCTTCAAGCTCCAAGTCTCAAGCTGCAAGTTCAACTCTCATTTTCTTTTCAATTTCAAGTGGGTTAGCTTCAATCAAAGGTATTTGGGTATTCAACAATGGGTTCCTTTTACTCTTGTACCCAAAACCCCAAATCTTTATTTTGATTTGATGAGCTTTCAAATTAGAGTTCTTACCCAATTCTTATGGGTTTTGATATAAATTACCATCTCATGATTATATTATGAAATTGCTACTAAATTGCATGATTTTGCATGGTTTTTTACATATGAACTCCTATTTCAAATTGAAGGCTAATTATGGCAAATTCTACATGCATAAATTGATTCAAGTAAATTGGATATTTGATAGCATGTTTTCATGAATTTCAAGCAAGTGCATGCCTAGTTCCTATATTTTATGAAAGTATATGTATTATGAAATTGAACTAAGGCTATGAAAGTTTTCAAGTTATGAACTATTATGCAATGCAAGACACCCGATGTGCCATCAATGCTCATGAATCATTTTCTAAACCAAGATTCGTGAGTAGTATGAAGATTCAGGTTATGAACATGTTTTTGAACAAGCTTGACATCAAGATATGTCATATGTATGTGAGCCTTATATTATATGTTTTGGGAGTAGTATTTAGCACCAAGCGATGAGGGTTCTAGATTACCCAAGTCAAAAAATTACGTTGCCACCGTAGGTTGCCCTCCGTGGCTTATGAAAGGATCCTTATGACATGGTTCTAACCTTGAACGGTTAAGACAATCTTTTTCAGTGTGGGTGCATGACTCTGGACTCTATATAGCTCAGTATAGTTTATGTCGGTTAAGAGAAACTCCCACATGATTATTTTTGAGCTATGAAGTTATATGATACTTTACTTTGAATCTTGATTTTACTTCATGTTTTATGTCTTATATCTTGATAATTTCTTATGCTACCTCTTTTTTATGTCTTATATCTTGATAATTTCTTATGCTACCTCTTTTATGAATGAGCTCATCTTAAGCATGTTTTAAGTATGTTTTTATCATGATCATGCATATATCACATACTCGGTACATCCTATAGTACTAATGCATACTTTGCGCTACATCCTCTTGATGATGCAGATTCAGGTTCCCTCCCTCAGGCACGTGGCTAGAGACCGCAAGCCATTTCCAGTCAGTGTTGGTAAGTCCTCATTGTTTGAGGGCTAGTTATGATTCTAGCTAGTTTTAGGTTAGTTACTTCCGTACCTTGAGTTAGCTAGGGTCTTGTCCTAGTAACTCCTTATGTAATGTGTAGAGGCTTTTCAGACATAAACAATATTTGAGTCTCTTGTTTCGGATTGTGTTTCATCTTGATTTATCATTTATGTGTTGGGTTGCCTAACTTTCTATTTATGCTTCCGCCATATTTTATTTATGAATGACTGAGTATGCTATGACCAAGGATTAACTTGAGACGCTCGTGATCTCGGGTCCCATGTTACGTCCAAGGGGTAGTCTAGGGGTGTGACAAAAACCTTTACCCTTCACAGGTAAAGTCAAAACAAGAGATGAAGTCAATAAGGCCTTGAGCTTTTGGAAGCTCGCTTCACACTCATCCGTCCACTGAAAGACAACATTCTTTTGGGTCAACTTAGTCAATAGAGCTGCAATAGATGAAAAATCCTACACAAAATGCCTATAATACCCAGCCAAACCCATAAAGCTCCAAATCTCGATAGGTGAATTAGGTCTAGACCAATCTCGAATTTCCTCTACATTGGCCATATTAACCATAATACCATCCTTGGTCACCACATGATCCAAGAAAGCCATAGAACTAAGACAAATTCACACTTTGAGAACTTAGCATACAACTTCTCATCCCTCAGCCTCTGGAGCATAATCCTCAAATGCTTGTCACAACACAGGATCAGTACACCTGATCCACCATGAAAGAATCACCTACTGGGTTAGCAACACAAATAGGCACTACTAGCGACTCTCACATCATATAAAGACCAAATACAAAGTGAGTAGACACATATGAGAAAGTAGAACCAGAATCAAACAACACTGAAGCAGGTCGATGACATACTGAGATGATACCTGTGATGGCAGCATCAGAAGACTCACCTCGGGTCTAACCGAAAAAGTATAATAGTGAGCCATGTCTCCTCTTGGTTGAATTACTCTTCTACCGCCTCCGTGCCTGGATGGTGGTGCACCACTACCCGTCTGAGATCCACCTAAACCGCAGGGGGTGCTGCTGCTCTACTCGAAGCCTGACAACCCTATTGTCGACCCCGATCTCTAAGTCTTGGACAATCCCTCTTAAGATGCTCTAGACTACCACACTCATAGCAAGACCTAGGAACCATCATCTACTGAGAAGACCTCAAATAACCAGTGTCACACCCCTTTTTTCATCCCGCTTTAAAATAATTTAAGAGTTTTTTTTAATTAAGGTGACGTTTTGAACTGGGATTATATATTTTATTTTATTTAGAGTCATCGCTTGAAATTGAGTTTTGGTGTTCCAAGACACCTTATTATATCCCTAATCAAAAGGAAAGTTTGACTCTTTAAAATTAGTCTGCAAACTAGAAATCTAAGTAAGAAATTCTGTTGACCAAGGGGAAGGTATTAGGCATCCCTCGAGTCTCCTGGTTCTAGCATTATACCTTTATCAACTTATATTTGGCTTAAATTAATTTTTGGATAAACCTTTTTTTGTTATTTGCTTAATTTAACAAAGGAATATGCCTAAAATTGTGACTAATTATATTTTTGGCCAAGGAGCCTAGCCACACAGAAAGCCTTTTATTTATAAAAATTGATCAAGGAGCATAACCGCACACATAAAGAAACTCGATATTAAACGTGCCTAAATTTATTTAATTTCAAACTATAATTAAAATATCTTTAAATTATTTTAATCTATCAAAAAATGTTATTGAAAATAAAGAAGTTATTTACTAGTTTTTCTAAAAAGATATTAACCTTCTTCAAAATTAGAACTATTAAAGTAAAAAATATTTGTTACATGCTTTACCAATTTTACTTTAAATTCAACAATACAAAACTTGAACCCGCTTTATGTAATAATGTCACGTACGAAATTTGAGCAAACCCATCATATTAAATTGGAATCAAATTTCATATATTCGTGAAATTAAATCATACAAAAGAAAGATTATGGGTTACCTCTTGCCAAAATTAATTCCGAACACAAACCGCTACAATCTACTGATTTCCAAAATTAACAAAAGCTAACTTTTTTTGGAGCCACGAACTCACAATCGCGAATAAGATCCTCAAATATTGTGTGTTGTTTGTATGATATTGCGTTGCTGCGTCTTTTGGTTATTTTCTGCCGTGTTTTTTCCCCCTATTTGTAGGTTGTATATTGTGTATGTCTTTGTGTCGTAGGGATGTGTAATTGTTGGGTATTTTTGTTTGTGTGGTTGTTGCAAGGTTTGTTGGAGAGTTAGGGATGTAGTGTTTAGGGGTGAGGTGTAATATATATAGGGGTAGGTTGAGGAGGTTACTTGAGGAGAAATGTTTGGCGATTGAGATTAATTAGGAGATGGGTTTAGGGTAGGATTAGGATTGTGGTGTCGATTAGTTATTTTAAGGTATTTAGGTTGTAGGTTTTTAAGTAGGTTAATTTTTATTTTATTTCATTTATAATTTTTTGTCTTTTGTTTTCTTAAAAGATGAAAATATTAACTTACTACTTTTAGGCTGGGTAAAAATATAGAAAAATTAAATAGCTAGTTCAAACTAAAAATTTAATTAAAGAAAATTACTAAAATCACTAGCTTATTTATTAAAAATCTAAATTAAAGGAAATATATTTTTTTAAATTTTTTTTTTAAATAAATAAATAAAAAATAAAACTCATCCTAAAATGTGACTCTATTTTTTTCCATAATATTCAAATACTTTAAAAATCATATAAAAATTAAAACAACTAATGTAGACCTAAAAGAAATATTTTAAACACTAAATGGTGCAAACATTAGGTATGGTAAAAAATTAGTTGCTCACAACATGCCCCTCTTTACTTAAGAACATGGAGAGTTTCAAGCGAAGAAGTGAACGACGTGAATGATTTTTGACCTAACCATTTATTCAAAAGTAGTAAAATAAGCAAATGGAAAGAGGTGTCACCAAGCCCTGGCTTTGGTCAACCTATATATCTCAGATTATATGAGAATCAGGTCACATGTAGTTTAAGTGAGTGTAGGGATGGAAAGATGAGTTGGAGAGTCGAGTGAGGTCCTATCGAAGTTCCAGTCCATGGTTCCTGTTATTACATAAGAAAAATAAAACTAGAAAGGAAAAATACAAGATCCTATCTATTATACTTGTCTTCACTCTCTTCCTTCAAATCTTCCTTTTGGACCTTCGCCTATCACCTCACCTTCTACCGGTGGGTACCTTGATCTCAAAATTTGATCTTAAAGTTAGGATTTGAGACTTGAATTTGTAATTTGAATTGAGTCATTGACGCATCTCCAAAGGACAGTTCGTAGAATATCTTGGATGCTTGTTCTCTCGATCAGAAGTTAAGAAGATGCCTCCTGAGACGTTGGGCCGCTATATGTGTCAGAGCTGACTCTAACTATCTTCGAGATTGAACATTCTTATCTTCTCTAACTGAGGATAAGATTCCATTCCTAATCATCAAATCCATGCTTCGTGAGAAGACCTGCAGGCCATCGAAGACAAACAAAACGAACAAAAATTTTCTTCCCCAACTTACACTAGGAAAATTTTGTGAGTGATTAGTAAAATTATAACCTAACTACTTAAATAAAAAGGAAGACAATGATATAAATCTAACTACGAAAATAAAATTATTATTATTATCAAAAATGAAACCAGGAAATGTTGTACCCTGTTGTCACGACCCCACTGCCAGACCGTGCGGGCACCTACTCTAAGCGTGTAGATAGGCGGACCCTTACCACTTGATCCAACAGGTAAATGCGAAAAAAACAAGTATAACTATAGATAGCCTCCTTTTTATACATGAAAACAATTACACCTTTTCATTTCAGGAAAACCCTTTACAAAAGAAATATAATACCATTTTATAACTGGAAAACAACCCTCCCTAGGATCTACTCTAAGCCGGTACAAGAGCCACTACATGAGAAATATAATAATTGAAAGAAGACACAGCTCCCACCATGGAAACAAGGGTAGAAGCTGATGAAGAATCACCGTCATCCTGTACCTATGAAACATCACCAACCCTGTAACCAGACTATACCCAAAAAGGTATAGCAAGAGTAGAATCAATACAAACACATGTACTGTTAGGCATCATCGGTCGACCTGAATCCATTACGTACCATCATATAAGAATCAAGGGAAAATGCACGATTAATTACAATACTCGACCCTTCAACATTCACCTTACCAAAGCCCAATATCAACCCAAGCCTTCCTATCCCTTCCACTGCCAACTCCCTCACTCGGAGACACTGCACCCTGACTCCTAGGACTTCCCACGTCACACTAAACCTTAGACTTCCCAAGTCACCTTACCCTTAGAATTTCCAAGTCACCTTACCCTTAGACTTCCCAAGTCATCTTAACACTAGACTTCCTAATTCAACTTCTCACCTAGAAATCCCGAGTCACACATGTCATTACCTGATGTTTATTCCCATATCCGGACTACAATTCCATTTCCCCAGTCAACCACTATTAGTCAACAACCCGAGTAAACCCCACTACTTAGTGACATAGACCACACCCGTCGTACCACCACCTACTAGTACAAAACTTCCCCAATGACCCCAGATCCATACTCGACAAGTAAAAACAACCAACATTATAACCATACCACAAGTCTCTTCCTTGGCTTATCAGCCGCATGTAACAAGTCTAATCGATATTGAAAATTCTCAGTGACAACAAACATGTATCCTTTTTACATAATCCAGACCAAACAAGGATCCCTAGGACATCATCAATGCTAATAGGATACGACCCCGATTCACAGAAGAACCACTTTGTCACTTAAGCACACTAACACGACCCTTCAAAGACCAACTATATGCCATATAATAGTAATTCTCGGCCCTCTTGGGAATCCAACATGTGAAGAACAATAAGTAACAATTAGGCTCGTAATAATACAATTCCAGACTCTCAGTCTTCCATCTAAACTTATCAACCACAAGGAATAGGTTCAACAACCAACTTAAACAATGAGCAAGTAACGATAGCATATACCCTTTTAAACCCTTTTGGACCGACCAAGGATCCTTATACAATTACCTAATGTTAACATGCAATACCTGGTCCACCCCAAGACCATACCCACATTTAAGTGTAGCAACCCGGCCTCTCAAGCACAAATATAATCAATCACATATTCAACAATCAACCCGATCCACTCATGGAACCATCAACAAACATAGTTATCATTGCATAATTAAACCCATACCAGGCGTGGTACCCAAGCCAACCGATATAGAACCTGTACCAGGTATGCTACCCGAGCTAACTATTAGTATCTTGTACCAGGCGTAGTACCCGAGCCAACTGATAAATATCACATACCAAGTGTGGTACCTGAGCCAACCAATATGTAACCTGAACCAGGTGTGGTATCCGAGCCAATGAAATATCACATAAAATCTAATCAATCAACAAACAAGGAACAAAAGAATACTTGTAAACCAACAAGCAATAAAATAAGTTCATTTCACAAGACTGATAACCGGATAAGTAGACGTTCATAATCTCATTTCCCTAGGCATGCAAACTCACACAATATTAAGCGATAATACATGAACACGTATTGCATATTGGAAAACAATAATCATCACCTAAGTATTCAGCATACCATCTCAGCCTACACTAAGACCTACCCCACACTTAAGTTCAACTACCCGACCTCTCATGGACTAATATGCAATAGTCACAGTTTTAATAATTTAACCCGGTCCACTCATGGGACCATAAACAAATACAAAAAATAATGTATAATTAGATCCGTTCGATGATAAATCCCCAATTTTCCCGTTAGACACATATTCATAGATACATCAATTCCTGACCCTTCTCTTAAGACAGATATAACATGGGAAAGACACCTTCAATATTGGTACTTTAACCATTCTAGTTTACTCTACTTCTTTTATATCAAAACGTTCCCGTAATTCTATTTAACTCGACATTTCCTTACCCAAGACATGACCGATTCCCCGAACCTGCCTCAATAATCTAGTTCATGGATTCTGGCTTCACACATTACATAACAATCATTAGTAATCTGAAATATGTCCATTCATCATCCCCAACCCTATCAATTTCTATTTCAATCTAGCCAACCACAATACTCCTCCAGACTCTGTGTTTGAAGGCCTAGACATGGTTTCTCCTTTCCGTCTATACAATAATATGAAAATGAAAGCAGGTCAAATTTACTCAATGAAAGAAAACCTAGCCTAACTTGATGCCAAGCAGTTGCACAATGCATTTTATGGCTCCATAAAAGCGTACCCTAGCGATTGCAAGCCCGAATTTGTGGTTTCGCATCCTTTTACCCAAAATCCTTCCCATGGCTCCAAAGATTTGGAGCAGCCTAGGAGGGTTCTTGGAGTAACCCTCGTCTGTCTTTGGGGATGAAGGGGAGAGAATGAAATTAAAAAAACCATTTTGGGGTTTTTTTATCCTGTCATCCCTCTATAGCAGTTCATACACCGCTACAGCAGCACCGCCATAGTGGAACCGACCGCTATGGCGGTGCTGACCAAGGTTGACTTCTGCTATAGAAGACATATTTCCACTATAACGATCATTGCTATGGCACAGTGACAACACTTGACACGAGATAGAAGCTCAGAAAATCCCTAAAAATGGCCCATTTCACAACACACTTTGAAATCCTAATATTTTGAACTAACCCTTTCACGTCAACTTTAATATCGGGAGTTCTACTCACCCAAAATTCACTTCCAAAAAGTCCTATGGACTCCTTAATGCCTTAGCTAACGGAAAAATTAGCTCAACCTTAGACATTTTACCCAATCCTTTCCCGGATTGCCCTAGACCTTACCTCGCTCAGAATTCATCCGACACTAGCCTAGCCCAAAATTTCCAACTCCCCAACCCAAAAGTTTTTCTAACCCATTCTTCACACAAATAGCTCACCCATAACGAGGTGCCTTTTAGGTCGTTACAATAGATACCAATTTACCCATCGTTCATCCCCAAACGATCTCTAAGGTGAAAGGAAAAGAATGAGCTCACCCCCTGCACCTTACGCTCGGCCATGACAATGTAATTATAACCTTACACGAACCACCTAAAATTTTAAAACTCTCGATGTACCTAACTCAATTGAAAATTTTATTTGATCCTGCTCTATCAAGGAATTCCTTCCTTTGGGCTGCACAAGGCTAATTAGATTATCCCTCCTCGAGTGCCGAAGAAATTCGAGGCCTTGTCAAAACACCAGAGTGAAAGAAATTCACGCTTAATGAATGAAACAATTTCCCATGCCACAAGAACTAGATCCCTTTACGTTAAATGCTATACCCAAAGTTTTACTAACTCGAACTCCATTTTGAAGCTTCTATGGGATACTATGCCCCTCACATATCGTGATATCATATTGCTCCTATCAACACTATCCCCCGAGACACAAAGTATCTATAAACCACACAACACCAAAATTTTATTGGAACTCATCCTAGCTTGAGATTTTTGTCAACTCTCATCTTAGGGGAAATTCTACCTAGACACTTATACCCTAACCAAAGATATAGCGAGCACACCCCATCACTCAATGAGCAGTAACACTAGGTATTATCATAACCGACAAGAGGGATAACAATGTTAAAGAATTCATTTAATAACCTCGCTCCCTCAACTGACCCTACCACTAAAGATCATCAATAATAAACTAGCCAATAATCACCCTAAAAAAATAAGCCTATGAGCAGTGTCCAACACTAATCAGTCAATTGCGGGTTATTTTTTCCAAATTCTACATGGGTGACTGTTCCCAACAATGGTCAATCATAATTTTTTCAATACCTCGGGTTACCGTATCTACCCTTTCCTTTTATATCGCGCATGGATGCTAAATTTCAAACAAATTCCCTTATATGCATACTATATTAGTTCTATTGATGATTTCCTTATTTTACATGAAAGCCCGTAGCTTAAATATCACTTTTAAATGCCCAGGAATGAAATGGAAAACAGGGCAGGCATTCTGCCTCGCGCCTCCCCACTTTAGCGGTGTCATTCCTCTATCGTGATACCATCGTAATGGTGGAATTTCCTGCTATAGCTGGATCATCATAGTGGTATAGTTCCACTATGGCGGTCCCAATGATAAAAGCCCATAAAAATGAAAACTTTCAGTAGATTAACTCATCCCATTCCCGGTTATCATTATTAATAGCCTAAGTCCCACCATGGTCTTAAACAACACCCCAAGATCATTCCTGACAATGCACAAACCAAAACTTAGTATCAAATATCACTAAAACAAAATCAAATTACATGGGAAAACTATTCACAACAACACATTTCCGCTATCATGCATGAATAACCCCTTATTCCCATGGTTCTCAACCAAGTCCCGACTGTCTTAAAACCGAAGCTTCCCTACAGTCATAAGTTTTGTACCCTCACCATCTTAACTAATGATGAGTCCTTTATCATTGTTCAAATCAAGACATGTAGCAGTTTAACGCGAACTAAAAGTACACCAATTTCAACTTATGACTCTCTTCAGACCCAAACACTCACAGTGAGAAAAACAATCACATATTTTAAAGACATAATAAATTTTCCTTAAGTCACAATCATGAGTTACCACCAAACTCTTCTTACCGCAATTTCCACTAGTAAGAAGTAATAACCCTTGTCCCTGGTATTTATTCACCTATCAACCACTTGAAACATAAGTTTTCACAAGTATAAACATCATTTTTCCCTTATCATTTCACCAATGATAAGACCCTGCCCAATATTTAGCATACAATTTTCCACTTGAAACCACAAAACAAGAAATTCTTCAATCATTATCACATAACCAAGTTAAGACTCTTCACTAATCATAAATTTCAAAGTAACTCAAGCAATTACACACCATACAATCGCAGTCATTCAAACAATGCAATGTATACAATCATAAGTCTCAAGCTCCAACACTCAATTAAATCAGTTTCATTAACTTTTATTCGCCCCATGGATGACCGTTAGCCAATTCATCCATCCTTTGCATAGCCTCCCAGGCCAGATACTAATTGAAACCTTCCCAGTTCTAATTTCCCTTACTTGTGTCATCTACATTGGTGTCAAACGATATCCTCTTTCCTTGTCGAGATACCAATTGGAATCGAGAGATACCAATTAGACTCAACCCATGCAAACAAGTAACAAACTGCACGAAAGGAATGAAAGAAGAGATGTTTCCTAGAATGCTTCACAGCTTCCCAAGGATTAGATGTGGACGTTAACACACTAATCCGCAGGACTTTATTTGATATTTTTCTCTTGTACTGGGAGACCAGTAACCTAGGCTCTGATATTGTAATGACCCTTTCGGTCATTTACGTGTGTTTGCCTTCTTGCACTGTTATAGCTTGCTTGTAGTGGCTCCAAGTCATTTATGGCTTGCTGGGACCGGTAGTTTGGTGCCTGAGCTATTTGTTTGGTCTTTTTGGCCGTTTCTTGTTTTAGAGCTTTGGGCTTTTGAAATCATTGACTTCAATCAACATTCTTGGTGAACGTGCTGGAAATTGAATTTCGACAGTTCTGTTTAGCTTTGGATTATGGACTTTGGTCTAGAGGAACCTTTGGTCAGGATCCGGGAGCTTCTCAGCTTGGAATTCTCTCTCATTCTATGTTTTCAGGCTAGTTTGGCTTGTTTTGTTGACTTTGGTCAACATTTAGAGAAGACAACCTCGGATGAAAATTTTATCAGCGCCTTTAGCTCTAGAATGTTGAGTTTTGGTTAGTGGGACCATTGGTTTGGGTCACGAGGCTTCCGGACTTGATTTTGGCCATTGGGTTCCATTTTGAAAATAGTTGGCTAAAGGTTGATTTTGGGCGTGGTGCCCAATTTTCATTAAATAGACCTCCGATGCAATTTTTCTCAATTCCATTGGATCTGTAATGCCGTTTCTAGTTGAATATCTTAGGTCTTTTATGTTCACGGGACCCCGGATGCATTCACGAAGACCAAAAGTGTGAAATTTTTTCCCTTGATAGCTAGTTGTTGTCATAGCCCATTTTGTTCATCGTGAACGCGGGGGGGGGGGGGGGGGCCGCATTTGCATAGGGAAATTTCTAGCTACCCCAAGTTTGTTCTTTGCATTCGCGGGCCTTGGGTGAATTCGCGAAGGGCATTTGGCCAGCCTCCCATTTTGTTCTTCGCGAAGGTGACGCCTTGGCCGCGTTCGCGACGGCCAAGGCAGTCAGCTTTAAGTTGGCTTTTTCTTGCTTTCTCCTTTATTCTCCAACATATCAAGTCCAAACCTTCATTGATAAAAACTCCCAAATACTTCATTTTTTCACCATTGATCATCCCTACTAGTTGGAGGATAATATTTCCTCGATCCTAGCTCGGTTTTGGCTTCAAAGACGAGTAAGTCCTCTCTGTAGTTCCCATTTTCTCCATTTAATTTTTCTTAATTACTTAAAGGTGTGGACTGTTCTGGAACCCCATTTCATGTCCTTTTCCGCTCAAATTTTGAGCATGTGCTTCCGGGATGGTAAGGAACACTTGTGTGTTTTTCATTTCCGATTGCGAGGCTCACGGGTCTGTTTGTGACCCGAATTTTGACCCGGTTATGCTTATGGAATTATGGGTATTGTTAGTCTTGTATTAATGCCTAGATTATTGTGTTCATAGCGGTTTTGCAATTTGGAGCTTCCCGGAGCAGTTTGAGCCTAGACGACGCCATCCTCGCAGTTATTCGTTGGACGATAGGTAGGTTATGGCTTTCCCTACCTAGACTCTGCGTATATAGGCTATAACTTCATTAATTAGAATCCTTAAGTTGGTTGTTATAGGTTGGTACCCCAGACCTTGCCTGTCTTTTCTGTCCATTTATTTCATACGTTGGTTGTAGTATTCATGTAGCATTGTATATATTGCCCTTGTGGTCCTGTGTGGCCTTGTTTTGACTCTGGAACATAGATGGTGGGTTATTTGGGAATGTCCGTGAGTCCCAGACATAGAGATATCCTTTTAGGCTTGTTATGACTGCTGTAAAGCTGTTGAGCCTGTGCAAGGCTGATAGGAAATGTTTGTGAGCTATTTTGGGCTACTCTATTGTTTGCGAGCATATCATGCATGAAATGTTTTTCCCTGCATGTTTTACTACTGATTTGGCTTCAGGCCTACCGTTGACACCCAATTTTTACCCTCCACATTACGAATTAATCTTGAAGCTTGTTGAATTTTAAACAATTTTTGAAATAATAATCTTGTAAAAAGGGGTAAATCATTTTCAAATCAGCTTTATAATAGTTCTGAGTAACAATTTATATTTTTGAGATTTAATTATATGAAATTTATATAATTTTACTAAAAGAACTATTTTAGAGCTTAGTGTCATAAAAAAGGTCCTTTTTAAAGATTAAACACTTGATTTTTCTCCAAGTTATTTCAAATGAGAAATTAATTGAATAAACAAATTTTGTAATTGTTAAAGAGGTAATTAAGTGTTAAATTCAATAATTATTTCAATTTGTTCAAGTTAAATGAGATCAAGAATTGATTGTAATTAGTTCTTCTATATTCCAATGCTATCCTAATTCCTTAAATCATTTAAATTCTAGCCAAATTTCATCAATTTATTCGTAATTTGGCTACCTCCTTAAACCTAAAGTGGCCTCATTTTTGCAAATGTGGCCAAACTTTAAACACCCTTATAATCCCTTCTATGATCAGCCGTTTGGGCCAACCCATTCTCACAACCCACCTCCGGCCCACTTCCATTTCCCTCTAATCTCCTGACCCACTCCGGCGCAACACCTCTCACCCTAATCCACCCTTATATGCCCCTTTATCTTTTCTCTTACTCAGAAAAAAACCAAACACCCCATTAGATTCATCTTCTTCTTTTTCTCTCAACAGCTCACCTCTCAAACCCTAACGCCGCTTCTTATCCCCCCGTCTTCTTCACGTCTCACGCATCTAACTCTCTGTGTTGTATGATCAATGCACCTCGTACAACACGTCAGCTCCACTAGTACAACATTGCCTTCTCCCTCTTCGTCGTTTCTCAAATGATAACTCAAAACCCCAACGTTCACAACTTTAAATTCCCTCAACCTTCGTTAAAATTCCCAAACGCCGTCCTTAGCTCCTTCAAAAATCGAAGTGGCAGACTAGAATGTTTTAGAAATTGCCTAGGTGTTGATTTCTCCGTGAAATCCATGAAAATCGGTACGAGTTTGTACTATTTCTTGATGATTCAACCTCATCCATTGAAGGAATTCGAATTTCCTTCAACAAAAATCCCAGAAATGCCCTCTAGTTCCCCCCTCCATTTTCACCCGAAATTCCCTATAAATACCCCCTAGCTACAAAAAAAAGAAGAAGAAAAAAGCTGATTTTGGGGAAATTTTGGGGGTTCTGGAGAATCCTTTCCCTAACCTCACATAACCAGTCAGCTTTGGGAAGAAAAAGCACTAAAAATATGAGTTCTAAAGGATTGGGTATTAGTCCGGTGGTGGTAAGCTCTTCCGGTGAAGTTCTAAGCCCGAGTTGCTGCCCTAAAAAAGGTGAATCCCTTAACCTCCTCCTTTACTGTTTTTGTTGTTTTTTCATTTTTGCTTTTATAATGTTTAAACCTTGGTGAAATCTGGTTCTGGTCTTGTTTGTTAGTATCAAAGATTGCGCTTAAATGTTAGACTAATATTATGATTTCGAGTAGCAATCTTTTGTTAGAAGTGTGGTCTTTTACTAATTTTGTTTAATTTGTTAAAACAGTGAGTATGAGCATAAATTTGAGGCTAGATTGTTGTTAAATGATGTTAAATCTGTCTGGCTTTGTTCATAAAAATATTTGGTTTTGATCCTTGTTTGTTCCCCAACCCCTCTTCATTATCATGTTCTTATTGGCTTACCAACTTTGCCTAAACAGATATTTCATATATGTATTGATTAAGTGTTGATATGTTTTGCTCATGGCTTTTTGTGATGATTTTTAAACTTGTTTTCCCTTCCCCTATATAAACCCCTTTGATTTCATTAGCCTATGTTCGACTTATATGTTGATTAAATGCCAGGAACTTGAGCATGAATTTGTTGCTAGAATTTAAGGCTGATTTTGTTCATGAAAAGCTTAGTCTTTCTCTTTGTTGAACCTGTTTTCTCCTCTTTACTGTCTTAACTATGTATGAACTGTTATCCTTACTCTCCTATACTTGGGGGTGATGCTTAGGTTAGTTTTAAACCTTAATTGTCTATGGTTTAGTTGGTTCTTAAGTAAACTGTGTAGTACATATATATTTGAGTACAGATTTTCATATTTGTTAATTGATTTGAGCATGTTTAACCCCTACCCTATTTACCCTTAGATTTGAACTTGCTTTTAAATGGTTTTTCTTCCTTTCCCTACTGTTTCTTTCTATGTGGTATCAATCTACATGTTTGAACTGTAAGTATCATTTAGGATGATGTTTGGGTCATCTTTGAGTCCTGATTTCTTCTCATAAGTTTTTTGGTTTGATTAAATATAGCATGAGCACATGTTGCCTATTGGTTTGTTGATGAAAAATGTTCAAACCCCCTCTTTGCTTCCCTTTGTTTAACAGTAATCATGATTTTCCTCTTCCCTTTCCTTTTTCACTGATTTGCTAATGCTGAAATGACTAAGTGATGCATATGAAATAGTTAGGTTTTGTTGTTATCTTCTTATGTTTGAATTGGTGTCTAGTAATGCTTGTAGAACATTGTGACCTATTAAAGCTTCAAGACTTCTATGTTTCTTTGTTTGCTATATGAAGATGTTATAGGTTTTTAGACATGTTCAACTCTCATCCCCTTTCCCTCATTTTTTATATGTTACCCTGTACCTTTCCCCCCTTCTCTTGAAATGATTTTAGCATACTAGACGGTTGTTGTGTGATTAGAATTTGTTTAGGTCTATGGTTTTAAGAATCTAAACTCCATGATTATTTTGTGTGTAAGTTCTGTCATGGAATAGAACTAGGGGTGAGGCATGCCTCCTTTTGACACGTTCCTCACCCCTGTAGGTTCCTCTGATTCACTTCATCAAGAAGACCACTTCCCTGTTTGCTTTACATGTTACATGTATGGACCATGAGATGATTTTGGCCTATATCATGTTAATAGCTTTCCCATATACTTCTCCTTTGTTTTCTTGAGTGATTTCTTATTAGTTGTACTGAGTAATCAAAGTTAAAAACGCTTAATCATATAGCTTGACTTGTGTATGACTGGTATGTGATTTCCAGATTAGGTTCCTAAATTAGTCTTTTGTTCAAATTATTTGTAATCTGCTCTATATATTTAAATGTAAGTATTGGAAAATGTTGAATATGTGCCTTATGCCTATGTGATACTACTTCCGTGCATCTAAGAATACATGTCTTGTTTGAGCCACTCCCTACCGCCTCATTGATTTTTTGGAAAATGGTTAATCCATATGAATGTTTTGAAATGGCAAAGTTTCATAAAACATATGTCTTAAGTGATAAAATTAGTGATTTTATTGTATGAATGTCCTTGTTTCATATGCTTTAACTTGGAATAAATACCTGCGCATTGGTGTATATTTCTGTTTGAATTATTTTCTTTGTTTAATTTAGTTAAGACACGTACTAATCCTCATTTATTTTACTCTTTCTATGTATGAAATCCGGTGGAGTCCAATTGGACTCCCAAAATTCCCCTGCATATTCTAGTTGGGCTTAGCCCAACATTATTAGATGGTCCAGCAAGAATAAGCCCAAAAGGGCTAAAACATCAGAGGCAGCAGCGACAACGGCGGAGAGAAATGGGCCACGCCCAAAAGAAATGATCCGCATAAGAAATAGTCCAAAATGGACTGAATAAATAAATTTGGGCCAAAGCCCATAAGATTCAGCAGCAGCATGAGCCCAAAGGGCTAAAAGATGAAAAGTGGACTAAGTCCAAAGTGAAAACAACGGTGGGCCTAAAAAGGGCCACACACTAGTATTAGGGCAGGATTAACATATTTTAATTATGTCTTCTTGTTACTTAGTTGATTAGTTTGATTGTATAATTGGACTAACTTTGCGAAACTTAGTTAAATTATCCCCAAAAAGAATCAAACTTTCTGATAATTACTGTTTCATTTACTCAATTTATTTAATTTCAACACGTTTCTTTCTGTGAGTATAAAAAAGGGACCCCTTTTTATTGTCTTTTATAAAACAACGTTTTTTCATAATTATCCTCTAAAATCAATCTTCTTTATAAAAATAAGAAGTTTTATAAACCAATTCTGTTTTCAAAAGTTAGTCAACAAGTTAGTTTTTCAAACAAGCCCGGGCAACCGCGAGTTAGCGGATACTCTTGGTGCCTTAACACCCTTCCAAGAGTATTAACTTGAACCCTTACCCTTAATCTCTTAATTTTTAAAGTCTTTATCTGTTTTGGGATTTAAAAAATTCTTATAAGTTTTTTCTTGGTTTTTACTTTATAAAAACTAAGTGGCGACTCTTGCTTTTAATTGAAAATGTTTTGAAAACTTTAATTAGATTTTCAAAATGAACCTTTCAAAAAACAAAGCCATGTTTTTCTGTCCTTGCCCGAAAAGGATCAAAACAGAAAATGGCGACTCCGCTGGGGAATTCCTCGGAGATTAATATTGAACTGTTGAATGAAGCTTGGCAAAAATTTTGGGATCCTTCTCAAAATTTCTTCCCCAGTTAAAGGTTTTTTAGTGGATTTCATTCCTTCCGGCAAGAGACTTGAGACTCTATGGGGATCGCGAGATTCTTTCTCGGTATTTGCTTTGGTTGCTCTTTAGCATACTCTGCATTCTGGGCAGGTGATTGGTAGGTGGATTGTATATTTGGGACTAGAGTTTGGTAGATGGGCTGCACATTTAGCACGAGAGTTTGGTAGATTGGCTTAGTATAGAAGATTGGTTGAGGGTTTTGTTGAACTGGAAGAGGGGTTGTTGAAACAAGTGGCTTATTATAAGCAGCTCTGAAGGGTTTATGTGGTTTTGGACTAGGATTGAAAGATACCGAAGATACCTCCTCTCTCTTTTTCTTTGGGGATCCAGTAGGTCCTGAAGAAATCGGGGTTTTGGCGATTTTGCCACTGCAGAGCCCTTCTTCCACAATCTCTCCGATTTTGACTAAGTCGGTGAACTGGGCCATTACTGCCGATATCATCTTGTCATAAACTTCTGACTCTTGAGTGCACATAAATGCCGCGCTTATTTCTTCTTCGGTCATAGGAGGCCGGACTCTCGCGGCCTCTTTTCTCCACCGGTAAGCATAATCTCTAAAATCTTCATTTGACTTTTGCCTGATTCGTCCCAGGGAATATCGATCTGGGATGACTTCTACGTTATATGCGAATTTCAAGGCAAAATATCGGGCGAGATCACTCCACTTGAACCACTTCTTCAATTCTTGGGAGGCGAACCATTCCAATGCCTTTCCATTCAGACTTCGGCTAAAGAATCTCATTAGCAGTGCGTCATTTCTTTGGGCACCGACTATCTGATCACAGTAACTCCTTAGATGGGCTTCGGGACTCGCAACACCATTTAAGATTTCAAATTTTGGAATTTTGAAACCTTCTGGCAGGTTCATCTCAGGGTGAATGCAGAGATCGTCATAGTCGTAGCCTTTCTCGTAAGGAAAACTTCGTAACTCTCGAATCTGGGCCATTTCTTCTCTTATTTGTGCCATATCGAGGTCGCATTTCATTTCCGTAGCCTTCATCCCTCTTTCTTTCTCTTCATAATGATCTAGCTCAGGGTTCTCCTAGAGGATGTGGTATGGTTCTGTTATGGCATGGAAAGTGGGAGGTATGTTCTGCGCGGGCAGGGGCTGGACATGTGGAATATTATTTGGGTATGTGGGGGTAAAATTATGTGGGTTAACAATGTTGGTGGCATTAGGATGGTTGTTTTGGGAGTTGTAGGTGTTTTGTGGAGTGTTCTTGAGGTTTGGAGGGTTTTGTGTGAAATAGGCACCTGGATTGTTTTTCTTGTTAGTATGTTGAACAGGGGGAGTATGGGTCTAGTACAGGGACCTACCGAGGGAGGGGTTATTGTGGACAAGTTTGTTTGAAGTCCTGGGAATGGAAGAGGAGGGGATGTCTTTTGGTTTATTTTTGGTTTGCGGAGAATTGAGTGGAGGGTTTTGAGGAGGGGTCTGAGAATCGCCCAAAGCAGGAGTATTGGTGGCGATTGCCAAGCTAGCCATGTCTTTCGCCTTTTGCCCTTCTTCCTGCATCTTTTCTAATTTCTTCCCAAGCTCTGCGATCATTTCATTCTATTCAGCGATGACACTGTCTCTTATAGCCAGGGCATTTTCTTCCTCACTACCAGTCATTCTTTCTGCAGACAAGCGAGGGTCAGAGGACGGATCTAAGTGTGCTTTCGAGCGAGTGAAGTAAGCGTGTTCAACTAATTTTTGTCAACACAAACCAGTTTCTTTTATCTGTAGAAATGAAAAACAACTCAAAAGCCGCTATGTTAGTTTTTTGTTAGTGAAAAATAATACAAGATATATGGAAAGAAATAAACACATAGGAATTAATTTAAACACATAAAAGTTGCTTTTCATCAAGGAAAATTGGTCCACAGGTGGTTTTGACTCAATCATTTCAAAGGACAGTATTTTGTCCGTTGATTTGGGATTAGTAGGTTTTCTCAGGAAAGGTTGATTTTGTTGATCTTGTAACATCTCTGCCGATTGTTCTCCTGAACGGTTCATCGTCTTCGTCGATGTGGAGAAATGACAATTTCTTTAAGACATGGGTCGGGCCTTGAAGGCTGCCTAAGTATCTCATGAAGGAGAATTCAGGCCCTACGTATTTCAAACTTGTGATAGATAAGTTGTCTTATTTCATTTCATCCACTATTCCAAATACAAGGGGAAAGTAAAAGACGACATCAAAAATAAAAATAAAGAAACTGAAAGCTAAAACTTTGCTACTTTTGCTACCTTCAGCTCTGGATGATGGGATCTGCTAGACTCTTCTCGATTTTTTCTTCAAGGATGATAAGGGGAAACTCTAGCTCAATTTTTCCCATGTCAATGAGGTATTCCAAATCGACCCAAAAGTGGAGACAATTCTCGATACCATGGCCTCCGACCCCTTTATGGTAGAGGCAAATTTCTTTCCCCTGACGCCAAGACTTGGGCATCTTCCCTGGTCTTCTTTCCACGGGCTCGAGGATCCTGGTTTGGACCAGCTTAGTATAGATTTCATAGTAAGTGTCCTGTAAGACAGTGAAATCATAGCTATGAATCATCATTTCCTTAGTGATGGGCATGCCATAGCCAACTTGGTCACAAGCAAGGAAGGTTCGGGGGCCCCATAGATGGCTTATCTGGCCATTAGTGATCATGTGGTAAATCTGGGCTCTTAGGGCATTGCATTCATCGGTAGTGTGTCCTCTGTGACGTGGATGATAGGCACATTCTTTGTGCTAATTGTGAGGGTGACATCTGAATCCCTCAGATTGGTCAGGATGCAGGAGCCCCATAGCTTTCAGGGTCTCGTAAATTTCTGAAAAGAGAATCCCTTTGGATTTTTGGTATATTCACGGAAGTGAACTTTGAGGGTGATGGGCTTCCCTCCTGGACTGAATCTGGAAGGACAAATAGCATCACCCTTGACCTTAGTCCAGTAGCGAACTCTCGTGTCAAAGAGTTGGGCCCCTTCAGTAGTGGTCTCCATGGGCACTTTCTCAATATCTTCGGGTTCTTCAGTTACTCTATCCTTCCTTTTGTTGACTTGTTCCAATCCTCCAGTGACATCCTCAATCTTTAGGAGCAATTCTTTGAGTTCTAGGTCAAGGTCTAGTTCGGTCTTAGTCTCGGTTTTTCCCAGTATTTGGCCAATCGTAGCAATCCTTTCTTTAGCCTTGGTAGTTTGCTCTTACACTTACTTGGACCGAGCTAAGGTAATTTCCATAAGCTGATTGACTCTCTCATGTTTTCTCTGAACCTCCTCCATTTTCTCTTGTATCCTTAGCATTCTCTCTCGCATAGTCACAAGTTCCATTTCAACCTTTCCTGAAAGATAGAAGATTTTTTAGGAAGTTTTTAGAAGGCTTTAGGATTTTCGGAGAAACTTGGAAGACATGGAATATTTTGGTGGGACTTTACATAGTGGGATTATATTTTTTTTTTGCCTATGGTGTTCTAGAAAATTTTGGCATGGAGTGGACCGATTTTTCCTTGATTCAATCAACACACATAGCACATAAAACAGTTTATATCACAATAATATCATGCTAATATCGCGTCCTAACTAGGTGACCTTTTTATGTCGAGGTTAGGCCTAGCGAGTTTGAAAGACGTATGTAACGTATCTGAACCATTCTATTGCCCCCTAAAATAGCATGTATATATATATATGGAAAACTTCCCTTTTTTAAAGGGATACAAATACTACCCGAAAGGGGGATACATTTTAGGGGAAAGGATATTTGCACAAAAGTCACGCCCACGCAGGGGCGAATTTAGGTAAAGTAAAGACATACATGGAAATAAAACCCACGCAGGGGAGAAGATACTAAAGATATGACGTGGAAGGTCCTTCCTCGGTCCTGCTCCTCTTGGATGCTCCGGCAATGCTCCTAAGCTCGAATTGGCTCAACCACTTGTCAACCTGGAGTTTCACCACTTGTTCATGCATAGGTAATGCCCCGGCCTCTAAGGATTTCCTGGTCATTTTTGAATCAAGATGGGCTATTCCCATTCTCATATCTTCTAGGTCCTGAGTCAACCCTGCTATAGTGCGTCGATTTTCTTCCTTTTTCATAAGAAATTCTTTCTCTTCTAGCCATTTCCTCTTGGAGATTCAATAATTCGAGATAGAGATTGGGTCTGGAGTCAACCCGTGGTTCTGATATAGATACTTCTGCAACGTCTGCTTTCAACCACTGCTTATAGATGTCCACATACCTGAACCCATTTTCTCAAGTGTCTTCCAGTTGTGCCGGATCCTCAAAGCTTTCGGGACTTTTTCATGTTCCTCATAGTCGATGACATAGAAACCCATGTGAGCGGTCACTGGCTCAATTTGAACCCTTCCAAATTATCTAAGGACCCTTTGCGGAGCATAAGGTCGGATCCCGCGAATTCCTGGGAGAGGGAGGAAAGCTAGATCATGACATTTCACAATTACTTCCTTCGAGTGAAAATCATTGAACATCATCTGCACATTATCTTCTCCAAGCTCACAAAAAGCTTGGGCCCATACTATCTTGGTCCTGTTTTCGGTGCCTCTATCCCTAAGCACTTCTGCCAACACTACGAAGTTATCGATTCCATCTGGGTTGGGAATTTCCTGGCTTCTGTTATCTTTGGCCAAATGCTTGAGAATCCAATATTGTAGGAGTAGGTTGCACCCTTGGAAGAAACAATGACCGTTCTTGCATTTCCCCAAAGCTTTATAAATATCAAATAAGATGACTGGTACTAGAGGAAAATAACTGACGGTGGTTCCCTCTGTCAGGACATGAAACATGGTATGGGCCATAATTATTACTCGGGTGTTGATGTGCAGTTTTTCATTTAGAGGGAATACCATGCTTCCTAAAAGAGCAATAGTGAATGCCAAGACTCGGGTCTTGTCCCACTCTTGAAACGTGTAGAATTTTCCTTGCTACTGAGAGAACCCTTCCCTAGTGGAAAAATGGTTGTAGAGTTCTTGAAAGGAGATACTTGGACCCCTTATCCACGGGCATTGATTCTCCCGCAAGTGGAGATACTTTGCAATCTGAGTCGGGGTGGGTTTATTCGGTATTAAGATGCCTTGTTGAGGCCATAATCTCCTTTCATTGGTTGTACCCATGGTCTCTAGGCAATCCCTGAGTTCTTTTATCGTTGGGGTCATTTCCATCGTTCCGAATTGGAACACCATTTTCTTGTTGTCTTAATACCCCGTTAAGACCTCGATCAATTCTGGCCAGGCCTCCATATCTAATAAAGACGGTAAATGTCCCATATACTGATGGACTGTCCTCTGACAGTTAGGACCCAGATTTATCCACCACATTCGGAGGAGGAGAGGCGCCTGTTTTACCATGTCAGACTTGAGGAATTTTGACATCCTAAAAAATAGAATAACCTGTTGGGCCCCACACCAGGACAATAGTCCGATTACAACACATACGTCTTTCAAACAACACGTAGTTAGATGCTATGTCGTTGGGTCGGAAACCCGTTGACATGTTTTGGTGGTTTACTACCGGACTTAATATCCCTTGGATATTATGACATCCTAGGCTAATGCCTATTTTCGGGATTTGGTTTTGTTCTATCCTGAGTTTCTAGAATAGGTTTTGAAATTGATCTGGAACCTGGGCGGACAACCCAAGCTTGAAACAACAAGTGATCGTTAACCGATCGCGGGTCAACTACTTCACTTGTCTGTTTCGAAAATTATGTGTTTTGTCAAGAACGTCCGCAAAGATTTGCGTAATCACCTTTTTACCCCTAATGTATTCTAATGCTTTGACAAGAGAGGCAGAAAATGCCATAAACTGTTTATAATCGCGGAAAAAGTAAACAATTTAAGGAAAGCTATTACAATTATTACAATTTTCGAATAGTTAGTCAAACAAGTTAGTTTCAAACAATAAGGTTAGAACCTAGTTGAATTATCCCCAGCGGAGTTGCCATTTCTGTTTTGATCCTTTTCGGGCAAGGACAGAAAAACATGGATTTATTTGTTGAAAGGTTCGTTTCAAAAATCTAATTAAAGTTTCCGAAACGTTTTCAATTAAAAGCAAGAGTCGCCACTTAGTTTTTATAAAGTAAAAACAAAGAAAAAACTTATAAATTTTTTTAAAATCCCAAAACAGATAAAGACTTTAAAAATTAAGAGATTAAGGATAAGGGTTCAAGTTAATACTCTTGGAATGGTGTTAAGGCACCAAGAGTATCCGCAAACTCGCGGTTGCCCGGGCTTGTTCGAAAAACTAACTTGTTGACTAACTTTTGAAAACGGGATTGGTTTATAAAACATCTTGTTTTTATAAAGAAGATTGATTTTAGAGAATAATTATGAAAAAAAGTTGTTTTATAAAAGACAATAAAAAGGGGTCCCTTTTTTATACTCACAGAAAGAAAAGAGTTGAAATTAAACAAATTGAGTAAATGAAACAGTAATTATCAGAAGGTTTGATTCCTTTTGGGGATAATTTAACTAAGTTTCGCAAAGTTAGTCCAATTATACAATCAAACTAATCAACTAAGTAACAAGAAGATATAATTAAAATATGTTAATCCTGTCTTAATACTAGTGTGTGGGCCCTCTTTAGGCCCACCGCCATTTTCACTTTGGACTTAGTCTACTTTTCATCTTTTAGCCATTTGGGCTACTGCTGCTGCTGAATCTTATGGGCTTTGGCCGAAATTTATTTATTCAGTCCATTTTGGACTTTTTCCGATGCAGATCATTTCTTTTGGGCGTGGCCCATTTCTCTCCACCGTTGCCGCAACTTCCTCTGATGTTTTAGCCCTTTTGGGCTTATTCTTGCTGGACCATCAAATAATGTTGGGCTAAGCCCAACTAGAAGATGCAGGGGAATTTTGGACCGGATTTCATACATAGAAAGAGTAAAATAAATGAGGATTAGTACGTGTCTTAACTAAATTAAACAAAGAAATAATTCAAACAGAAATATACACCAATGTGCAGGTATTTATACCAAGTTAAAGCATATGAAACAAGGACATTCATACAATAAAATCACAAATTTTATCATTTAAGACATATGTTTTATAAAATTAAGCCATTTCAAAACATTCATATGGATTAACCATTTTCCAGAAAATCAATGAGGGGGTAGGGAGTGGTTCAAACAAGACATGTATTCTTAGATGCACAAAAGTGGTATCACATAGGAATAAGGCACATATTCAACTTTTTTCAATACTTACATTTAAACATATCAAGCAGATTCCATATAATTTGAACAAAAGATTAATTTAAGAACCTAATCTGGAAATCACATACCAGTCATAGACAGGTCAAGTGATATGAACAAGAGTTTTTAACATTGATTACTCAGTACAACTAATAAGAAATCACTCAAGAAAACAAAGGAGAAGTATATGGGAAAGCTATTAACATGATATAGGCCGAAATCATGTTATGGTCCATACAGGTAAAATGTAAGGCAAACAGGGAAGTGGTCATCTTGACGAAGATAAATAAGAGGAACCAACAGGGGTGAGGAACATGTCACAAGGAGGCATGCCTCACCTCTAGTTCTTTTCAATGACAGAACTTACATACACAACAATCATGGAGTTCAGATTCTTAAAACCTTAGAGCTAAACAAATTGTAATCACACAACAACCATCTAGTATGCTAAAATCATTTCAAGTGAAGGGGGAAAGGAACATGGTAACAAATAAAAAATGAGGGAAAGGGGATGAGAGTTGAACAGGTCTAAAAACCTATAACATCTTCATATAGCAAACAAAGAAACATAGCAGTCTTGAAGCTTTAATAGGTTACAATGTTCTACAAGCATTACTAGACACCAATTCAAACATAAGAAAATAATAACAAAACCTAACTATTTCATATGCATCACTTAGTCATTTCAGCATTAGCAAAACAATGAAAAAGGAAAGGGAAAAGGAAAATCATGATTACTGTTAAACTAAGGGAAGCAAGGAGGGGGTTTGAATATTTTTCATCAACAAACCAATAGGCAACATGTGCTCATTCTATACTTAATCAGACCAACAAAGTTATGATAAGAAATCAGGACTCAAAGATGACCCAAACATCATCCTAAATGATACTTACAGTTCAAACATGTAGACTGATACCACATAGCAAGAAACAGTAGGGAAAGGAAGAAAACCCATTTAAAAGCAAGTTCAAATCTATGGGTAAATAGGGTAGGGGTTTAACATGCTCAAATCAATTAACAAATATGAAAATATGTACTCAAATATATATGTACTACACAGTTTACTTAAGAACCAACTAAACCATAGACAATTAAGGTTTAAAACTAACCTAAGCATCACCCCCAAGTATATGAGATTAAGGCTAACAGTTCATACATAGTTAAGACAGTAAAGAGGAGAAAACAAGTTCAACAAAGAGAAAGACTAAGCTTTTCATGAACAAAATCAGCCTTAAATTCTAGCAACAAATTCATGCTCAAGTTTCTGGCATTTAATCAACATATAAGCCGAACACAGGCTAATGAAATCAAAGGGGTTTATATAGGGGAAGGGAAAACAAGTTTAAAAATCATCACAAAAAGCCATGAGCAAAACATATCAACACTTAATCAATACATATATGAAATATCTGTTTAGGCAAAGTTGGTAAGCCAATAAGAACATGATTATGAAGAGGGGTTGGGGAACAAACAAGGATCAAAACCAAATATTTTTATGAACAAAGCCCGACAGATTTAACATCATTTAACAATAATTTAGGCTTAAATTTATGCTCATACTCACTGTTTTAACAAATTAAAAAAAAACAGTAAAAGACCGCACTTCTAACACAAGATTGCTACTCAAAATCATAATATTAGTCTAACATTTAAGCGCATATCTTTGATACTAAGAAACAAGACCAGAACCAGATTTCACCAAGGTTTAAACATTATAAAAGCAAAAATGAAAACAACAAAAATAGTAAAAGAGGAGGTTAAGGGATTCACCTTTTTTAGGGCAGCAACTCGGGCTTAGAACTTCACCAAAAGAGCTTACCACCACCAGACTAATACCCAATCCTTTAGAACTCAGATTTTTAGTGCTTTTTCTTCCCAAAGCTGACTAGTTACATGAGGTTAGAGAAATGATTCTCCAGAACCCCCAATATTTTCCCAAAATCAGCTTTTTTTTCATGCAGCTAGGGGGGGTATTTATAGGGAATATCGGGTGAAAATGGGGGGGGGGCAAACCAGAGGGCATTTATGGGATTTTTGTTGAAGGAAATTCGAATTCCTTCAACGGACAAGGTTGAATCATTAAGTAATGGTACAAACTCATACCAATTTTCACGAATTTCACGGAGAAATCAACACCTAGGCAATTTCTAGAACATTCTAGTCTGCCAGCTTAATTTTTGACGGAGCTAAAGATGGCGTTTGGGAATTTTAACGAAGGTTGAGCGAATTTGAAGCTGTGAACGTTGGGGTTTTGAGTTGTCATTTGAGAAATGACGAAGAGGGAGAAGGCAAGGTTGTACTAGTAGAGCTGACGTTTGAGAGGTGAGCTGTTGAGAGAAAAAGAAGAAGATGAAGATAAAAGGGTGTTTGGTTTTTGTCTGAGTAAGAGAAAAGAGAAAGGGGCGTATAGGGGTGGATTAGGTTGAGAGGTTTTGGGCCGGAGCGGGTTAGGAGATTAGAGGGAAATGGAAGTGGGCCGGAGGTGGGTTGTGGGAATGGGTTGGCCCAAACGGCTGATCATATAAGGGGTTATAAGGGTGTTTAAAAATGTGGCCACTGTAGGTTTAAGGAGGTAGCCAAATTATGAATAAATTAATGAAATTCGGCTAGAATTTAAATGATTTAAGGAATTAGGCTAGCATTGGAATATACACGAACTAATTAAAATCAAATCTTGAGCTCATTTAACTTAAGAAAATTGAAATAATTATTGAATTTAACACTTAATTACCTCTTTAACAATTACAAAATTAATTTATTCAATTAATTTCTCATTTGAAATAACTTGGAGAAAAATCAAGTGTTTAATCTTTTAAAAGGACGTTTTTTATGACACTAAGCTCTAAAATACTTCTTTAGTAAACTTATATAAATTTCACATAATTAAATATCAAAAATATAGATTGTTACTCAGAACTATTATAAAGCTGATTTGAAAATGATTTACCCCTTTTTACAAGACAATTATTTCAAAAATTATTTAAAATTCAATAAGGCTCAAGATTAATTCGTAATGTGGAGGGTAAAAATTGGGTGTCAAAAGCTGCCCCTCCCTTTGGGTAGGGTGAGTTTAATGAACCCTGGAAAAGGGAATTGACGTTCCCAATTTTATCCGATCAAAGGTCTATCTTCAGGAAGCGATTGGTTTTAACATGAATTTTAAGGAGTTATGGCAAAACTCTGGCATCGAGTTTCCTACATATCTCATGTTATATAAGAACTCAGGCCACTTGTAGTTCAAGATGCTTGATTTTATGCATGATTTTCAAGTAATTCCAAACTTTCCCAGTTTCAGAGTACGGAGAGCCCGAAAAGCTGGGAAGTAGGAGGATTGGGGGGAATTAGGAATGCAATCGAGTTTTCATCATAGAGCCCGCCTACATATCCCAGGACTTAGGGAATCAGGCATCTTGTAGATCGACTCAATCGGTGGAAAAGATAATCTTTATGTTAAGATGACCTTTCGCTCGGGATGAGTGGCGAATTAGTTGAGCTATACAAAAGAGGCTTGTAACCTCTCAACTATGAATGTGGTGTACTTCACACCCATAAGTGAGATTTTAACTGGACATAATTTCCAAAGCTCGAGGTGTATCGTCACTCGGATTTCAAAGGAAAGAATATTGCTTCCAATGCGGGTTCAGAAAATACCCTGGATGCGAAACCAAGACCCAAAGATAGGAAATACCCACATGCCTTCTGATAGGGGTGTGGTTTGATGGTGGTGGTGAGTTGTTCCTCAGTTCGCATCCAAAGAGTTTGATGTCCCTCTCCGGACTGTGTCACAAGTTGCTGCTAAGAAAAAGTTTCACGTTGTGATGCATCCTTTTTGGTGTAGTTTGTACCTGTGGTTTTGCTTTTGAGAATTTTATCCTTCTTGGATGCTCTCAACAATATCTCGAAACCAAATGGTTAGTAGTAACATAATTAGGTAAGGAGAGATAGCTTCGTACCTCATTTTCCTGTATCTGTTGTTTCTTGAGGAAGATGACGTCCTTTCCCATCTCTATTTTTAGGAAATGGTCGCTTCCATGACAGTTAAACGTGATAGCCTTCTTGGCTATCGGATAATATTGCTTGTGTTGCAATATTTGAATGATGACGGGCTTCTTGATTGATTAAGGGAATTCTCTTGAATGCAATAGCCCTCTTGGCTTTTGGCGGTGGTCTTTTGCATATGTCTTTGGGGTAGATCTCGCGTATCTTCCGCATCGACATGATTAACAGAAACTCCTTGGATTGTCAGGCTTTGGGTAATCTATCACATCATCTCAATTTGGATAGAGGCGGCTTACAAACGCCTTTAATTTGCCAGCTTTTGAATAATCTTGCACATTATTCGACTTTGGATAGAGGCGGCCTACATATATCCTTTGAATCGCCATTTTTTGGGTAATCCTGCACTTTTATCTGATCTTGGACGTGACGTGAATTACGGATTTCCCTTGAATTATTAGCCTTTGGGTAATCCTGCAAAATATCAATGTGGATATGTCGCGGCTTATAGATAACCCTTTGACTATCCAATTTTGGTAGTCTTGCACTTTATCCAATTTCAGATATCGTTGTGACTTACGCGTTACCTTTGAACTGTAAATCTTCAGGTGATCTTGCACACTATCCGGTTTCAACTATCATTGCGTCTTACAGACAGCTCTTAGTTCTGTCAAGCTTCGGGCAATCTTGCACACTATCCGATTTCGGATTTCGTTGTGACTTATAGACGACTTTTGACCTTCAAATGTTGGAAAATCTGATTTATTGTCCGATTTGGGCAGAGACGACTTACAGATATCCGTCAGATAATATGCTTCAAACCTTGATGATAGGTGGTATATAAAAGCATCTTCCAGCGATTGATGCTTTTGAATAAAGGTGCATAAAATATCCTTGATGTCAGACTCCTCCGCCTTACGCAATATGGGATATAAATATGCTGGATGCCAGACTTGGCATAATAAATGATAATGATATCCTCAACGTCAGACTCTTTCACTTTACGTAATATCGGATATAAGCATGCTGCATGCCAGATTTAGCATAATGAATGAGGATAATGATAATGATATCCTCAACGTCAGACGCTTTTGTCTCACGTAATTTCGGATATAAGCATGCAAAGGTCGATCCTGCGCAACTAGTGCGACTTGGGGACGCCTAATGAATGTCATCCTCTTTGAAGCCATCTGGTAGAGGGACATAATCTTCGCAGGGGATGTGTGTCTGTGATATATGATGATGATGGTCTTCTTTACATGCAAAATGAATGGCCTTCTCGGCATGGTCCTCTTGACATGGAAATATGAATGGCCCTCTCGGCATGGAAATATGAATGGCCCTCTTGGCATGGTCCTCTTGACATGAAAATATGAATGGCCCTCTCGGCATGGTCCTCTTGACATGGAAATATGAATAGCCCTCTCGGCATTCAAATATGAATGGCCCTATTGGAATGCTCCTGCGATATGATGCCTTACAATACGATGCAACATAATATAATATGATGCAATGAGATATGTCATAATATGATGCGACACAATTTTATGCTAGGTGATGTAATATGGTGTAATGTGATGCAATGCAACATGATGGAATGTGATGCAGTGCAACATGATGCAAATCTGAATGCAAAAATGCGATGCCATGCAGCATGATGCAACGTGAATGCAATATGTGATGCCATGTAGCATGATACAATGTCCCATGGTGAAGTCATGGAAACATCACCTTTGGTCTTAATGTCGACTCATTTGTGGGTACCTGCGCTCAAGGAAAATGGTTAGCAGACACAGTATCACTTTAATCAGTGACTACAGTCAAGATTTGAAAGACTTTAAAGACAGAGTCTATGAAGCTGATCAAAATAACTTTAAAAATGCGAGCGAAATGGTCGTGCATGCTTTCAGGGACAACCATGAATATCGTTTTTTGAACATTGTCTGTTCGGGGTGATACCTGTCTTGCTAGGCATTGGTGGGGAGTGCTGTTGCACTTTGTTTGGTGCCCCCAATTTTGAAGCTGACTAATATGTCCTGATCCCTTTTGGGGACTTAAGAACGTTGTTGGGTTCTCTTTATCTGGTAGATTAGGTGAACTACCAGAAAATTCATCCGCTTTAGGGGCTTTTGCCTCATTGGGCTCTTCCTGCTGTTCTGGGCTTTTCTCGCCAAATTTTAAAGCATCTGTTCTCATTGCGTTCCTTTGAACACGTTGGATAACGCGGGACCGCTTTCTGATATACTTTTGGGGACAACCTGCATCCACAGAAAAATTGTTAGTTTTGTCGAAACTGGCCTGTGTTGACCTCCTTCGATCTTCTACTCCTGGTTCAGTCTTCTCTGTATGCTTTACAATCTTGGGTACTTGTCACCCTCGATTCTCCCCGGACCAAGGTAGACATAAGACAAAATCACATTAAAGGAGTAAAACTAATCTTTGTAAATATTTTTCAAACAAGTTCTTTGGAAAACAAAGTGTTTAAAAAGGATATGATTTGGAAATGTCTCTGCGTATCATGTCATGTACTAGTTCAACGAACGTCCTTTACTCGAGGTCTTGACATTTCTGACATACTGCTGGCAGACTACGGAGGTCCTTCGTCGTCCTAGCTGGTGAACTTGAAAGATGATTTTCAAGAAATCTATCACAACCGGGGATTAATCCATATAGGACTGGGAATTTCTTTGAAGTAGACTCTGATCTCTCGATGCTGGGGAATTCCTTGGAGCTTAATGTTGAACTCATGAATGAAGCTTGGCGGAAATTTTGGGATCCTTCTCAAAATTTCTTCCCTAGTTAAAGGTTTCTTAGCAGATTTTATTCCTTCTGGCATGAGACTTGAGACTCTGTGGGGATCGCAAGATTCTTTCTTGGTATTTGCTTTGGTTTCTCTTCGGCATACTCTGCATTCTTGCTGGGGAACTCTTCAGAGTCTAATGCTCTTCGTCTTCTGAATTTTTGAGATTCCTTTCTCAAAAATTCTGCCCTAGTTTCCATTTCCTGGGCAATACGGATGAACCATTGTGGCATTTGCGTATCTACAAACATCCTCTTGTCTTATTGGCAACGACCTTCATCTTCTGAATTTTTGAGATTCGTTTCTCAAAAATTCTGCCCCAGTTTCCATTTCCTGGGGTGATATGACCGAACCGTTATGGCATTTGCATATCTACAAGCATCCTCTTATCTTGTTGGCAACGACCTTCATATTTTGAATTTTTGAGATTCCTTTCTCAAAAATTCTGCCCAGTTTCCATTTCCTGGGGTGATATGACCGAACCGTTGTGGTGCCTACGTATCTCGTTGAGGCAGGAATCAGGTCAAACGTAGTTCCCACACTTATAGTGGGGGATTATTGGAAATAATTAAAGGGATGACCGAGGCTGACAAAGGCCGCCTACGTATCTCATTCTTTAGAATTCAGGTCAAACGTAGTTCGTACGGGGAAAGATAGATTTTCCTAAGGAGTTTTGTAACTGAAGCCGCCGCAACTCACGGCATTACAAGATCTGGGAGATGTTATGTCCCTTATAATCTGGCAGATGATGCTTAAAGAAGAGTCTGCAGAAAAGGCCAATCACTGAAGGAGAAGCAGAAGAGTTTTAGAGAAGAATGCAGCCAAAAGAGTACTCGATTGTGAAACACTTGGAAAAGACCACGGCTCAAATTTCTATTTGGGCATTGCTCATGAGTTCCCTGTACCACAGACAGGCATTACTCAAGGTTCAAAATGAAGCTTACGTTCGCACGGGTACCAGTGCAGAAAACTTGACTGCCATGGTAAGCCAAGTCCTAGGAAGCCACCGCATCTGTTTCTGTTTTGATCCTTTTCGGGCAAGGACGGAAAAAATATGGCTTTGTTTGTTGAAAGGTTCGTTTCAAAAATCTAATTAAAGTTTCCGAAATGTTTTCAATTAAAAGAAAGAGTCTCCACTTAGTTTTTATAAAGTAAAAACCAAGAAAAAACTTATAAAAAATTTTAAAATCCCAAAACAGATAAAGACTTTAAAAATTAAAAGATTAAGGGTAAGGGTTCAAGTTAATACTCTTGGAAGGGTGTTAAGGCACCAAGTGTATTCGCTAACTCGTGGTTGCCCGGGCTAGTTTGAAAAACTAACTTGTTGACTAACTTTTGAAAACGGGATTGGTTTATAAAACATCTTGTTTTTATAAAGAAAGAGTAAAATTAATGAGGATTAGTACGTGTCTTAACTAAATTAAACAAAGAAAATAATTCAAACAGAAATATACACCAACGCGCAGGTATTTATACCAAGTTAAAGAATATGAAACAAGGTCATTCATACAATAAAATCACTAATTTAATCACTTAAGACATATGTTTTATGAAACTTAGCCATTTCAAAACATTCATATGGATTAACCATTTTCCAGAAAATCAATGAGGGGGTAGGGAGTGGCTCAAACAAGACATGTATTCATAGATGCATGGAAGTGGTATCACATAGGCATAAGGCACATATTCGACATTTCTTAATACTTACATTTAAACATATAGAGCAGATTCCATATAATTTGAATAAAAGACTAATTTAAGAACCTAATCTGGAAATCACATACCAGTCATAGACAAGTCAAGCGATATGAACAAGCATTTTTAACATTGATTACTCAGTACAACTAATAAGAAATCACTCAAGAAAACAAAGGAGAAGTATATGGGAAAGCTATTAACATGATATAGGCCGAAATCATCTCATGGTCCATACAGGTAGCATGTAAAGCAAATAGGGAAGTGGTCATCTTGATGAAGATGAATTAGAGGAACCTACAAGGGTGAGGAACATGTCACAAGGAGTCTTGCCTCACCTCTAGATCTATTCCATGACAGAACTTACACACACAACAATCATGGAGTTCAGATTCTTAAAACCTTAGACCTAAACAAATTCTAATCACACAACAACCGTCTAGTATACTAAAATCATTTCAAGAGAAGGGGGGAAAGGAGCAGGGTAACAGATAAAAAATGAGGGAAAGGGGATGAGATTTGAACAGGTCTAAAAACCTATAACATCTTCATATAGCAAACAAAGAAACATAGCAGTCTTGAAGCTTTAATAGGTCTAAATGTTTCACAAGCATTACTAGACACCAATTCAAACATAAGAACATAACAACAAAACCTAACTATTTCATATACATCACTTAGTCATTTTAGCATTAGCAAAACAGTGAAAAAGGAAAGGGATCAGGAAAATCATGAGTACTGTAAAACAAAGGGAAGAAAGGAGGGGGTTTGAACATTTTTCATCAACAAACCAATAGGTAACATGTGCTCATGCTATACTTAATCAAACCAACAAACTTATGAGAAGAAATCAGGACTCAAAGATGACCCAAACATAATCCTAAATTATACTTGCAGTTCAAACATGTAGACTGATACCACATAGCAATAAACAGTAGGGAAAGGAAGAAAAACCATTTAAGAGCAAGTTCAAATCTAAGGGTAAATAGGGTAGGGTTTAAACATGTTCAGATCAATTAACAAAGATGAAAATTTGTACTCAAATATATATATACTACACAGTTTACTTAAGAACCAACTAAACCATAGACAATCAAGGTTTAAAACTAACCTAAGCATCACCCCCAAGTATAGTAGAGTAAGGCTAACAGTTCATACATAGTTAAGACAGTAAAGATGAGAAAACAGGTTCAACAAAGAGAAAACTAAGCTTTTCATGAACAAAATCATCCTTAAATTCTAGCAACAAATTCATGCTCATGTTTCTGGCATTTAATCATCATATAAGTCAAACACAGGCTAATGAAATCAAGGGGTTTATACAGGGGAAGGGAAAACAAGTTTAAAAATCATCACAAACAGCCATGAGCAAAACATATTAACACTTAATCAATACATATACGAAATATCAGGTTAGGCAAAGTTGGTAAGCCAATAAGAACATGATTATGAAGAAGGGTTGGGGAACAAACAAAGATCAAAACCAAACATTTTTATGAACAAAGGCAGACAGATTTAACATCATTTAACAACAATCTAGGCTCAAATTTATGCTCATACTCACTGTTTTAACAAATTAAACAAAATCAGTAAAAGAACACACTTCTAACACAAGATTGCTACTCGAAATCATAATATTAGACTAACATTTAAGCGCATATCTTTGATACCAACAAACAAGACCAGAACCATATTTCACCAAGGTTTAAACATTATAAAAGAAAAAATAAAAACAACAAAAACAGTAAAGGAGGAGGTTAAGGGATTCACCTTTTTTAGGGCAGCAACTCGGACTTAGAACTTCACCGGAAGAGGTTACCACCACCGGACTAATACCCAATCCTTTAGAACTCGAATTTTTAGTGCTTTTTCTTCCCAAACCTGACTGGTTACGTGAGGTTAGAGAAACGATTCTCCAGAACCCCCAATATTTCCCCAAAAAATGGCTCAAATTAATTAACAAATATGAAAATTTGTATTCAAATATATATATATACTACACAGTTTACTTAAGAACCAACTAAACCATAGACAATCAAGGTTTAAAACTAACCTAAGCATCACCCCAAGTATAGGAGAGTAAGTCTAACAATTCATACATAGGTAAGACAGTAAAGAGGAGACAACAGGTTCAACAAAGAGAAAGACTAAGCTTTTCTTGAACAACAGCAGTAGCCCAAAGGGCTAAAAGATGAAAAGTGGACTAAGTCCAAAGTGAAAATGGCGGTGGGCCTAAAGAGGGTCCACACACTAGTATAGGACAGGATTAACATATTTTAATTATGTCTTCTTGTTACTTAGTTGATTAGTTTGATTGTATAATTGGACTAACTTTGCGAAACTTAGTTAAATTATCCCAAAAAGGAATCAAACTTTCTGATAATTACTGTTTCATTTACTCAATTTGTTTAATTTAAACTCTTCTCTTTCCGTGAGTATAAAAAATGGACCCCTTTTTATTGCATTTTATAAAACAACCTTTCTTCATAATTATCCTCTAAAATCAATCTTCTTTATAAAAACAAGATGTTTTATAAACCAATCCCGTTTTCAAAAGTTAGTCAACAAGTTAGTTTTTCAAACAAGCCCGGCAACCGCGAGTTAGCGGATACTCTTGGGGCCTTAACACCCTTCCAAGAGTATTAACTTGAACCCTTACCATTAATCTCTTAATTTTTAAAGTCTTTATCTGTTTTGGGATTTTAAAAATTCTTATAAGTTTTTTCTTAGTTTTTACTTTATAAAAACTAAGTGGCGACTCTTGCTTTCAATTGAAAGCGTTTCAGAAACTTTAATTAGATTTTTGAAATGAACCTTTGAACAAAAAAAGCCATGTTTTTCCGTCCTTTCCCGAAATTGATCAAAATCAAAATGTTTAGGAAAGGTTGAAATGAAGCTTACGTTCTCACGAGTACCAGTGCAGAAAACTTGACTGCCATGGTAAGCCAAGTCCTAGGAAGCCACAACATCTATTTCAGCGATGATGAGTTGCCTTTTGAAGGTGTGACGCACAACAAGGCTCTACATATAACTATTCAGAGTCAAGAAAAGGTTGTGAACAGGGTACTGATCGATGACGGATCAGGATTGAACATTTGTCCATTGTCAACACTGAAACAGTTGGAATACGATTTGGGAAAGATCCATCAAAGCAGGGTCAATGTGAGGGTCTTCGACGAATTACAGAGAGATACCCTTGGAGAAGTGAACCAATACATCCAGATGGGACCCGCTGAATTTCGAACAGAGTTAGAGGTCATGGATATTACCACTAGTTACAATTTGCTTTTGGGACGGCCTTGGATCCACGAAGCTGGGGCCATGCCATCAACCTTGCACCAAATGGTGAATTTCTTTTGGGAAGGGTACAAAGTGGTAATCCATGGAGAGGGAAGCCACTTGAGTCGCCCAAATGGCTGTGTCCCCACAATCGAAGAGGTCTAGAGAGGGAGTGACTTCTAAACGGTGGAAATTGTGAATGCCACAGAAGAGGACCTGGCTCCTCAAATTCCTATGTCTCCCATTTAAAAGATGCTTGCGACCACAATGCTTAGGTATGGTTATGAACCAGGCTCGGGGTAAGGAAGGAACTCTAACGGCCGGATTGAACCTATAAGTATCCCTGGACAGTTGAGAAAGCACGGATTGGGGTATGTGATCCAAGAAGGTGAAGCCAGCAACAAAGAAAAGAAGAGGTCAAGACTGCCTAAGCCTTTTCCTCATTTGTATCAATCATTCCCGGTACGCGTCAGTCCCCCAAGCGATGGGTTAGAGGATGGAATAGGGGATCTATTTGAGGGGTGTGATGCTAACGTGGAAGAAGCTACCAAAAAAGCCACAATCAGGAACCTCAAAGACTTTGTTTTACAAAAGCCACTCCCTTGGCTACTCTCCACTCGGCTGGGTAGACAAAGACTTTGTTTTACAAAATTTGGCAGTGGTCCAGATGAGGCTCCGCGACCCGCCCTTTATCTTTTAAATTTCCTCGTATTGTTTACTGCTTTCTAAAAGGAATGAACCTACATTCATGTAGGTTTATCCATAGTTTTTAAATATTTCCGAATTTCAAATGAAAGCCTCCTTATTTTGAAAATATTTGTCGTTTAAAGATTTATTTTTATTTGCTTATTATTATCTAACCCATTTTGTTTTGGTTTCAGTAATAATAAGTTAAAACCTGCCACTGTCATGTCATGTAAAGGGCTTAACGAACAAACTGAGCTAGGTGATGATGATTTCGAGAAATATGATGAAGAAACTATGGTTCCCAAAGACTTGGCAGAGGAATTAAAAGACTTTGAAAACCGAGAAAAGTCTAATCAAGAGGAAACTGAGACGGTCAATCTAGGAGATGACCAAGAAGTCAAAGAAACCAGAATCAGTGTCCATTTGACAGATACAAAGAAAAGAGAACTTATCATATTGCTCTAAGAATACATCGACATTTTTGCTTGGGCCTACAAGATATTCCAGGGTTAGGCACAAACATAGTCTCCCACAAGCTGCCTATTAATCAAGGGTTTGATCCCATCAAGCAGAAGATTTGAAAGTTCAAGCCAGATCTAAGTCTGAAGATCAAGGAAGAAGTTACCAAATAGATTCAGTCTGGAGTGGTAGGGGTTACAAAGTATCCGACCTGGTTGGCCAATATCGTCCCAGTTCCTAAGAAAGATGAGAAGATCAGAATCTGTGTCAATTATCGAGACCTGAATAGGGCCAGTCCCAAAGACAACTTCCCATTACCCAATATCCATATCCTTATCGATAACTGCACAAAGAACAAAATGCAGTCATTCATGGATTGTTTTGCTGGATACCATCAGATCTTAATGGATGAATAAGATGAGGAGAAAACAAACTTTATCACCCCCTGGGGTATCTACCATTACCGAGTGATGCCATTTGGTCTCAAAAATGCAGGTTCTACTTATATGTGAGCCATGACAACCATTTTCCATAACATGATCAATAAGGAGATCGAGGTATATGTGGATGACGTGATTGTCAAATCCCACGAGAGTTTGGATCACTTGACCCATTTGAGAAAGTTTTTTGACCGCCTGCGAAAACACAACCTAAAGTTGAATCCCACAAAGTGTGCTTTCGGGGTGCCAGCTGGCAAATTATTGGGTTTTATAGTCAGTAGAAGGGGCATCAAGCTCGACCCTTCAAAGATCAAAGCAATTCAGGAGTTGGCTCCCCCGAAGACCAAGAAAGAGGTCATGAGATTCCTCGGAAGGTTGAATTATATTAGTCGATTCATAGCTCAATCAACGGTTATTTATGAACCCATTTTCAAGTTATTAAAGAAAGATGCACCAACTGGTTGGACCAAAGAATGCCAGCAAGCTTTTGATCGTATCAAGGACTACTTATCCAGTCCTACAATTACTGTATCTATCGGTTTCAGAAAATGCCTTCGGATGCATCCTGGGACAACATGATAAAACCGGAATGAAAGAATGAGCGATTTATTATCTGAGTAAAACATTCACTCCATGCGAGGCTCATTATATTTTGTTAGAAAAGACTTGTTGTACTTTGACTTGTGTCGCTCAAAAGTTGAGACATTATTTGTCATCCTATATGACATATCTCATTTCCATAATGGACCCCCTGAAGCCAATATTCTAAAAGGCCATGCTTACGGGGAACTTGGCCAAATGGCAAATGTTGCTATGTGAGTTCGACATTGTATATGCGACTCAAAAAGCAATCAATGGATAGGCCTTAGCAGATCATTTAGCAAAAAATCTGGTTGATGAAGATTATGAACCGCTCCAAACTTACTTCCCCGATGAAGAGATTTTGTTCGTAGGTGAGGATATTGCTAAGTCATACCCCGGTTGGAGATTGTTCTTCGATGGAGCGGTCAACTTCAAAGGTTCGGGCATTGGAGCAGTCTTGGTATCAGAAACTGGTCAGCACTATCCGGTGAAAACCAAACTCTATTTCTCGTGCACTAACAATATGGCCGAGTATGAAGCTTTTATTCTCGGTATCCAACTAGCTATTGATATGAATGTCCAAGAACTTTTGGTCATAGGTGATTCTGATTTGCTAATTCACCAAGTTCAAGGTGAATGGGATGTGAAGAACCCCAAGATCATGTCGTATGTGAAGATGGTTCAAAGTTATTGCAAGAGATTCAGGAAGATCGAATTCAAGCATACACCAAGGACTCAGAATGAGTTTGCCGATGCCTTGGCAACCATATCCTCCATGATTCAACATCCCTATCAGAATTATATCGATCTATTGATAATAGGTCTCAAAGAACAACTTGTGCACTGTGTGCAAATTGAAGTAGAATCAGACAGAAAACCATGGTATTATGATATCAAGAGGTATCTAGAAGTTGGAGTCTATCCCAAAGATGTGACCGCCAACCAAAAGAAAACCATTCGTCGAATGTCCAAAAACTTTTTCCTAAATGGAGAAATCCTGTATAGGAGAACTCTGGACCGTGGATTCTTAAGATGCATTGATTTGGTTGAAGCCACAAGACTATTGGAAGAGGTACACGCTGGAGTGCATGGTCCCCACATCAATGGGTTCACCCTAGCCAAGAAGATTTTGCAAACTGGATACTTTTGGATGACCATGGAAAATGACTGTAGCTAGTTCGTACAAAAATGTCACAAGTGCCGGATCCACGAGATTTGATTCGAGTACCACCTAGCGATCTTCATGCAATGAGCGCACCTTGGCCTTTTGTAGCCTGGGGCATGGATGTCATTGGTCTCGTCGATCCATCTGCCTCGAATGGACACAGATTCATTTTGGTAGCTATTGCTTACTTCACCAAGTGGGTAGAAGCTGCTTCTTACAAGTCTGTGACCAAGAAGGTTGTAGCCAATTTTGTTAAAAACAAGCTAATCTGTCGATTTGGGATCCCTGAGTCAATTATTACCGACAACGAAACAAATCTGAACAACTACTTGATGAAGAAATATGTGAGCAATTCAAGATCACTCACCATAATTTAACCGCATATCGGCCACAGATGAATGGAGATGTGGAAGCCGCCAACAAGAATATCAAGAAGATCTTGAGAAAAATGGCCGACCATCACCGATTTTGGCACGAGATGTTGCCTTATGCTTTATTGGAATACCGGACGACCATCAGGACTTCAACCGGGGCAACCCCTTATATATTGTTGTTTGAGTCAGAAGTAGTGATACCTGCGGAAGTTGAAATACCATCTATTAGGATCATTCGAGAAGCCAAACTAAACAATGAGGAATGGGTTCGTGCCCGTCACGAGCAACTCATATTAATTAATGAGAAAACGATGAATGTTGTATGCCATGGTTAGTTGTCCCAGAAAAGAATGATTCGTGCATTCAATAAAAGAGTGAGAGATCGCATATTTGCCATAAGACAACTGGTTCTCAGACGCAGTTTTCCCCACTAATAGGAATACAAAGGAAAGTTTGCACCCAATTGGCAAGGCCCGTATGTCATCCAGAAAGTGTTATCCCGAGGAGCTCTGATCCTATCCAAAATGGACGGTCAAGTGTGGACCAAACCGATCAATTCTGATGCTATGAAGAGATACTTTGTTTAGGGATAGTTTTTCTTTAATTTCATTTCCCTGTAATCGCATTCCCTGATTGTAATCATTTTATTCTTTGTAATAGTTTAAAACATCCCTATCCTCTTGAATGAACTACGTTTGACCTGAATTCTCAAGAATGAGATACGTAGGCGGCCTGTGTTAGCCTCGGTCAACCCCTTAGGAAAATATATCTTTCCCCGTACGAACTACGTTTGACCTGAATTCTCAAGAATGGGATACGTAGGCGGCCTGTGTCATCCTCGTTCAACCCCTTAGGAAAATCTATCTTTCCCCGTATGAACTACGTTTGACCTGAATTCATATGTAGGCGGCCTTTGTCGGCCTCGGTCATCCCTTTAATTATTTCCAATAATCTCCCACTATAAGTGTGGGAACTAAGTTTGACCTGATTCCTGCCTCAACGGGATACGTAGGCGCCACAATAGTTCGGTCATATCACCCCAGGAAATGGAAACTGGGGAAGAATTTTTGAGAAAGGAATCTCAAAAATTCAGAAGATGAAGGTTGTTGCCAACAAGACAAGAGGATGCTTGTAGATACGCAAATGCCACAACGAATCGGTCATATCACCCCGGGAAATGGAAACAGAGGTAGAATTTTTGAGAAAGGAATCTCAAAAATTCAGAAGATGAAGGTCGTTGCCAACAAGACAAGAGGATGCTTGTAGATACGCAAATGCCACAATGGTTCATTCGTATTGCCCAGGAAATGGAAACTGGGGCATAATTTTTGAGAAAGGAATCTCAAAAATTCAGAAGACGAAGAGCATTAGACTCCGAAGAGTTCCCCAGCAAGAATGCAGAGTATGCCAAAGAGCAACCAAAGCAAATACCGAGAAAGAATCTCGCGATCCCCATAGAGTCTCAAGTCTCTTGCCGGAAGGAATAAAATCCGCTAAGAAACCTTTAACTGGGGCAGTAGTTTTGAGAAGGATCCCAAAATTTTTGCCAAGCTTCATTCAAGAGTTCAACATTAAGCTCCGAGGAATTCCCCAGCACCGAGAGATCAGAGTCTACTTCAAAGAAATCCCCAGTACTATATGTATTAATCCCCGGCTATGATAGATTTCTTGAAAACCATCTTTCAAGTTCCCTAGCTAGGATGACGAAGGACCTCCGTAGTCCACCAGCAGTATGTCAGAAATATGAAGACCTCGAGTAAAGGACGTTCGTTGAACTAGTATATGACATGACATGCAGAGAAATTTCCAAATCATCTCCTTTTTAAACCCTTTGTTTTCCAAATAATTTGTTTGAAAAATATTTACAAGGATTAGTTTTACTCCTTTAATGTGATTTTGTCTTATGTCTACCTTGGTCCGGGGAAAGTCGAGAGTGACAAGTATCCGAGATTGAAAAGCATACGGAGAAGAAAGAACTAGGAGCAGAAGATCGAAGGAGGTCAACACAGGCCAGTTTCGACAAAACTAACAATTTTTTTGTGGATGCAGGTTGTCCCCAAAAGTAAATCAGAAAGCGGTCCCGCATTATCCAATGCATTCAAAGAAACAAAATGACACGATATGCTTTAATATTTGGCGAGAAAAGCCAAAAACAGCAGGAAGAGGCCAAAGAGGCAAAAGCCCCTAAAGTGGATGAATTTTCTGGTAGTTCACATAAACTAACAGATAAAGAGAACCCGACAACGTTCTTAAGTCCCCAAAAGGGATCAGGACATCTCAGTCAGCTTAAAAATTGGGGGCACCAAACAAAGAGCAACAACACTCCTCACCAATACCTAGTAAGACAGGGATCTTCCCGAACAGACAATGTTCAAAAAATGGTATTCATGGTTGTCCCTGCGAGCAGGCACGACCATTTCCCTCACATTTTTAAAGTTATTTTGATCAGCTTCATAGACGCTGTCTTTAAAGTTTTTCAAATCTTGACTGTAGTCGCTGATAAAAGCGACACTATGTTTGCTAACCATTTTCCTTGAGCGCAGGTACCCACAAAGGAGTCGACATTAAGACCAAAGGTGATGTTTTCATGACTTCCCTATGGGACATTGCATCATGCTGCATGGCATTGCATTTATGCATTCACATTTGCATCATACTGCATTGCATCACTTTGCACCATATTGCATCACCTGGCATAGCATTGTGTCGCATCATATTATGACATATCTCATTGCTACATATTATATTATGTTGTATCGTATTGTATGGCATCATATCGCAGGAGCATGCCAAGAGGGCCATTCATATTTGCATGCCGAGAGAGCCATGCCGAGAGGGCCATTCATAATTCCATGTCAAGAGGAGCATGCCGAGAGGGCCATTCATATTTCCATGTCAAAAGGACCATGCCAAGAGGGCCATTCATATTTGCATGCCGAGAGGGCCATGTCAAGAAGACCATGCCGAGAGGGCCATTCACATTTCCATGTCAAGAGGACCATGCCGAGAAGGCCATTCATATTTGTATGTCAAGAAGACCATCATCATATATCGCAGACACACATCCCCTGCGAAGATTATGTCCCTCTGCCAGCGGGCTTCAAAGAGGATGACCTTTATTAGGCGTCCCCAAGTCGCACTAGCTGCGCATGATCGACCTCAGCATGCTTATATCCAAAATTACGTGAGACAAAAGGGTCTGACTTTGAGGATATCATTATCATTATCCTCATTCATTATGCCAAATCCGGCACGCAACATGCTTAAATCCATAATTACGTGAGGAAAAAGAGTCTGATGTTGAGGATATCATTATCATTTATTGTGCCAAGTCTGGCATCCAGCATATTTATGTACCATATTGCGTAAGGCGGAGGAGTCTGACGTCAAGGATATTTTATGCACCTTTATTCAAAAGCATCAATCGTCGGAAGATGCTGTTATATACCACATGTCTTTAAGGTTCAAAGCATATTATCTGATGGATATCTGTAAGTCGTCTCTGCCCAACTCGGATAATAAATCATATTTTCCAACATTTGAAGGTCAAAAGTGGTCTATAAGTCACAACGATATCCAAAATCGGATAGTGTGCACGATTTCTCTAAGCTTGACAGAACTAAGAGTTGTCTGTAAGACGCAATGATATCTAAAACTGGATAGTGTGCAAGATCACCTGAAGATTGACTATTCAAAGGTAACACCTAAGTCGCAACGATATCAAAAATTGGATAGAGTGCAAGACTACCAAAAATGGATGGTCCAATGGTTATCTATAAGTCGCAACATATCCACGTTGATATTGTGCAGGATTACCCAAAGGCTAATAATTCAAGGGAAATTTATAAGTCACATCACGTCCAAGATTGGATAAAAGTGCAGGATTACCCAAAAACTGGCGATTCGAAGGATATCTGTGAGCCGCCTCTATCCAAAATGGGATAATGTGCAAGATTACTCGAAAGTTGGCAAATTAAAGGCGTTTGTAAGCTGCCTCTATCAAATTCGGATGATGTGATAGATTACCCAAAGCTTGACAATCCAAGGAGTGTCTGTTAGTCATGTCGATGCGGAAGATACGTGAGATCTACCCCAAAGACATATGAAAAAGACCACCGCCAAAAGCCAAGAAGGATACCACATTCAAGAAAATGCCCTTAAACTATCAAGAAGGTCGTCATCATTCAAAAATTGCTACACAGGAAATATTGTCCGATAGACAAGAAGGTTATCACGTCATCCTCCTCAAGAAATAACAGATAAAGGAAAATGAGGAACGAAGATATCTCTCCTTGCTGAATTTTGTTACTACTAACCATTTGGTTTTGAGATATTGTTGAGAGCATCCAAGAAGGATGAAATTCTAAAAATCAAAACCACAGGTATAGACTACACCAAAAAGGATGCATCACAATGTGGAACTTCTTCTTAGCAACAACTTGTGACACAGCCCGGAGAGGGATGTCAAATTCTTTGGATGCGAACTGAGGAACAACTCACCACAACCATCAAACCACACCCCTATCAGAAGGCATGTGGGTATTTCCTATCTTTGGGTCTTGGTTCCGCATCCAGGGTATTTACTGAACCCGAATTGGAAGCAATATTCTTTCCTTTCAAATCCGAGTGGAGATACACCTCGAGCTTTAGAAATTATGTCCAGAAAAATCTTACTTATGGGTGTGAAGTGCACCACATTCATAGTTGAAAGGTTACAAGCTCAACTTATTCGTCACTCATTCCGAGCCAAAGGTCGTCTTAACATAAAGATTACCTTTTCTACCGATTGAGTCAAACTACATGCAGTCTGATTCCCTGAGTCTTGGGAAATGTAGGCAGGCACTGTGATGAATACTTGGCTGCATTACTAACTTCCCCCCAATCCTCCTACTCCCTAGTTTTCCGGTCTCTTCGTACTCTGAAACCGGGAAAATTTGAAATTCCTTGAAAATCGTGCGTAAAATCAAGCATCTTGAACTACAAGTGGCCTGAGTTCTCATGTAACCTGAGATATGTAGGAAACTCGATGCCAGAGTTTGGCCATAACTCGTTAAAATTCATGCTAAAACTAATCGCTTCCTGAAGATGGACATGTGATCGGATAAAATTGGGAACGTCAATTCCCTTTGCCCAGGGTTCATTACACTCACCCTACCCAAAGGGAGGGGCAGCTGTTGACACCCAATTTTTACCCTCCACATTACAAATGAATCTTGAGCCTTGTTGAATTTTAAATAATTTTTGAAATAATTATCTTGTAAAAAGGGGGTAAATCATTTTCAAATCAGCTTTGTAATAGTTCTGAGTAATAATCTATATTTTTGATATTTAATTATGTAAAATTTATATAAATTTATTACAAGAACTATTTTAGAGCTTAGTGTCATAAAAAGGTCCTTTTAAAAGATTAAACACTTGATTTTTCTCCATGTTATTTCAAATGAGAAATTAATTGAATAAATTAATTTCGTAATTGTTAAAGAGGTTATTAAGTGTTAAATTCAATAATTATTTCAATTAGTTTAGGTTAAATGAGCTCAAGAATTGATTATAATTAGTTCATCTATATTCCAATGCTAGCCTAATTCCTTAAATCATTTAAATTCTAGCCAAATTTCATCAATTTATTCGTAATTTGGCTACCTCCTTAAACCTAAAGTGGCCACATTTTTGCAAATGTGGCAAAACTTTAAACACCCTTATAACCCCTTCTATGATCAGCCGTTCGGGCAAACCCATTCCCACAACCCACCTCCGGCCCACTTCCATTTCCCTCTAATCTCCTGACCCGCTCCGGCCCAACACCTCTCACCCTAATCCACCCTTATACGCCCCATTCTATTTTCTCTTACTCAGACAAAAACTAAACACCCCTTTAGCTTCATCTTCTTCTTTTTCTCTCAACAGCTCACCTCTCAAACCCTAACGCCGCTTCTTATCCCCCCGTCTTCTTTACGTCTCACGCGTCTCACTCTCTGTGTTGTACGAGTAACGTGCCTTGTACAACACATCAACTCTACTAGTACAACGTTGCCTTCTCCCTATTCATCATTTATCGAATGACAACTCAAAACCCAAACGTTCACAGCTTCAAATTCGCTCAACCTTCGTTAAAATTCCCAAACGCCGTCCTTAGCTCTGTCAAAAATCGAGCTGGCAAACTAGAATGTTCTAGAAATTGCCTAGGTGTTGATTTCTCTGTGAAATCCATGAAAATCAGTATGAGTTTGTACCATTTCTTGATGTTTCAACCTCGTCCATTGAAGGAATTCAAATTTCCTTCTACAAAAATCCCAAAAATGCCCTATGGTTTCCCCCCCCCCCATTTTCACCCGAAATTTCGTATAAATACCCCCCTAGCTGCATGAAAATGGGCTGATTTTGGGGAAATATTGGGGGGGTTTGGAGAATCATTTCTCTAACCTCACATAACCAGTCAGCTTTGGGAAGAAAAAGCACTAAAATTTTTAGTTCTAAAGGATTGGGTATTAGTCCGGTGGTGGTAAGCTCTTCCGGTGAAGTTCTAAGCCCGAGTTGCTGCCCTAAAAAAGGTGAATCCCTTAACCTCCTCCTTTACTATTTTTGTTGTTTTCATTTTTGCTTTTATAATGTTTAAACCTTGGTAAAATCAGGTTCTGGTCTTGTTTGTTAGTATCAAATATATGCGCTTAAATGTTAGACTAATATTATGATTTCGAGTAGCAATATTTTGTTAGAAGTGTGGTCTTTTACTGATTTTGTTTAATTTGTTAAAACAGTGAGTATGAGCATAAATTTGTGCCTAGATTGTTGTTAAATGATGTTAAATCAGTCTGGCTTTATTCATAAAAATGTTTGGTTTTGATCCTTTTTTTGTTCCCCAAACCCTCTTCATAATCATGTTCTTATTGGCTTACCAACTTTGCCTAAACTGATATTTCGTGTATGTATTGATTAAGTGTTGATATGTTTTGCTCATGGCTGTTTGTGATGATTTTTAAACTTTTTTCCCCTTCCCCTGTAAAACCCTCTTGATTTCATTAGCCTGTGTTCGACTTATATGATGATTAAATGCCAGAAACTTGAGCATGAATTTGTTGCTAGAATTTAAGGCTGATTTTGTTCATGAAAAGCTTAGTCTTTCTTTTTGTCGAACTTGTTTTCTCCTCTTTACTGTCTTAATTATGTATGAACTGTTAGCCTTACTCTCCTATACTTGGGGGTGATGCTTAGGTTAGTTTTAAACCTTGATTGTCTATGGTTTAGTTGGTTCTTAAGTAAACCGTATAGTATATATATATTTGAGTACAAATTTTCATATTTGTTAATTGATTTGAGCATGTTTAACCCCTACCCTATTTACCCTTAGATTTGAACTTGCTTTTAAATGGATTTTCTTCCTTTCCCTAATGTTTCTTGCTATATGGTATCAGTCTACATATTTGAACTATAAGTATCATTTAGGATGATGTTTGGGTCATCTTTGAGTCCTGATTTCTTCTCATAAGTTTGTTGGTTTGATTGAGTATAGCATGAGCACATGTTGCCTATGGGTTTGTTGATGAAAAATGTTCAAACCCCCTCCTTGCTTCCCTTTGTTTAATAGTAATCATGATTTTTCTCTTCCCTTTCCTTTTTCACTGTTTTACTAATGCTGAAATGACTAAATGATGCATATGAAATAGTTAGGTTTTGTTGTTATTTTCTTATGTTTGAATTGGTGTCTAGTAATGCTTGTAGAACATTGTGACCTATTAAAGCCTCAAGACTGCTATGTTTCTTTGTTTTGCTTTATGAAGATGTTATAGGTTTTTAGACCTGTTCAACTCTCATCCCCTTTCCCTCATTTTTTATCTGTTACCCTGTTCCTTTCCCCCCTTCTCTTGAAATGATTTTAGCATACTAGACGGTTTTTGTATGATTAGAATTTGTTTAGGTCTAAGTTTTTAAGAATCCGAACTCTATGATTGTTGTGTGTGTAAGTTCTGTCATGGAATAGAACTAGAGGTGAGGCATGCCTCCTTGTGACATGTTCCTCACCCCTGTAGGTTCCTCTGATTCATCTTCATCAAGATGACCACTTCCCTGTTTGCTTTACATGTTACCTGTATGGACCATGAGATGATTTCAGCCTATATCATGTTAATAACTTTCCCATATACTTCTCCTTTGTTTTTGTAATGACCCTTCCGGTCATTTCCACGTATACGTTTTCCTTGAACCGTTAGAGCTTGTTTGTAGTGGCCCCAAGTCACTTAAGGCTCGTCAGGACCGGTATTTTGGTGTCGGGTCCATTTGTTTGGCCGCATTATAAGTTTTGAAGTCAAGCAAGTCGGCAAAAGTAATCGTAAGATCTTTAACAAATTTCTTGAACTTTGGGTAAAATGTCTCAGGGCCTTTCTCTCAATATATAAAGTTTTAGAAGTCCCCCGAAATACCAAATCGAAGGTCTACGAGTCTAGTTTCCAACGCATAAAACCTCACGTTCAACTGATCTCGGAGTAAAAAGTTATGACTGTTTTGCCACGGACTGTCTGGCAGAAAACGGGTTGCGAACCGGGTCGGGTTAAACTCGATTTAAGCCTCAACTTCACGTTTTAAAACGCCATTTCAGTTCCGAAACAGCGATAAAATATAAGGGAGGATCCCGAGAGAATTCTTGAGTATCAATATCGTGCGTTGGTGAATTACGAGCCTAAGCTTAAGAATTTTATTAGCATCGCGCGTGTATTTGAAAATATTTTATTTAAAAGTTGAATTTGGTAAAAATTATATTAGTATTGCCTTTTCAAAATATTTTAGAGGTTTATGAAAAGTATTTTGTTACGATATAATTGTATATGTATTTATTTTATAAGGTTTTTATACATTGTAATATTTTAACGGAGATAGTAAATTTAGTTATTTTGAAATTTATTATTATAATATAGTAGGTTTTATTCGAAATAATTTTCTAATGATTATGGTATATTCAAAAATTATATTTATTTTACCACGAATTTATGCAATACCCGAATACATTCGCAATGGAACAATTATGTTGGTGTGGACACCCCCTCGACGTGGAAGTGGAGGGAGTGTACAACAAATGCCCGTGGTGTCATTAAGTTAGGTGTAGTTGGCACTTCTTTAGTGAGATATAGCCAAATTATGCTACACCCATTTGCTGCCTACTCACTTAAGCATTGAGCAAATTACTTGTCAATTGCTGCCACATGCATAATACTTCTTTGGGAAGTAATTTTTGTGCAAAACATCCTCAGTTCATCATTCACTTGTCACATTAATAGTTGAATCCAATAAGCAAGATCTTGATAATTTATTGGATCACCAAAAAGAAAATTGATTATCCACGTCAAGTTATTCAAGCCTAATTTCGAGTTTGATTTCATTTCGGAGTTTCTCGGAGCGGTTCAAGCGTGGACATCGTTGTTCTAGCAGCTTGTCATCGGACAACAGGTAGGTTACGGTTTATTTTCCTTAGACTCTGCATATATAGAATAAAATTGTATTAATGGGCATCCTTGGGTTGGTTTATTACGTTGGTACCACAGACCTTGACCGCTTTATTCATGTCCGCCTACTTTTGTTCCTCCGTTGCTTGTAGTAATTACCGATATATTTTATTTACCCTTGTGGTCCTGTGAGGCCTTGTTGACTCTGGAACATAGAAGGTGGGATTTTGGAAATGTCCGCGAGTCCCGAGCATAGAATTATCCTTCTAGGCTGGTTATGCTTGCTGAATAGCTGTGGGCCTGTGCAGGGTCGATAGGTTGATTGTGAGATGCTGGGCAGCTATTGTGTGTGATCATACCATTTCCATGCATATAAAGAGGTTTTATCCATGTTTTACTATGGTTTTGGCTTCGGGCCTACTGGCACTATTTTTTAAACCTTGCATGGCCCGGGGGCCCATTTTTGAGGGAAATAATTTAAAAATGGTTTGATTTAACTTGTGTATATTTCTGGATAAAGGAAAGTAAAATTATGTTTTAAATCACCAGTTTTACGATTCACGCTAGACTCGGCAGGGCCGGGGTGCTAGTTGAGTTTTCTTGCTACTTGAAATGATTTTTAGCCTCGGTCGGACCGAGCACCTGAGATGACTTTTTACGGTTTAGACCCGGTTATTCCCGGGCACCCTTGGAGGGGTTTTCAAGATATTTTCCTACTACTTTAGTCCTGGACAGGGTCTGTGCATTGCATATTCGAGACTGGGTCTCTATCCTGATACCGGACTTGTTTTCGGACGACATGTTCTGAAACTGAGTTTTAGTATGGGGTCTGGGACCTCCATGGACCTTGCCATCCGGGCCAGGGGCTATGGGCTGCGTGTGCCGGAGGAGGGGTATACGGTGGAGTAGAGGTATATGGGCAGTGTCCTTCCATGGAACCTACCTGCTGGGCCGGATCGGCGCCAGAGGAGGTACATACAGAGATACCATTTCACTTGAGATCTTCATGCATCATATCATTCATTGTTTGAGGCTCCACCCTTGTTTGTTGTTTGTTGATTGTACGCTCCGGTAGTATGGGATGCCGGAGGGTTTGTTTTCACTTGTTTGTGTTCCTCGGTTGTATGGGCGGCCGGGGGACTGTAGGTAGACTTTTGCTATTTACTTACAGAATTGTTCTCTATTATGGATAAGTATGAGGTTGGTTACTGCTAGACTGTTAGTTTCTGGATTTGAGATTGATATGATTAGTTGAGTTTGATTTATGTCTCTGAGCATGCCTATCATTACTCTTTCTCTCTTTTTCTTACACTTGAGGTTACCGGTATACCGTCAATTTCGTAAACTTATTTTGTATGAACTATTGTTGCAAGGACCCCAGGTGCGTTGTTTCTTACTTTCACCTGCGCCTATGGTGTGTATATTCTGCTTACTAGCCCCACATGTGGTTCTGTTGATTTCCCTCTGGGCTAGTTCCTGTGTACCTTTCGTTGATTTCTGTGACTACTTGCTTCTATTCTGTCTATTACTGTGCTTTTATCTTATATGTGCCCAGTCGGCCTATGATACCTACTGGGTACCTTATGCTTCGCATTTGGTGCTCACCCCTACCCCCTGCATCTTTGGGTGCAGATCCTAGCGTGGGCCATCGCTGTTAGATCGCTGTGATTCGTGCTTGGAGATCTGTTGGGGACTACTTCAGACTGAGGGTGAGCTCTTGGCAATCGGAGCTTAGCTTTAGTTTATCTTTTGCTTCATGTACTCTATTACCATTCAGAGACATCTGTATATATTATTTTGGATCATTTGCACTCCATGTAAGTAGTTTGGGCTCTATACTATGATACCAGGTCTTGGGTTTGGTTTAGTTTCCGCATATGTATATATTTGTATCCCTGTTATCTATTTTATTCGTCTTGTTCCCTTATTTGCTAGATAGTAGCCCATTACTAACTGTTCTGGGCTACGGGGATTGGTTCACCTACCGGGGGTTGTAGGTGCCATCATGACTGAGAAATTGGGTCGTGACAACTTGGTATCAGAGACTTAGGTTCACCGGTGTCATCGGTATAGGAGCCAATGTCTAGTAGAGTCCTGCGGATCGGGGCGGAGACGTCCGTACTCAATCTTCGGGAGGCTACAGTGGCATTTTAGGAAATTCGACTCTTTCATTGCTTCTGTGTCGTGCGTACAACCCTTGAAGTTTCTGGAAATCTCATTTGTTCTACTTCATTCTTCCACAGATGATTCGTACGAGATCATCGGCATCACGCGGAGATGAGCCTCCCGCTCCAGCACCAGCTCCAGCGCCAGCTCCTGTACCAGCTCTAGTGCCCACTTATGTGCCAACTCCAGCCGCAGCTCAGTCTCCAGATATTCGGGGATTACTATTACAGCTTTTAGGTGTGATTGGAGAGCGGCCTTCCGAGGTAGCGCAGACATCCGCTCAGGGGGCAGCCCTGGGTGTACAGAGCTTAGGAGAGCATCCGGCTACTATGGCTCCCCGTGCGGAGGTCATTTCGGTTCCATCTGTTGCACAGCCTCTTGCTCCTCGCCCAGTTATGACAGAGTCAGAGCAGAAGGCGTTGAGTAGGTTTTTGAGGTTAGCACCTCCGAGGTTTCCCGGTACTTATGGACAGGATCCACATGACTTTATTACTACCTGTGAGGAGATGTTTCATCATTTGGGTTTTTTGGAGACTCACGGGGTTGGTTATACTACCTATCAGTTGGAGGGCCCAGCGAAGTTATGGTGGAGGCCCCAGGTTGCTTGTAGACCACCATCGTCACCTCCTTTGACTTGGTCTGAGTTTTATGAGGCCTTTATGGCCAAGTTCCTACCACAGAGTGATCGTGAGCATCGCAGGGAGCAGTTTACTCACCTTATGCAGGGATCCACGACTATCTCGGAGTATGAGACCCGTTTTCATTTGCTAGCACCGTTCGGAGCTATGATCATTCCTACCGAGGCAGATAGGATTCGCAGATTTGTATGGGGTTTGAGGCCAGAGATCAAGCAGCCAACTGAGATATTGGTTGCCAGTGGTCGGTCATTTCAGGCTATCGTAGACTATGCCCGCACTGTGGAGGACTTACAGCGACACGATCAGGGGTCCAGAGATAAGAGGCCTCGGCATCAGGGTGTCTACAGTGGTCCCAGATATGGCGGTAGAGGTCCTGGCCAGTGGAGCCGGAGTTATCAGCCACAGCAGTACCAGGGTCAGCCCAGCCGACCGGTTCAGGCTTCCCTTCAGACTTTCGGTAGTACCCAGTTTGAGCAGGGTCAGAACAACCATCAGGGCTATGGCGGCTAGTCTTCGAGGGGTACAGTTTCTGGGGCATCAGGTCGTGGTGGTCATACGGGATCTGCTGGTTCATCTCGACTGAGTAGGCCATCAGGGGCTTGTTTTACTTGTGGTGCGATTGGTCATTTTTCTAGATATTGCCCTCAACAGGGTACAGTTCAGTTGGCTGAGCCTTTACGGGCAGTTCAGCCCCCAGCTAGAGGGGGTGGTCGTCAGGGTAGAGGTGGTGCTCCGCGTGGCAGAGCAGGTGGTAAGGATGGCGGTCAGGCAGGTGGAGGTCGTCGTCAATTTTACGCGGTCCCTAGGAGACCAGAGGTAGAGGCCTCAGATGTTGTGATTAAAGGTACGATTTCTGTGTGCCATCAGTCTGCTATGGCTTTATTTGATCCTGGATCCACTTGTTCATATGTATCTGCCTACTTTGTGCCTTGTTTGGGGTTGGCTAGTTAGCCATTATCTGTTCCTGTTTCTGTTTCGACCCCAGTAGGAGATTCTTTAGTAGTGGATCGGATTTAGTGATTCAGAGACTTGGGGTGATTTGACGATTCTTGATATGCTAGATTTTGATGTGATACTGGGCATGGACTGGTTATCCCCTCACCGTGTGGTTTTTGATTGTTATGCCAAGACCATTACCATAGCCGTGCCCGGTGTATCCCCGGTTGTGTGGTAGGGTTTTGTTAGCCATGCACCATCTGGGATCATCTCTTGTCTTCGAGCTAGGAAGTTGATTTCCCGTGGGTGTTTATCTTATCTAGCATATGTCCGAGATGTTAGTGCTGACCCTACTTCTCCTGAGTCTGTTCCTATGGTTAGAGACTTCCTCGATGTGTTTCCTACCGACCTGCCAGGCCTTCCACATGAGAGAGATATTAATTTCGCTATTGAGCTAGAGTCGGGCACTAGGCCCATTTCTATTTCTCCTTACCGTATGGCTCCTGCAGAGTTGAGGGAGCTTAAGAAGCAGCTCCAGGATCTGTTAGCTAAGGGGTTTATTAGACCTAGTGTGTCACCTTGGGGTGCTCCTGTTCTCTTCGTGAAGAAGAAGGATGGGTCGATGCACATGTGTATTGATTATCGGCAGCTGAATAGGGTGACAGTGAAGAATAGGTATCCGATGCCGAGGATTGATGATTTGTTTGACCAGCTTTAGGGTTCAGTCGTGTTTTCGAAGATTGATTTGAGGTCCGGCTACCATCAGCTGAGGATTAGGGCGGAGTACATCCCTAAGACAGCATTCAGGACACGTTATGGCCATTATGAGTTCCTGGTGATGTCTTTTGGGTTGACTAATGCCCACGCAGCCTTTATGAATTTGATGCACAGGGTTCTTGGCCCGTATTTGGACTCATTTGTGATAGTTTTTATAGACGACATCTTGGTATACTCGCGTAGTAGAGATGAGCATGAGCAGCACTTGAGGGTTATACTCCAGGCTTTGAGAGATCATCGGCTTTATGCCAAGTTCTCAAAGTGTGAGTTTTGGCTTGAGTCAGTTGCATTCCTAGGGAACGTGGTGTCTAAGGATGGGATTAGGGTTGATCCGGGAAAGATTTCAGCAGTTTGTGAGTGGCCTAGACCTACTACTGTTACTGAGGTTCGCAGCTTTATTGGGTTAGCAGGTTACTACAGACAGTTCGTTGAGGGATTTTCTTCCATAGCAGCACCCTTGACTATGCTGACTAGGAAGGATATCTCATTTCAGTGGTCGGATCAGTGTGAGGATAGCTTCCAGAGGCTTAAGGCCTTATTGACTTCAGCTCCAGTTTTGACTTTGCCGGTAGAGGGTCAGAGCTTCTCCGTGTACTGTGATGTTTTTGGGGTTGGTCTTGGTTGTGTGTAGATGCAGCAGGGTCGTGTAATAACATATGCATCGAGGCAGCTGAAGGTTCACGAGCACAACTACCCCACTCATGACTTAGAATTGGCGGCGGTAGTTTTCGCGCTCAAGATCTGGAGGCATTACCTATATGGAGTTCACTGTGAGATCTTCACTGATCACCGTAGTCTTCAGTATATCACGAGTCAGCGAGAGTTGAACTCGAGACAGAGGAGATGGGTAGCCTAGCTTCTCTTTTAGTTTCAGAGCGACCGTTGGCCTTGGACATTCAGTCCTTGGCTAACCGTCTGGTTAGGCTTGACTTGTCGGATCCTAGCAGAGTTCTCGCCAATGTTGAGGTTCGTTCTACTTTGATTGATCAGATTCAGGGCCGTCAGTTTGAGGAGCAGCAGTTGTTTGACCTTCGTGATCGGGTTGTTCAGGGTGAGACCAGTCGGGCTACTCTAGATTCAGATGGGGTTCTGAGGTTTGATAGTCGCCTTTGTGTTCCGAGGATTAGTGATTTGATTCAGTTGATACTTCACGAGGCACATTGTACTAGATACTCCATTCACCCTGGCACTCAAAGATGTATAGAGACTTGAGACAGCTTTACTGGTGGAGTGGTATGAAGCGGGATATAGCAGAGTTCATATCTCAGTGCTTGAACTGTCAGCAGGTTAAGTTCGAGCACATGAGACCTGGTGGTTTGATGCAGCGACTTCCCATTCCTGAGTGGAAGTGGGAAGGGATTACTATGGACTTCGTTGTTGGTTTGCCTCGTACTTCTCATGGGTTTGATTCCATATGAGTGATTGTTGATAGGCTGACTAAGTCAGCACATTTCTTGCCGGTTCAGACTTTTTATGGCGCAGAGAGGTTAGCTCAGATCTACCTTTGTGAGATTGTTCGGTTGCACGGGGTCCCAGCTTCTATCATTTAAGACTGCGGCACCTAGTTTACATCTCAGTTTTTGAGGGCTATTCAGCGAGATTTGGGTACAGAGGTTCATCTTAGTACCGCTTTTCACCCTCAGACAGATGGCCAGTCCGAGAGGACCATTTAGGTCCTAGAGAACATGCTTCAGGCCTGTGTTCTTGACTTTGGAGGTTCTTGGGATCAGTTTGTTCCCTTGGCAGAGTTTGCTTATAATAACAGCTTCCATTCGAGTATCGGCATGGCACCTTTTGAGGATTTGTATGGAAGGCGTTGCAGATCACCGGTAGGTTGGTTTGATGGTTTTAGTGCTGGGCCACAGAGCACAGATTTGCTTCGAGATTCCTTAGACCGAGTCCGAGTGATTCAAGACAGACTTCGGGTAGCTCAGAGCAGGCAGAAGAGTTATGCTGATCATAGGCTTCGTGCCTTGGAGTTTAGTGTCGGTGACTTGCTGTTTCTCCGTGTATCGCCCATGAAGGGCGTGATGAGATTTGGTAGGCGGGGAAAGCTTAGCCCCAGGTACATTGGGCCGTTTGAGATTCTGCAGAGGGTTGGTAGCGTTGCCTATCAGTTAGCCTTACCTCCTATGTTTTCAACTATACATCCTGTATTTCATGTTTCGATGTTGCGTCGGTATGTCCCAGATGAGTCTCATGTGTTGCAGTCGGATTCAGTTCAGTTGGATGAGGGTTTAGCCTTTGTTGAGGAGCCGACAGCTATTTTGGCCGGGGATGTCAGGAGATTGAGGTCTCGAGAGATCCCGGTTGTTAAGGTCCAGTCGAGGAGGCTACCTGGGAGACTGAGAGAGATATGCGGGATCAGTATCCGCATCTATTTTAGCCTTCAGGTACCCCCTTGACCTTGACTTTCGAGGACGAAAGTCCTTTTTAGTAGTGGATGATGTAATGACCCTTCCGGTCATTTCCACGTATACGTTTTCCTTGAACCGTTAGAGCTTGTTTGTAGCGGCCCCAAGTAACTTAAGGCTCGTCAGGACCGGTATTTCGGTGTCGGGTCCATTTGTTTTGCCGCATTATAAGTTTTGAAGTCAAGCAAGTCGGCAAAAGTAATCGTAAGATCTTTAAAAATTTCCTGAACTTTGGGTAAAATGTCTCAGGGCCTTTCTCTTAATATATAAAGAGTTCGAAGTCCCCCAAAATACCAAATCGAAGGTCTACGAGTCTAGTTTCCAACGCAAAAAACCTCACGTCCAACTGATCTCGGAGTAAAAAGTTATGACTATTTTACAGCGGACTGTCTGGCAGAAAATGAGTTGCGAACCGGGTCGCGAACCGGGTCGGGTTAAACTCGATTTAAGCCTCAACTTCACGTTTTAAAATGCCATTTCAGTTCCGAAACAGTGATAAAACATAAGGGAGGATCCCGAGAGAATTCTTGAGTATCAATATCGTGCGTTGGTGAATTACGAGCCTAAGCTTAAGAATTTTATTAGCATCGCGCGTGTATTTGAAAATATTTTATTTAAAAGTTGAATTTGGTAAAAATTATATTAGTATTGCCTTTTTAAAATATTTTAAAGGTTTATGAAAAGTATTTTGTTACGATATAATTGTATATGTATTTATTTTATAAGGTTTTTATACATTGTAATATTTTAACGGAGATAGTAAATTTAGTTATTTTGAAATTTATTATTATAATATAGTAGGTTTTATTCGAAATAATTTTCTAATAATTATGGTATATTCAAAAATTATATTTATTTTACCACAAATTTATGCAATACCCGAATACATTCGCAATGGAACAATTATGTTGGTGTGGACACCCCCTCTACGTGGAAGTGGAGGGAGTGTACAACAAATGCCCGTGGTGTCATTAAGTTAGGTGTAGTTGGCACTTCTTTAGTGAGATATAGCCAAATTATGCTACACCCATTTGCTGCCTACTCACTTAAGCATTGAACAAATTACTTGTCAATTGCTGCCACTTGCATAATACTTCTTTGGGAAGTAATATTTGTGCAAAACAGCCTCAGTTCATCATTCACTTGTCACATTAATAGTTGAATCCAATAAGCAAGATCTTGATAATTTATTGGATCACCAAAAAGAAAATCGATTATCCACGTCAAGTTATTCAAGCCTAATTTCGAGTTTGATTTCATTTCGAAGTTTCTCGGAGCGGTTCGAGCGTAAACATCGTCGTTTCTAGCAGCTTGTCATCGGACGATAGGTAGGTTACGGTTTATTTTCCCTAGACTCCGCATATATAGAATAAAATTGTATTAATGGGCATCTTTGGGTTGGTTTATTAGGTTGGTACCACAGACCTTGACCGCTTTATTCATGTCCGCCTACTTTTGTTCCTCCGTTGCTTGTAGTAAAAATGCCGATATATTTTATTTACCCTTGTGGTCCTGTGAGGCCTTGTTGACTCTGGAACATAGAAGGCGGGATTTTGGGAATGTCCGCGAGTCCCGGGCATAGAATTATCCTTCTAGGCTGGTTATGCTTGCTGAGTAACTGTGGGGCCTGTGCAGGGTCGATAGGTTGATTGTGAGCTGCTGGGAAGCTATTGTGTGTGATCATACCATTTCCATGCATATAAAGAGGTTTTATCCATGTTTTACTATGGTTTTGGCTTCGGGCCTACTGGCACTATTTTCTAAACCTTGCATGGCCCGGGGGCCCGTTTTTTATGGAAATAATTTGGAAATGGTTTGATTTAACTTGTGTATATTTCTGGAAAAAGGAAAGTAAAATTATGTTTTAAATCACCAGTTTTACGATTCACGCTAGACTCGGCAGGGCCGGGGTGCTAGTTGAGTTTTCTTGCTACTTGAAATGATTTTTAGCCTCGGTAGGACCGAGCACCTGAGATGACTTTTTACGGTTTAGACCCGGTTATTCCCGGGCACCCTTGGAGGGGTTTTCAAGACATTTTCCTACTACTTTAGTCCTGGACAGGGTCTGGGCATTGCATATTCGAGACTGGGTCTCTATCCTAATACCGGACTTGCTTCCGGAGGACATGTTCTGATACTGAGTTTTAGTATGGGGTCTGGGACCTGCTGGGCCGGATCGGCGCCGGAGGAGGTACATACAGAGATACCATTTCACTTGAGATCTTCATGCATCATATCATTCATTGTTTGAGGCTCCACCCTTGTTTGTTATTTGCTGATTGTACGTTCTGGTAGTATGGGATGCCGGAGGGTTTTTTTTCACTTGTTTGTGTTATTCGGTTGTATGGGCGGCCGGGGGACTGTAGGTAGACTTTTGCTATTTACTTATAGAATTGTTCTCTATTATGGATAAGTATGAGATTGGTTACTGCTAGACTGTTAGTTTCTGGATTGAGATTGATATGATTAGTTGAGTTTGATTCATGTCTCTGCATGCCTATCATTACTCTTTCTCTCTTCTTCTTACACTTGAGGTTACCGGTATACCGTCCATTTCGTAAACTTATTTTGTATACACTGTTGTTGCAAGGACCCCAGGTGCGTTGTTTCTTACTTTCACCTGTGCCTATGGTGTGTATATTCTGCTTACTAGCCTCACATGTGGTTCTGTTGATTTCCCTCTGGGCTAGTTCTTGTGTACCTTTCGTTGATTTCTGTGACTGCTTGCTTCTATTCTGTCTATTACTATGCTTTTATCTTATATATGCCCAGTCGGCCTATGATACCTACTGGGTACCTTATGCTTCGCATTTGGTGCTCACCCCTACCCCCTGCATCTTTGGGTGCAGATCCTAGCGTGGGCCATCGCCGTTAGATCGTGTGATTCGTGCTTGGAGATCTGTTGGAGACTACTTCAGGCTGAGGGTGAGCTCTTGGCGACCGGAGCTTAGCTTTAGTTTATCTTTTGCTTATGTACTCTATTACCATTCAGAGACATCTGTATATATTCTTTGGTTTATTTGCACTCTATGTAAGTAGTTTGGGCTCTATACTATGATACTAGGTCTTGGGGTTTGGTTTAGTTTCCGCATATGTATATATTTGTATCCCTGTTATCTATTTTATTCATCTTGTTCCCTTATTTGCTAGATAGTAGCCCATTACTATCTGTTCTGGGCTACGGGGATTGGTTCACCTACCGGGGGTTGTAGGTGCCATCATGACCGAGAAATTGGGTCGTGACAGTTTTCTTTAGTGATTTCTTATTAGTTGTACTGAGTAATCAATGTTAAAAATGCTTGTTCATATCGCTTGACTTGTTTATGACTGGTATGTGATTTCCAGATTAGGTTCTTAAATTAGTCTTTTGTTCAAATTATATGGAATCTGTTCTATATGTTTAAATGTAAGTATTGAAAAATGTTGAATATGTGCCTTATTCCTATGTGATACCACTTCCGTGCATCTAAGAATAAATGTCTTGTTTGAACCACTCCCTACCCCCTCATTGATTTTTTGGAAAATGGTTAATCCATATGAATGTTTTGAAATGGCTAAGTTTCATAAAACATATGTCTTAAGTGATAAAATTAGTGATTTTATTGTATGAATGTCCTTGTTTCATATGCTTTAACTTGGTATAAATACCTGCGCATTGGTGTATATTTTTGTTTAAATTATCTTCTTTGTTTAATTTAGTTAAGACACGTACTAATCCTCATTTATTTTACTCTTTCTATGTATGAGATCCGGTGGAGTCCAATTGGACTCCCAAAATTCCCCTGCATCTTCTAGTTGGGCTTAGTGATGTGCCGCCATTTTACGACACTTTTGACTCCTTTAAACTAAGAACAATCGTACGTTTTCAAGCAACCGTCGTCGTTTTTGATGTGTTTATGGTGTATTTTCAGGAAATGGAGACAAACATGGAAACGGAAGGAAATACGAGAAAAAGAGCATTCTGGATAAGAGTGACGGCCTGAGTGACAGCCCGTCACACATGTGATGGTCCGTCACAGCGACCGTCAAGTGAAGGCAGTGGACTGCCTAAGGGTGACGGTGCCGGTGACGGTCCGTCAAGCCAGTGATGGTCCGTCAGCCGGGCCGTCACACCAAAACAGTGTCGCGCCAAAGGCTGCCCGCGATTAGGATTCCTACCGTGTTTGGGATTTGGTTTCTTTGACTCCTATAAATACCCTATGTTAGGTTTATTTTATGCATTATGCAAGTTGCTTTACCAAGCTTTTTACAATAGTTCTCCCAATAGTTTTAGGAGAGATTTAGTCGAAGTGGAGAGCAAGAAACACGTTTTTCTACTTCTTGAATTCGTGTTCTTGATTTGTTCTTGGGATCTTGTTTTCTCGTTCTTGGAATAATTAAAGATTGTTCTCACTACATTGTAAGGATCTCTTTTCTTTATTATGAATATGACTTTCTTTTATTCTTCTACAAGCATGAGTAACTAAACCTCCCATAACTAGGGTTGTGGGAGCCATGGCTAAAGTAGCGATATAGATTCCGGGTAGCCACGGGTTCAATATATATGTTGTCACGTTGTTAATCATTCATTATTTAATGTTTTCTAGTGGTTGCAAACATTAGAACATGCCTAGGTTTAAATTTGCTTGAGTAAAGAGATTAAAACCGGGAAACTTGATTAACGACGAGGATTTGAGACTACCAACTCTCGGCTTATGATTAATGCTGTAACTAGATTAATCTACTTGATGTTTAGGATTGAAATCTAAAAGCACACCTTTTCAAGTTCGAGAGAATTGAAAAGTAAATTCGTCTATTTGGTTGAGATACGTTTAGACGATACCATTAATTCAATCACATCGTGACGCGCATATAGAAAGAACCCGGTTAAGCTTAGGATCGACATCGTTACCAATGCCATGGTAAACACTTCCCTAGTTCATTCTCCTATTTATTAATTTTCATACATTATTATTTGCTTTTGTTCACACAAAACCCCTCCTTGATTTACCGGAAACTATTGACCATTAGTCACATACTTCACTAAAGGCTTAACTTTCACCATATTCTCTGTGGGATCGACCCCAACCTTTGTTGGGTTCTATATTTGACAACGATCGCTTACGCTTCGTAATTGGAGTGGTACTTTGAGCGTTATCAAATTTTGGCGCCTTTGCCGGGGAAGACGGTTGTTTGTTAAGTCTGGTGTGTTTATTTGACTCTTAGTCATACTTTCCTACTTTTACGTTTGTTTGTTGTTTTTGTTTTGATAGGGTACAGAAGTGTGCATGCCAGGTACCCGGCGCTCGGGTGAATCAACATTACCTTACGACCCCGAGCTTGCTAAAACGTTAAGGCGGAATATGGCCGCACAACAAGAGGTAGCAAGGCTCGCTGCAGAACTGCAGGCCCAACAAAATCTGAATGCTGGTGGTCTGCAGGACGATATTATGCTGAATGATGAGGATATCGACTTGGATGGAGTTGGCGCTACGGGCGCCATTGCTCTTCCACCGCTAGAGCCCGGAGCCAAGTTCAAAATCACTAGCACGATGATCCAACTGTTGAACTTGAGAGGAGTATTCCGTGGTGCCGCTGGGGACGATCCAAACCAGCATCTGATGAATTTCGTGGGTATCTGCAAGTCTTTTGAATTGCCGGGAGTGAGTCAGACAGGGATCAGGCTCAGGTTGTTTCCGTTGTCTCTTTCTGATGAGGCAGCGTTATGGTTGACAGAGCTGACCCCCGACTCTATCGCAACTTGGGGAGAGTTGAAAGGAGCTTTCCTAGAAAGGTTCTTTCCTCCCTCTAGGATGATACAGTTGAGGGACGAGATTAGCAACTTCAGGCAGCAACCTCACGAAGCATTGCACGAGACCTGGTTGCGATTCAAGAAGAAGCTGACACAATGCCCTAACCATCAGCTGAACGTTGGACAATGCAGCAGGTGGAGCGTTTATGGGTCGCACTTTTGCCGACGCCACAACTATTTTGGACAGGCTCACAAAAACCAATAGGGCCTGGCATACACGTGATTCAGAGGTACCAGCTAGTACTTATGCAGTTGGTGTGTCAGTTGAGCAGCGCAGAAAAGAGGAGGAGCGCGACCAAGACATGGCGCATCTGAAAAACGCAGCTGGACCTACTGACAAAGCACTTGTGTTCAGGAGGTATGGAGAAGGTAAAAGCTGTGGGGTCTCAAGGTAGAGCAGCAGAGTTGGAAACTGAGGAGGCGAATTACTTAGGGGGTTTCCAGGCCAATGGCCAAGGAAACCAAGGTCGGACCAATCAGAAGGACAACTACTATGAGAAAACTGGCTACAATCGCGATCAAGGTAACTGGAGGAATAACACCGATAGAGGTGGGTTGTATGTACCACCTGGTAATCGGGATAAAGCTAGCAACAAGGCAGGGACTTCCAAGCTAGAGAACATGATGGCGAAGATGCTGCTAAAGGTAGAATCGACTGACTCTGGGGTGAAGGAGATAAGGACTGAGTTATCGGCCATGAGTCAAATAGTGGAGTCGCATTCCACTTCGATCAAGCAATTAGAGCAGCAAGTGGGGCAAATCTCGGCATCTCTGAACCAAAGGAAGACAGGTACCTTGCCGAGCGACACTACTCATCCGAGGAATGACGCGAGTTGTATGGCGATCACAACAAGAAGCGGAAAAATATTACCGGAATCACATCCGGTAATTCAGACTCAAGAGGGTGAGATCGTGGACAACAAGGAAGTCGAGGAGGCTACTCTAGAGCCCGTGGAGAAAAGCAAGGAAGCTGAAAACCTTCCAACTATGATGCCTCGACCACCACCTCCTTTCCCACAACGCCTGAAGAAGAAAGCGGAAGATGGTAAGTTCCTGAATTTCCTGACCATGCTCAAGCAAATATCTATAAACATCCCATTGGTGGAAGCACTTGAACAAATGCCCGGTTATGCCAAGTTCATGAAGGACTTGATTACAAAGAAGAGGTCGATAAGTTTTGAACCGGAAGACAACCTCCACCACTGCAGTGCTATTTCCTCAAGGTCGTTAGTAGACAAAAAGAAAGATCCAGGTGCGTTTACTGTTCCTTGCACTATTGGGAAACTCGGCTTCGGAAGAGCCTTGTGTGATCTTGGTGCTAGCATCAACTTGATGCCGCTAGCAGTCTACAAGCAATTGGGCTTGGGAGCTCCTAAACCAACGTCCATGAGAGTAATGATGGCTGACCATTTGGTAAAGAGGCCCGTAGGAATATTGTCTAATGTGCTAGTAAAGATCGGTAAGCTTATCTTCCCAGCTGACTTTGTGATCTTGGATTGCGAAGTGGATTTTGAAGTTCCAATAATCTTGGGACGACCATTGCTAGCCACAGCAAGAGTGTTGGTTGACATGGAAAGAAACAAACTGACCTTCAGACTAAACAATGAAGCTGTCAAGTTCGATGTGTCTAAATTGATGAAGCAACCAAGTGACATGAGGGTGGTCGCGGTCGTCAATGTTATTGAGGAAGCTCATGCGGATGTGCATCTTGAGGAGAATGGTTTGGTCGAAACTCTAGCTGTTGTAAGAAGGATGGTGCGAGAAGGGAAACATGTAGAGAAAGGCGGTAAAAATAGATCAAAGAAACGAAAACACCGCAAGAGAATCTGCAAAGAAAGAGCGAAGAAGTTGTCGCGACTAGCTGCGGAACCAATAAAAGAAGAAGCTGGAATGCAACATGAGGTTGTCGCGTGCACACACTCCATCGAGTTCTCTTGTTTTGGAGACCCTGGCGGTCTCCAACATCATTCCAGAACCTGAGTCATATCGACTTCACAGGTATTCCTTTCTCTCACAGTTTTTAGCTTTCATATGGATGCATTGGGGACAATCCATGAGTCTAAGTTGAGGGTGTGGGGAAACCTGTGAGTCACCACCGAGGGTTTTTGTTGCCGTGTTTCTTTTCCCTCCGGTATGCTATCTAGTAGAACCGGCATGTTTAAGTTGTTATGTTTAGGTTGTTATTTTAAATTTTGTTAGTTGTTTTCTAGTGTCTATAGTGATGAGCATGGCGTTTTTGTTACTAAAAAGAGGCCCCTTTAAAAAAACTAATTTGGTTTTGTACTTATGTTGAAACGATTGACTGTCTGGATCCTTGAATGTCATTATGTGATTATGATTCGAATGAGTATGCTTAAGCCGAGCGGTTGTTGGATAGTTGGTAGCGACATAGTTCTTGGTGCCAAGAGTGTGTGAGATTATTGTTATAAATTCTTACTCTGTGCATGCATCTAGAACTTGCCCGGTCTATTTTGTTAAGTTTGAAGTTTGGTTGCTTAGGAAAGGATCACATGCCCTTTTTGTGTGCAGTCCACTTAACCTATAAGACCGTCCAAATGCAAATAATCCCTTTTTGATCCCTGTTTGAGCCAAAATTAACCTTGTTCTTTCAATAACCTGTCACCGTTCCTGTTTAACTTTGAATCCCTATTTTGGCCCTGGTCCTTCCTTGGACATCGTGCACCTCAACTCAGGCAATCAGCCTAAGTTGAGGGTGGCTACTATAGAGGTAAACCCTGTTTTGGCCCTGGTCCTTCCATGGACATTGTGCACCTCAACGCAGGCAATCAGCCTAAGTCGAGGGTGGCTCCTATAGAGGTGAATGATAAGAAAAAGAGGATGGAGAAGATTGGTTGTGAATAGAATGAAAATTTGGGTGTGTGCCTAAGAAAAGAAAAGAAAAATAAAAATAGATGAAAAAGATCGAAAAAGTAATAAAAAGAATTGTCAAAATAAAGAGGCCGCACCTGTAGCTAGAAAGAAGGAAATAAAAAGGTGAATAAGGATGGACGAAGTAAAGTTATGTGGTAATAAGATGCCGGTGGTTCCAAGGAGGGCTTAGTCACTAACCCCTAAATGTATCCTACCTGCACCTGAAGCCTCATTACAAGCCAAAACAAGTCCTGTAGTGATCCTGAGCGGCTTTCTGAAGAACTGAAATAGAATAGTAAGGGCAAGCCTATGGTAGCGCATGTGCATTGTTTGAAATCGTTTGTGAGTGTGAGCGCTTACCTAGTCCCAAATCTTGTGTGAGGGATTTCTTTGTGGTGAGGGCACCAAGATTTCTGTATTGTCTACTGATTGTTAGGACAGCTGCGCGTGTGTATGTAAAGTGTTCTATCATATCGGAATGACATGTTTGGATCCTTGCAAGTTAGTGTTTCATACATTTGCGTGCTACGAGGGAGCTTGATTTAAAAGTGAATAAGATGTTGAATGACCATGAGTTGCTAGAGACACGAGTTTGTTTTCTTAGTTGAGTCGTATTATTGTTTTCTTTTATGTTATGTTGCTTGAGGACAAGCGAACATTTAAGTTGAGGGTGTTGATGTGCCGCCATTTTATGGCACTTTCGACTCCTTTAAACTAAGAACAATCGTATGTTTTCAAGCAACCGTCGTCGTTTTTGATGTGTTTATGGTGTATTTTCAGGAAATGGAGACAAACATGGAAACAGAAGGAAATACGAGAAAAAGAGCATTCTGGATAAGAGTGACGGCCCGTCACACATGTGACGGTCCGTCAAAGCGACCGTCAAGTGAAGGCAGTGGACTGCCTAAGGGTGACGGTGCCGACGACGGTTCGTCAAGCCAGTGACGGTGCGTCAGCCGGGCCGTCACACCAATACAGTGTCGCGCCAAAGGCTGCCCGCGATTAGGATTCCTACCGTGTTTGGGATTTGGTTTCTTTGACTCCTATAAATACCCTATGTTAGGTTTATTTTATGCATTATGCAAGTTGCTTTACCAAGATTTTTACAATAGTTCTCCCAATAGTTTTAGGAGAGATTTAGTCGAAGTGGAGAGCAAGAAACACGTTTTTCTACTTCTTGAATTTGTGTTCTTGATTTGTTCTTGGGATCTTGTTTTCTTGTTCTTGGAATAATTAAAGATTGTTCTCACTACATTGTAAGGATCTCTTTTCTTTATTATGAATATGACTTTCTTTTATTCTTCTACAAGCATGAGTAACTAAACCTCCCATAACTAGGGTTGTGGGAGCCATGGCTAAAGTAGCGATATAGATTCCGGGTAGCCACGGGTTCAATTTATATGTTGTCACGTTGTTAATCATTCATTATTTAACGTTTTGTAGTGGTTGCAAACATTAGAACATGCCTAGGTTTAAATTTGCTTGAGTAAAGAGATTAAAACCGGGAAACTTGATTAACGACGAGGATTCGAGACTACCAACTCTCGGCTTATGATTAATGCTTTAACTAGATTAATCTACTTGATGTTTAGGATTGAAATCTAAAAGCACACCTTTTCAAGTTCGAGAGAATTGAAAAGTAAATTCGTCTATTTGGTTGAGAAACGTTTAGACGATACCATTAATTCAATCACATCGTGACGCGCATATAGAAAGAACCCGGTTAAGCTTAGGATCGACATCGTTACCAATGCCATGGTAAACACTTCCCTAGTTCATTCTCCTATTGATTAATTCTCATACATTATTATTTGCTTTTGTTCACACAAAACCCCACCTTTATTTACCGTAAACTATTGACCATTAGTCACATACTTTACTAAAGGCTTAACTTTCATCATATTCTCTGTGGGATCGACCCCAACCTTTGTTGGGTTCTATATTTGACAACGATCGCTTACGCTTCGTAATTGGAGTGGTACTTTGAGCGTTATCACTTAGCCCATCATTATTTGATGGTCTAGCAAGAATAAGCCCAAAAGGGCTAAAACATCAGAGGCAATAGCAGCAACGGTGGAGAGAAATGGGCCATGCCCAAGAGAAATGATCCGTATCGGAAAAAGTCCAAAATGGACTGAATAAATAAATTTGGGCCAAAACCTATAAGATTCGACAGTAGCAGTAGACCAAAGGGCTAAAAGATGAAAAGTGGACTAAGTACAAAGTGAAAATGGCGGTGGGCCTACAAAGGGACCCACACACTAGTATTAGGACAGGATTAACATATTTTAATTTTGTCTTTTTGTTACTTAGTTGATTAGTTTGATTGTATAATTGGACTAACTTTGTGAAACTTAGTTAAATTATCCCCAAAAGGAATCAAACTTTCTGATAATTACTGTTTCATTTACTCAATTTGTTTAATTTCAACTCTTTTCTTTCCGTGAGTATAAAAAATGGACCCCTTTTTATTGTCTTTTATAAAACAACCTTTTTTCATAACTATCCTCGAAAATCAATCTTCTTTATAAAAACAAGATGTTTTATAAACCAATCCCATTTTCAAAAGTTAGTCAATAGGTTAGTTTTTCAAACAAGCCCGGGCAACCGCGAGTTAGAGGATACTCTTGGTGCCTTAACACCTTTCCAAGGGTATTAATTTGAACCCTTAACCTTTATCTCTTAATTTTTAAAGTCTTTATCTGTTTTGGGAATTTAAAAATTCTTATAAGTTTTTTCTTGGGTTTTACTTTACAAAAACTAAGTGGCGACTCTTGCTTTTAATTGAAAATGTTTCGGAAACTTTAATTAGATTTTTGAAACGAACCTTTCAATAAAAAAAGCCATGTTTTTCCTTCCTTGCTCGAAAAGGATCAAAACTGAAATGTTTAGGAAAGGTTGAAATGAAGCTTATGTGCCCACGGGTACCAGTGCAGAAAACTTGACTGCCATGGTAAGCCAAGTCCTAGGAAGCCACCGCATCAGTTTCAGCGATGATGAGTTGCCTTTTGAAGGCGTGACACACAACAAGGCTCTACATATCACTATTCAGAGTCAAGAAAAGGTTGTGAACAGGGTACTAATCGATGATGGATCAGGATTGAACATTTGTCCATTGTCAACACTGACACAGTTGGAATATGATTTGGGAAAGATCCGTCAAAGCAGGGTCAATGTGAGGGCCTTCGACTGAGGACAGAGAGATACACTTGGAGAAGTCAACCTATACATCTAGATGGGACCCGCTGAATTTCGAACAGAGTTACATGTCATGGATATTACCACTAGTTACAGTTTGATAACGCTCAAACTACACCTCAATTTAAGAAGCGTATGCGATCGTTGTCAAATATATAACCCAACAAGGTTGGGGTCGAATCCCACAGAGAATATGGTGATGATCAAGACTTTAGTGAAGTATGTGACTAGTCGTCAATCGTTTCCAGTAAATAAAAGGGGGGGTTTTGTAATCAAATTGTAAACAAAACAATAATAAACGTAGGAGTTTAAATCAGTATGAGAGGATGAACTAGGGATGTGTTTACCATGGCGTTGTAACAATGTCGATTCTAGGCTTAACCGTGTTCTTTCTATATGCTTGTCACGATGTGATTGCGTCAATTGTATCGTCTAAACGCCTCTCGACCAAATAAACAAATTTCCTTTTATCTTCTCTCGATCTCAAAAAGATGTGCTTTTTAGCTCTCAATCCTAACATCAAGTAGATTAATCCAGTTACGGCATTAATCTTTAAGACGAGAGTTGGTAGTCTCGAATCCTTGTTGTTAATCAAGTTTCCCGGGTTTAATCTCTTTCTCAAGCAAATTAAACCTAGGCATGTTCTAATGTTTGCAACCCACTAGAAAACGTGACATAACGTATGATTAACAACGTGACAATACATATATCGAACCCAACGCTACCCGGAATCTATATTGCTACGTTTGCCATGGCTCCCACAACCCTAGTTGCGGGAGTTTTAGTTAATCATGCTATAAAGAAAAGAGAAGAGAATTGAATTCATAATAAGGAGAAGAAGTTCTTAAAATATAATGAAAATACTCTTCAATAATCCAAGAACAAGAACAACCAAGAACTCAAGAACACGAATTCAAGAATCCGAAAACGTGTTGTTGCTCTCAAAAAACGACTAAAAACTATTCTAAAACTATTGGGTGTATTCTAATTACATAAACCTATCATAGGGTATTTATAGGAGTCAAAGAAACCAAATCCAAAACGGGCTAGGAATCCCCAAAACGCGGGTCGCCGCCTTAAGCTACTGCCTTAGCGTGACGGTCAGGCTGACGGACCGTCACTGCCTTGATGGACCGTCGCCTGGACCGTCAGCCTTAGGCAGTGGCACTGCCCCTTTGCTGCCTTGGAGTGACGGTCCCAGTGACGGACCGTCACACATGTGACGGGCCATCACGCAGGCCATCACTCTTAGGCAGATTGCTCTTTTTCGCGTATTTTCTTCCGTTTTCGTGTTTGCTTCCATTTCCTACAAATACAACATAAAAACATCAAAAACAACAATGGTTGCTTGAAAACGTACGATTGTTCTTAGTAAAAAGGAGTCGAAAGTGACGTAAATTAGCGTCACATCAGTTACATGTCATGGATATTACCACTAGTTACAGTTTGCTTTTGGGACGGCCATGGATCCAGGAAAGCTGGGGCCGTGCCATCAACCTTGCACCAAATGGTGAAGTTCTTTTGGGAAGGGCACGAAGTGGTAATCCATGGAGAGGGAAGCCACCTGAGTCGCCCAAACAGCTGTGTCCCCACAATCAAAGAGGTCCCAAGAGGTAGTGGCTTCTACACGGTGGAAATTGTGAATGCCACAGAAGAGGAACTGTCTCCTCAAATTCCTATGCCTCCCATTTACAAGATGCTTGCGACCACAATGCTGAGGTGGGGTTATCAACCAGGATCGGGGCTAGGAAGGAACTCTAAAGATTGGATCGAACCTTTAAGTATCCCTGGACATTTGAGCAAGCACGGATTTGGGAATGTGATCCAAGAAGGTGAAGCCAGCAACAAAGAAAAGAAGAGGTCAGGACTGCCCAAGCCTTTTCCTAATTTATATCAATCGTTCCCGGTACACGTTAGTCCCCCAAGGGATGGGTTAGAGGATGGAATAGGGGATCTGTTTGAGGAGTGTGATGCTAACGTGGAAGAAGCTCCCAAAACAACCACAATATGGAACCTCAAACTCGGCGAGGAGTTGCAAAACTGGGTCGCCCCTTCCTTGGCTACTCTCCACTAGGCTGGGTAGACAAAGACTTAGTTTTACAAAATTTGGCGATGGTCCGGATGAGGCTCCGCGACCCGCCCTTTATTTTTTTAATTTCCTCATATTTTTTACTGCTTTCTAAAAGGCATGAACCTACATTCATGTAGGTTGTAGCCATAGTTTGTAAATATTTCTGAATTTCAAATGAAAGCCTCCTTATTTTGAAAATTTTCGCCGTTTAAAGATTTATTTTTATTTGCTGATTATTATCTAACCCAATTTGTTTTGGTGTCAGTAATAATAAGTTAAAACCTGCCACTTTCATGTCATATCAAGGGCTTAACGAACAAACTGAGCTAGGTGATGATGATTTTGAGGAATATGATGAAGAAACTATGGTTCCCGAAGACTTAACAGAGGAATTAAAAGACTTTGAGAATCAAGAAAAGCCTAATCTAAAGGAAACTGATATGATCAATCTAGGAGACGACCAAGAAGTCAAAGAAACCAGAATCAATGTCCATTTGACAGAAACACAAAAAAGAGAACTTATCATATTGCTCTAAGAATACATCGACATATTTGCTTGGGCCTACAACGATATGCCAGGGCTAAGCACAGACATAGTCTCCACCAAGCTGCCTATTAATCTAGGGTTTGATTCCATCAAGAAGAAGATTCGAAAGTTCAAGCCAGATCTAAGTCTGAAGATCAAGGAAGAAGTTACCAAACAGATTCAGTCTGGAGTGATAGGGGTTACAAAGTATCCGACCTAGTTGGCCAATATCATCTCAGTTCCTAAGAAAGATGGAAAGATCAGAATTTGTGTCAATTATCGAGACCTGAACAGGGCCAGTCCCAAAGACAACTTACCATTGCCCAATATCGATACCCTTATCGATAACTGCACGAAGCACAAAATGCAGTCATTCGTGGATTGTTTTTCTGGATACCATCAGATCTTAATGGATGAAGAAGATGCGTAAAAAATAGCCTTTATCACCCCCTGGCGTATCTACCATTACCGAGTGATGCCATTTGGTCTAAAAAATGCGGGTGCTACTTATATGCGAGCCATGACAACTATTTTCCATGACATGACTCATAAGGAGATCGAGGTATATGTGGATGACGTGATTGTCAAATCCTGCTAGACTTTGGATCACTTAACCCATTTGAGGAAGTTTTTTGACCGCCTGCGAAAATACAACCTAAAGTTGAATCCTACAAAGTGTGCTTTCGGGGTGCCAACTGGCAAATTATTGGGTTTTACGGTCAGTAGAAGGGGCATCGAGCTCGACCCTTTAAAGATCAAAGAAATTCAGGAGTTACCTCCCCCGAAGACCAAGAAAGAGGTCATGAGTTTCCTAGGAAGGTTGAATTATATTAGTCGATTCATAATTCAATCAACGGTTATTTGTGAACCCATTTTCAAGTTATTAAAGAAAGATGTGCTGACTGGTTGGACCAAAGAGTGCCAACAAGATTTTGATCGTATCAAGGACTACTTGTCCAGTCCTTCGATATTGGTTCCTCCAAGAGAAGGGAGCCCATTATTGCTGTATCTATCAGTTTCAGAAAATGCCTTCGGATGCATCCTGGGACAACATGATGAAACCGGAAAGAAAGAACGAGCGATTTATTATCTGAGTAAAAAGTTCACTCCTTGTGAGGCTCGTTATATTTTGTTAGAAAAGACTTGTTGTGCTTTGACTTGGGTTACTCAAAATTTGAGACATTATTTGTCGTCCTATACTACATATCTCATTTCCAGAATGGACCCCCTGAAGTACATATTCCAAAAGGCCATGCCTACGGGGAAATTGGCCAAATGGCAAATGTTGCTATGTGAGTTCGACATTGTATATGTGACTCAAAAACCAATCAAGGGACAGGCCTTAGTAGATCATTTAGCAGAAAATCCGGTTGATGAAGATTTTGAACCGCTCCAAACTTACTTCCCTGATGAAGAGATTTTGTTCGTAGGTGAGGATATTGTTGAGTCATACCCCAGCTGGTGATTGTTCTTCGACGGAGTGGTCAACTTTAAAAGTTCAGGCATTGGAGCAGCCTTGGTATCAAAAACTGGTCAGCACTATCCAGTTATAGCCAAACTCCATTTCCCGTGCACTAACAACATGGCCGAGTACGAAGCTTGTATTCTCAGTATCCAACTAGCTATTGATATGAATGTCCGAGAACTTTTTGTCATAGGTGATTCCGATTTGCTAATTCACCAAGTTCAAGGTGAATGGGATGTGAAGAACCCCAAGATCGTGTCGTATGTGAAGATGGTTCAAAGTTTGTGCAAGAGATTCAGGAAGATCGAATTCAAGCATACACCAAGGACTCAGAATGAGTTTGCCGATGCCTTGGCAACCATATCCTCCATGATTCAACATCCCGATAAGAATTATATCGATCCATTGATAATAGGTCTCAAAGAACAACCTACGCACTGTGCGCAAGTCGAAGTAGAATCAGATGGAAAACCATGGTATTATGATATCAAGAGGTATCTAAAAGTTGGAGTCTATCCCGAAGATGTGTCCGCCAACCAAAAGAAAACCATTCGTCGAATGGCCAACAACTTTTTCCTAAATGGAGAAATCGTGTATAGGAGGACTCCGGACCTTAGATTCTTAAGATGTGTTGATTCGGTTGAAGCCACAAGACTATTGGAAGAGGTACACGCTGGAGTGCATGCTCCCCACATGGATGGGTTCACCTTAGCCAAGAAGATTTTGTGAACTAGATACTTTTGGATGACCATGGAAAATGACTGTAGAAAGTTCGTACAAAAATGTCACAAGTTCTAGATCCACATAGATTTGATTCGAGGACCACCTAGCAATCTTCATGCAATGAGCGCACCTTGGCCTTTTGTAGCCCGGGGCATTGATGTCATTGGTCCCGTCAAGTCGTCTGCCTCGAATGGACACAGATTCATTTTGGTAACTATTGATACCTCACCAAGTGGGTAGAAGCTGCTTCTTACAAGACTGTGACCAAGAAGGTTGTAGCCAATTTTGTTAAAAACAACCTAATCTGTCGATTCGGGATCCCCGAGTTAATTATTAGCGACAACGGAACAAATCTGAACAACCACTTGATGAAAGAAATATGTGAGCAATTCAATATCACTCACCATAATTCAACCGCATCCCGGCCACAATTGAATAGAGCTGTGGAAGCCACCAACAAGAATATCAAGAAGATCTTGAGAAAAATGGTCGACCATCACCGATCTTGGCACGAGATGTTTCCTTATGCTTTATTGGGATACCGGACGACTGTCAGGACTACGACCGGGGTGACCCCTTATATATTGGTGTATGGGTGGGAAGCAGTGATACCTGCGGAAGTTGAAATACCATCTCTTAGGATGATTTGAGAAGCCGGACTAAACATTGAGGAATGGGTTCGTGCCCGTCATGAGCAACTCATATTGATTTATGAGAAAAGGATGTGTGCCATATGCCATGGTCAGTTGCACCAGTAAAGAATGATTCATACATTCAACAAAAGAGTGAGAGATCGCATGTTTGTCGTAGCACAACGGGTTCTCAAGCGCATTTTTCCCCACCAGGAGGAATACAAAGGAAAGTTTGCACCCAATTGGCAAGGCCCGTATGTAATCCAGAAAGTGTTATCCAGAGGAGCTCTGATCCTATCCGAAATAGATGGTCAAGTGTGGACCAAACCAATCAGTTCCGATGCTGTGAAGAGATACTTTGTTTCAGGATAGTTTTCCTTTAATTTTATTTCCTTGTAATCGCATTCCCTTATTGTAATCATTTTATGCTTTGTAATAGCTTAAAACATCCCTATCCTCTTGTACGAACTACGTTTGACATGAATTATCAAGAATGAGATACGTAGGCGGCCTGTGTCGGCCTTGGTCAAGCCCTTAGGAAAATCTATCTTTCCCAGTACGAACTACGTTTGACCTGAATTCTCAAGAATGAGATACGTAGGCGGCCTTTGTCGGCCTTGGTCATCCCTTTAATTATTTCCAATAATCTCCCACTATAAGTGTGGGAACTACGTTTGACCTAATTCCTGCCTCAACGGGATACGTAGGCGCCACAACTGTTTGGTTATATCACCCCAGGAAATGGAAACTGGGGCAGAATTTTTGAGAAAGGAATCTCAAAAATTCAGAAGATGAAGGTCGTTTCCAACAAGACAAGAGGATGCTTGTAGATACGCAAATGCCACAATGGTTCATCCATATCGCCCAAGAAATGGAAACTGGGCAAAATTTTTGGGAAAGGAATCTCAAAATTCAGAAGACAAAGAGCACTAGACTCCAAAGAGCAACCAAAGCAAATACCGAGAAAGAATCTCGCGATCCCCACAGAGTCTCAAGTCTCTAGCCAGAAGGAATAAAATACGCTAAGAAACCTTTAACTGTGGTAGAAATTTTGAGAAGGATCCCAAAATTTCTGCCAAGCTTCATTCAAGAGTTCAACATTAAGCTCCGAGGAATTCCCCAGCACCGAGAGATCAGAGTCTACTTCAAAGAAATCCCCAGTCCTATATGGATTAATCCCTGGCTGTGATAGATTTCTTGAAAATCATCTTTCAAGTTCCCCAGCTAGGATGACGAAGGACCTCCGTAGTCCGCCAGCAGTATGTCAGAAATGTCAAGACCTCGAGTAAAGGAAGTTCGTTTAACTAGTACATGACATGACAGGCAGAGACATTTCCAAATCATCTTTTTTTTTAAACCCTTTGTTTTCCAAAGAACTTGTTTGAAAAATATTTACAAAGATTAGTTTTACTCCTTTAATGTGATTTTGTCTTATGTCTACCTTGGTCCGGGGAGACTCGAGGGTGACAAGTACCCGAGATTAGAAAGCATACGGAGAAGACAAAACTAGGAGCAGAAGATCAAAGGAGGTCAACACAGGCCAATTTCAACAAAACTAACAATTTTTCTGTGGATGCAAGTTGTCCCCAAAAGTATATCAGAAAGTGGTCCCGCATTATCCAACGCATTCAAAGAAATTTAACTAGACCAGATGCTTTAAAATTTGGCGAGAAAAGCCCAAAATAGCAGGAAGAGGCCAAAGAGGCAAAATCCCCTAAAGCGGATGAATTTTCTGGTAGTTCACATAAACTACAAGATAAAGAGAACCCGACAACGTTGTTAAGTCCACAAAAGGGATCAGGACATCTCGGTCAGCTTCAAAATTGGGGGAACCAAAAAAAGAGCAACAACACTCCCTACCAATGACTAACAAGATAGGGATCACCCCGAACAAACAATGTTCAAAAAATGGTAGTCATGGTTGTCCCTGAAGGCAGGCACGACCATTTTGCTCTCATTTTTAAAGTTATTTTGATCAGCTTCATAGGCGCTGTCTTTAAAGTCTTTCAAATCTTGACTGTAGTCATTGATAAAAGTGACACTGTGTTAGTTAACCATTTGCCTTGAGCGCAGGTACACACAAAGGAGTCGATATTAAGACCAAAGGTGATGTTTTCATGACTTCCTTATGGGACATTACATCATGCTACATGGCATCACATTTTTGCATTCACGTTTGCATCATGATGCACTGCATCGCATTGCATCATGCTGCATTGCATCACATTGCACCATATTGCATCACCTAGCATAGCATTATGTCGCATCATATTATGACATATCTCATTGCATCATATTATATTATGTTGTATTGTATTGTATGGCATCATATCGCAGGATCATGCCAAGAGGGCCATTCATATTTGCATGTCGAGAGAGCCATGCCGAGAGGGCCATTCATATTTCCATGTTAAGAGGACCATGCCAAGAGGGCCATTCATATTTCCATGTCATGAGGACCATGCCAAGAGGGCCATTCATATTTGCATGCTGAGAGGGCCATGTCAAGAGGACCATGCCGAGAGGGCGATTCACATTTCCATGTCAAGAGGACCATGCAGAGAAGGCCATTCATATTTGCATATCAAGAAGACCATAATCATATATTGCAGACACACATTCCCTACTTAGATTATGTCCCTCTTCCAGCTGGCTTCAAAGAGGATGACATTCATTAGGCGTCCCCAAGTCGCACTAGCAGTGCATGATCGACCTCAGCATGCTTATATCCGAAATTACGTGAGACAAAAGGGCCTGACATTGAGGATATCATTATCATTATCCTCATTCCTTATGCCAAATACGGCATGCAACATGCTTATATCCAAAATTATGTGAGGCAAAAGAGTCTGACGTTGAGGATATCATTATCATTTATTATGCTAAGTTCTGCATCCAGCATATTTATGTCCCATATTGCATAAGGCGGAGGAGTATGACATCAAGGATATTTTATGCACCTTTATTCGAAAGCATCAATCGCCGGAAGATGCTATTATATACCACCTATCATCAAGGTTCAAAGCATATTATCTGACGGATATCTGTAAGTCGTCTCTGCCCAAATCGGACAATAAATCAGATTTTCCAACATTTGAAGGTCAAAAGTCATCTATAAGTCACAATGATATCCGAAATTGGATAGTGAGCAAGATTGCTCGATGCTTGACAGAACTAAAAGCTGTCTGTAAGACACAATGATATCTGAAACTGGATAGTGTGAAAGATCACTTGAAGATTGACTGTTCAAAAGGCAACACATAAGTCGCAACAATATCCGAAATTGGATAAAGTGCAAGACTACAAAAAATGGATGGTCCAATTGTAATCTATAAGTCGCGACATATCCACGTTGATATTGTGCAGGATTACCCAAAGGCTAATAATTCGAGGGAAATCTATAAGTCACGTCACATCCAAGATCAGATAAAAGTGCAGGATTACCCAAAAACTGGCGATTCGAAGGATATTTGTAAGCCGCCTCAATCTAAAGTCGGATGATGTGATAGATTACCCAATGCCTGACAATCCAAGGAGTGTCTGTTAGTCGTGTGGATGCAAAAGATACACGAGATCTAGCCCAAAGACATATGCAAAAGACCACCGCCAAAAGCCAAGAAGGCTACCGCATTCAAGATAATGCCCTTAAACAATCAAGAAAGTCATCATCATTCAAAAATTGCTACACAAGAAATATTATCTGATAGCTAAGAAGTCTATCACGTTTGACTGTCATGGAAGCGTCCATTTACTAAAACAGAGATAGGAAAGGATGTCATCTTTCTCAAGAAACAACAAATAAAGGAAAATAAGGTACGAAGCTATCTCTCCTTGCTAAATTCTGTTACTACTAACTATTTGGTTTCGAGATATTTTCGAGAGCATCCAAGAAGGATGAAATTCTCAAAAGCAAAACCACAGGTGCGGACTACACCAAAAAGGATGCATCACAACGTGGAACTTTTTCTTAGCAGCAACTTGTGACACAGCCCAGATAGGGACGTCAAACTCTTTGGACGTGAACTGAGGAACAAATCACCACCACTATCAAACCACACCTCTATCAGAAGGCATGTGGGTATTTCCTATCTTTGGGTCTTGGTTCCGCATCCAGGGTATTTTCTGAACCCGCATTGGAAGCAATATTCCTTCCTTTCAAATCCGAGTGGCGATACACCTCGAGCTTTGGAAATTATGTCCAGGAAAATCTTACTTATGGGTGTGAAGTGCACCACATTCATAGTTGAAAGGTTACAAAACTCTTTTCTATAACTCAACTTATTTGTCACTCATCCCGAGCCAAAGGTTGCCGTAACATAAAGATTACCTTTTCCACCGATTGAGTCAAACTACAAGCAGCCTGATTCCCTGAGTCCTGGGATATGTAGGCAGGCTCTGTGACGAAAACTCAGTTGCATTCCTAACTCCCCCCAATCCTCCTACTCCCCAGCTTTCCGGTCTCTCCATACTCTGAAACCGGGAAAGTTTGGAATTACTTAAAAATCATGCATAAAATCAAGCATCTTGAACTACAAGTGACATGAGTTCTCATGTAACCTGAGATATGTAGGAAACTCGATTCCAGAGTTTGGCCATAACTACTTAAAATTCGTGCTAAAACCAATCGCTTCCTGAAGATGGACCTGTGATCGGATAAAATTGGGAACATCAGTTCCCTTTGCCCAGGGTTCATTACACTCACCCTACCTAAAGGGAGGGGTAGCTGTTGACACCCAATTTTTACCTTCCACATTATAAATTAATCTTGAGCCTTGTTTAATTTTAAACAATTTTTGAAATAATTATCTTGTAAAAAGGGGTAAATATTTTCAAATCAGCTTTATAAAAGTTCCGAGTAACAATCTATATTTTTGATATTTAATTATGTGAAATTTATATAAGTTTACTAAAAGAACTATTTTAGAGCTTAGTGTCATAAAAAGTTCTTTTTAAAAGATTAAACACTTGATTTTTCTCCAAATTATTTCAAATGAGAAATTAATTGAATAAATTAATTTCATAATTGTTAAAGAGGTAATTAAGTGTTAAATTCAATAATTATTTCAATTTGTTTAAGTTAAATGAGCTCAAGAATTGATTGTAACTAGTTTGTCTATATTCCAATGCTAGCCTAATTCCTTAAATCATTTAAATTCTAGCCGATTTTCATCAATTTATTCGTAATTTGGCTACCTCCTTAAACCTAAATGTGGCCACATTTGCAATTAAACACCTTTGCAACCCTTCCTATGATCAGTCGTTTGGGCCAACCCATTCCCACAACCCACCTCCGACCCACTTCCATTTCCCTCTAATCTCGTGACCCGCTCCGGCCTAACACCTCTCACCATAATCCACCCTTATACTCCCCTTTCTCTTTTCTCTTACTCAGACAATAATGAAACACCCCTTTAGCTTCATCTTCTTCTTTTTCTCTCAACAGCTCACCTCTCAAACACTAACACCGCTTCTTATCCCCCTGTCTTCTTCACATCTCACGCGTCTCACTCTCTGTGTTGTACAAGTAATGCGCCTCGTAGAACACATTAGCTCAACTAGTACAACGTTGCCTTCTCTACTTATAGATGCAAGAGCTAAAGAATAAACGGAGAAAAATCATGCCACACAACTCATGGTAGATTTATCTACCCCTTCTGGTCAAATTGCTGAAGAAAAATCTCCAAGCCGAGCAAATGAACATGTCTCAAACATCAAGCTCAATCAAATTCACTTTGGGGACGATGATGAAGATTTGAAAAACATGGAATCGCCCGAAAGTGCATCTGTACCAGTGGTGCTTGAACCCCAACAAGACGAGAAATTTGTATTGGGTGAGATTGTGAGCCCATAATGGGTGTTAAACCAAGCTCACTAACTTGAGGCCTATGGGGAACAACACGAGAGAATGCCACCAATGTTTGAGGTACTATTGAAAAGGCATGCTAAGAGAAGTCAAAAGGAGAGGATGCTTGAAATTGCTATCAAAAATTTGGACATTTATTTGAATGCTCGTGTTGACACGTTCACAATTGTGGGTAGTAGTTATGAGTTATTCCCTATCGAAGAGAAAGACACAAGGGAAGTTCGTAGCTTGAAGGTGTTGTGGCAACCAACTAATCCATACAAGGATCATGATGCTAAAAATAAACGAATGATACTAGAGATGCAATGGTTCATCGTGAAAGACTCTAGTTCATCCGAAAGTGAGGATGCTATAAATGAGACAAGTTTGAAGGTGGAAACGCCCAAGTCTTACTCCAACTACTTGTTAACCTTGAGTTTGATTGAATGGACGAGAGTCAAAGTAATAAAGCATTTGGAAGACCTTGGAAGGAGGATGGATCAAATTTTATCCGGTTTTAAAGTTGTCATGAACAGAAAGCAAGGAGACCTTCCTCACTTGAAGGCTAAAAAGTGCAAAATGCGACACCAAGAAAATAGCCTTCTCATGTTCACACCATCACCTTGTGACTTTCACCGGAAGCTCGATTCAAATCTCCCAAGTGGAAATCTCGATGGTGAGGTAGCCGGCATCGCACTGTGATGTTAAATTGTGCCCTTGATGGGAGGCAACCCATAATTTTTAGTATTTACTTCACTTTTTGTTTCATCTTGGTGTGTTCTAGGTGCCCAAGGGAGGAGAAGAGGAACCAAGTGTTGAAAAGCACCCAAAAATACATTTGGAAAGCGTGCTTTTCGCACCTGGAAGAGTGCCAGTCGAACATGCCATTGCATACTCAAATAGTAGACTGAACAAAAACATTTGCATGTGCGGATGTGGTGGGTTTCGAACCTCACAAAGTGCCTATCGCACCTGGCATCGCATGACAAAACACTGCACTGTGCAAAAATATAGAAATTCAGTGGATGTTAAAGCTTCGCGGTCACGATGCTTGACCATCACGATTGCGATGAGGAAATTTTCTATGGCTCATCGCGACCGCGTAACAACTTTGTGATAATGGGAAGTCGGCTTACTTAACTCATCATGATCACGTGATAAGGCCACGTGATCACGGCGCACCGAATAGTTTCCAGGTATTAAAGTTCAAATAAGCCATTTAAAAAGAAAAAAATTGCTTTGAAACTTGGCTTCTTTTCTCTTCCAAAGGCAAGAATAAAAATCCAACATAAACTTCAATTTCATAAGAACCTTGCAACTCCTTAGGTATGATCTCTTCTTTTTCTTCTTCAATCTACCCTTATTGTGTTAAAGTTAGTGCTTCAAACGCCCAAGTGGGTGTCAATCTTTGCTTTCTTCATAATGTGTAAATTGGATGTTGGGTATGAAATTGTGTGTAAAATCTAGTGGGGGGTTATAAATCTATTGGTTTACTGATTTTTGGGGTAAAAAGTGATGCCCATGTGATGTAAAAATTGTGTGCAAAAGGGGCAAGGCACCTGTTTGATGAAATGCTTGAACTGAATTTTCTGGGCAAGAAGATGACCATCACGATCAGGATGCCCAAAGCCCACGATCGCGATGACCAAGTTCCCTGAGCCTCGCAATCGTGATGCCCCATTCCGCATTGTGATGGTTTAATTTTCTAAAAAAAATAATTTTGCCTTCGTGATCGCGACGGACAGGGTCGCGATCGCGATGCACTGTTTTCACTACTCCAAAAATAGCAACTCTGCCCAGCTTTGCTCAGAATCATTTTGGCTTGTTTCTTTGGCTTAATTTGATCCTAATACATTCTTTTATATGCCTATCTAGTTGTTTGACAACTTTGATCCTTATGTAGGTACCTTAATCTTGAAAATGGCCAGAATTGCACACGAAGATGCCAACCAAGTGGCCGATGAAGAGTACTTTGACCAAGGAACCTTCATCTCCCTCAAGTGCTCCCAACTTTATGATCATCTTTTGACAAATCCAATCACGAGGGAGCAAGGTATCGTGTTGGACAGATTGGAGGAGAAATGGGCCAATTTCTAAAGGAAGTTGGTTGACAGTGGGTGGATTTGCTTAGCCACTGAACCTATCAAGGTGATATTTGTCGTGGTCTGAGAGTTCTATGCCAATAAAGTTGAGACAGACTTCGCCAACAACTTGATGGGGCAGGTGTGGGGCAAATTAGTTTGCTTTGATCCGGAGTTGATCAATGGATATTACAACCTCCCGAATGCTGACAATGCCACCTACAAAGCCTGAGCTACAGAAAAGGGGCCCGAGTGGTTTGTGGAACATTTGTATGATGGAGAGATCCCGTAATGGATAACATTGAATACAAGGATGTGGGGCAATTGATTGTTCCCTTAAAGCCCATACTTGGCTTTCGATCATTTGTGCCCGAGTTATGCCATCAAAGAATGAGTCCGACGTGACCACCAACAAAGAAAAGGTGATTTGTACTCTAATGGAGGGACTCCTGGTGAATGTGGGGCAATTGATTGTGCATGAAATTCAACAAGTATTGCTCAGAGGTAATAAGAGTTTGCTTTTCCATTTGTTGATCACATACTTGTGCCGGGGTAACCAAGAGGGATGAAGAGAATGAGTGTAAGCCCTAGAAAATGATCCACCATTTGAAGAAGAGAGGCCTTATGCAAGCATCAAGGAAGAGGAAGATAGACGTGGACTCATCATCATTTGGTATATTTTCTGAGTCTAGCGAGGACACGTGAGTCAGCGCTGCTGCTGAGGCTATTGGTCCTCTCAAAATTGGGCCTCCGACACTCCGCCACATCTCCATCAAAGTCTATGGCATAGATGCCCATCTTCGTCAGATTGTAGCAAGCATACCCTCGGGTCCAGGTGAGAATTCAACCACATCGGCTGCCTCCACCACCCTAGTTGCCCTACACTAGCTAGTGTAGCAAGGCAACAACAACACATCAAGGAGAGGTTAGCTAAAGTGGAAAGGCGATATAAAAAGCAAAGGGACCATAACAAAAAGCAAAGCGAGTTCCTGACGAAGATGATGAGCACTATGAGGAAGCTATGTGGGTTTGAGGGTGAAGATGATGCTGATGAGGACGACTGGGTCCTCTATGGACCTAGCAGTTCTGGTTCTAATTGATGACCCCTTCGGGGATCCTTCTCAGACTCTTCTCCTATTTTATTACAGTAAGGGCACTGCATGTTTTTAGTTGAGGGTGATTGATGCGCCTTTGTCGGGCTTGTTTTTATTGTTGGTTTACCCTCGGTGGGTTTGTTTGTTGCTATGGATGGAGTTGATGGTTTAAGCTATTAGGTTTTTTTGTTTTAAATTCTTTGTTTTTCTTTTTATAGTAGTTGTGATGTTGGTTGTTGTGGGCCAGGGGAGTCTGAGTACCCGTTAGGCTAGTGAACTTGTTTGAGCTGGGTGTATATTTGTTCCGCACTTGACGTTGTGCGAACCACACGAGATTCTCACATTCCCACTGTTTGGAATGTGCATTATACGTGCAACATACACTTCCTCATGTGCGAATGACATGTACCCGTAGTATGATGTTTATGTTGACCCACCTTGTGTAGCCATGCCAATTTAGATAGATAAATTGGCCCAATGATAGACTGAGTGACGACATTCTTAAGGGAAAATCGACATCTATTGAGGTTTTGGTTGCAAATTGATTTGTTTGGTACCAATGAAGTAGTCTTGCATGCTAAGTGAAATAGGCATACCCTTCCAAAAAAAATTGTGAAAAATGCATGGCGAAGAATGATTTTTTGACAACTCTTTCAATCTTTTTGTGACTCTTGACTCATTAGTGGTGATAATGTAGTATAGCTCATCTTTGTTCTTGTTTAGGAAGTTAAAAATTGATCCTGCTTGAATGATTCGAATGCCATGTGTGGCGAGGTTTAGTTGAATAATTCTTGTGCATGTGTGTTGTTTGACCCTCGGTTGTCCGAAGAAAGAATGTCTGATAGTGAGGAAGAAAAATGCCCTGGCTATAAGAGACAGCGTCATCGCTGAACAAAATGAAATGATCGCAGAGCTTGCGAAGAAATTAGAAAAGATGCAGGAAGAAGTGCAAAAGGTGAAAGACATGGCTAGCTTGGCAATCGCCAGATAAGCCATCTGTGGGGCCCCTGAACCATCCTTGCTTGTGACCAAGTTGGCTATGGCTTGCCCATCACTAAGGAAATAAAGATTCATCGCTATGATTTCACTGTATTCTAGGACACTTACTATGAAATCTATACTAAGCTGGTCCAAACCAGGATCCTGGAGCCCATGGAAAGGAGACCAGGGAAGATGCCCAGGGCTTGGCGTAAGGGGAAAGTAGTTTGCCTCTACCACAATGGGGTCAGAGGCCATGATATAAAGACTTGTCACCACTTTTGGGTCGATTTGGAATACCTTATTGACATGGGAAAAATCGAGCTGGAGTTTCCCCCTTATCATCCTTGAAGAAAAAATCGAGAAGAGTCTAGCAGATCCCATCATCCAGAGTTGAAAGTAGCAAAAGTAGAAGAGTTTTAGCTTTCGGTTTCTTTGTTTTTATTTTCGATGTCGTCTTTTACTTTCCCCTTGTATTTAGAATAGTGGACGAAATGAAATAAGACAAGTTATCTATCACAAGTTCGAACTACGTAGGGCCTGAATTCTCCTTCATGAGATACGTAGGTAGCCTTCAAGGCCCGGCCCTGGTCTTAAAGAAATTGTCATTTCTCCACATCGATGAAGACAACGAAGAGTTCAGGAGAACAATAGGCAGAGATGTTACAAGATCAAGAAAATCAACCTTTCCTTACAAAACCTATTAATCCCAAATTAACGGACAAAATCCTGTCCTTTGAAACAATTGAGTCAAAACCACTTGTGGACCAATTTGCATTGACGAAAAGCAACTTTTATGTGTTTAAAGTAATTCCTGTGTGTTTATTTCTCTCCATATATCTTGTATTATTTTTCACTAACAAAAAACTAACATAGCGTCTTTTGAGTTGTTTTTCATTTCAACAGATAAAAGAAACCGGTTTATGTTGACAAAAACTGGCTGAACACTCTAACTTCACTCACTCGAAAGCACACTTAGATCGGTCCTCTGACCCTCGCTTGTCTGCAGAAAGAATGACTGATAGTGAGGAAGAAACTGCCCTGGCTATAAGAGACAACATCATCGCTGATCAGAATGAAATGATCGCAGAGCTTGCGAAGAAATTAGAAAAGATGCAGGAAGAAGTGCAAAAGGCGAAATACATGGCTATCTTGGCAATCGCCGCCAATACTCCTGCTTTGGGCGATTCTCAGCCCCCTCCTCAAAACCCTCCACTCAATTCTCCGCAAACCGGAAATCAACCAAAAGACATACCCTCCTCTTCTATTCCCAGGCCTTCAAACGAACCTGTCCACAATAACCCCTCCCTCGTCAGGTCCCTGTACCAGACCCATTCTCCCCCTATTAAACATACTAACCATAATAACAATCTAGGTGCCTATTTCACACAAAACTATCCAAACCTCCAGAACACTCCACAAAACACGTACAACTCCCAAAACAACCATCCTAATGCCACCAACATAGTTAACCCACATAATTTTACCCCCACATACCCAAATAATATTCCACATGTCCAGCTCCCACCCACGCAGAACATACCTCCCGCTTTCCATGCCACAACAGAACCATACCCCATCCTCCTGGAGAACCCTGAGCTAGATCATTATGAAGAGAAAGAAAGAGAGCTAAAGGCTATGGCAATGAAACGCGACCTCGATATGGCACAAATAAGAGAAGAAATGGCCCATATTCGAGAGTTACGGAGTTTGCCTTATGAGAAAGGCTACGACTATGACGATCTCTGCATTCACCCTGAGATGAACCAGCCAGAAGGTTTCAAAATTCCAAAATTTGAAATCTTCAATGGTGTTGGGAGTCCCAAAGCCCATCTAAGGAGTTACTGTGATCAGATGGTCGGTGCCCAAAGAAACGATGCCCTACTAATAAGATTCTTTAGCCGAAGTCTGAATTGAGAGGCATTGGAATGGTTCGCCTCCCAAGAATTGAAGAAGTGTTTCAAGTGGAGCGATCTCTCCCAAGATTTTTCCAAGAGATTCTCATATAACGTAGAAATCATCCCAGATCGATATTCCCTGGGATGCACCAGGCAAAAGTTAAATGAAGATTTCAGAGGTTATACTTACCGGTGGAGAAAAGAGGCCGCGAGAGTCCGGTCTCCTATGACCGAAGAAGAAATAAGTGCGGTGTTTATGCACGCTCAGGAGTCAAAATATATGACAAGATGATATCGGTGGTAAAGGCCTAGTTTGCCGACTTAGTCAAAATCGGAGAGATTGTGGAAAAAGGGCTCCACAGTGGCAAAATCGCCAAAACCCCGGTTTCTTTAGGACCTACCGGACCCCCAACGTAAAAGAGAGAGGAGGTATCTTCGGTATCTTTCAATCCTAGTCAAAAACCACATAAACCCTTTGGAGCTGGTTACAAGAAGCCACTTGTTCCAACAACCCCTCCTCCAGTTCCACAAAACCCTCAACCAATCTTCTATACTCATACAATCTACAAAACTCCCGTGCCAAATGTGCAGCCCATCTACCAAACTCCAGTCCCAAATATACAATCCACCTACCAAGCACCTCCACAGAATTTTCCAGTATACCAAAGAGCTCCTGAAACCCAGAACAACCATCGGGTTCCTCCTCCCACTAACCCCGGTCTCCCTCGACCAAATTTGGAAAAGAAAGTTCCTCGAACTTTCACTCAATTAGCCAAGACTCAAAATTTATTATATCAAGGACTGAAGGCCACTAGATTACTTCAGCCCATTAAGCATAAACCAGGTAACGTCAACTCTCCTTTCTACAAAGCTGATCGGCATTGTGCTTATCACTCTGGAGGCACCGGACACGGCATAGAGGATTGCATCAATCTGAAACACAAGATTCAAGATTTGATCGATCAGAAGGTAGTCATCTTACAGACAACACCGCTAAATGTTAATAACAACCCACTTCTGAATCACGGAAAAGCCACTGTAAACATGATAGAAATAGAGGAAGAATGGTTCACAAGCAAGTCCATAGTGCCGGCGAGCCCCAGAAATCCTGAGGAACTAGAAAGGTCTGTAGCTGCTTTGAGCATTGTGGAGAAGCCGCAATTTGCTGTGTTGGTGCTGGCTGAAAAAGAGTTCATAATTAAAGCCGCCGAAACTCACGGCATGAAAAAATCTGGGAGATGTTATGTCCCCAATAATCTGGCAGATGATGCTCACTAGAAGAGTCTGCAGAAAAGACCAATCACTGAAGGCGAAGCAGAAGTGTTTTGGAGAAGAATGTAGCCAAAAGAGTACTCGATTATGAAGCACTTGGAAAAGACCCCGACTCAAATTTCCATTTTGGCATTGCTCATGAGTTCCCTGTACCACAGACAGGCGTTACTCAAGGTTCTAAATGAAGCTTACGTGCCCATGGGTACCAGTGCAGAAAACTTGAATGCCATGGTAAGCCAAGTCCTAGGAAGCCACCGCATCTGTTTCAGCGTTGATGAGTTGCCTTTTGAAGGCGTGACGCACAACAAAGCTCTACATATCACTATTCAGAGTCAAGAAAAGGTTGTGAACAGGGTACTTATCTACGATGGATCAGGATTGAACATTTGTCCATTGTCAACACTGACATAGTTGGAATACGATTTGTCCATTCAAGCAGGGTCAATATGAGGGCCTTTGACGCAGGACAGAGAGATACCCTTGGAGAAATCAACCTATACATCCAGATGGGACCCGCTGAATTTCGAACAAAGTTACAGGTTATGGATATTACCACTAGTTACAATTTGCTTTTGGGACGGGCATGGATCCACGAAACTGGGGCCGTGCCATCAACCTTGCACCAAATGGTGAAGTTCTTTTAGGAAGGGAACAAAGTGGTAATGCATGGAGAGGGAAGCCACCTTAGTCGCCCAAACGGTTGTGTCCCCACAATCGAAGAGGCCCCGAGAGGGAGTGACTTCTACACGGTGGAAATTGTGAAAGCCACAGAAGAGGACCTGGCTCCTCAAATTCCTATGCCTCCCATTTACAAGATGCTTGCGACCACAATGTTGAGGTGTGGTTATGAACCAAACTCGGGGCTAGGAAGGAACTCTAACAATCGGATCGAACCTTTAAGTATCCTTGGACAGTTGAGCAATCACGGATTGGGGTATATGATGCAAGAAGGTGAAGCCAGCAACAAAGAAAAGAAGAGGTCAGGACTGCCCAAGCCTTTTCCTTATTTGTATCAATCGTTCCCAGTACGCGTCAGTCCCCCAAGCGATGGGTTGTAGGATGGAATAAGGATCTGTTTGAGGAGTGTGATGCTATCGCGGATGAAGCTCCTGAAACAACCACAATCAGGAAACTCAAACCTGGCGAGGAGTTGCAAAAATGGGTCGCCACTCCCTTGGCTACTCTCCACTCGGCTGGGTAGACAAAGACTTTGTTTTACAAAATTCAGCGATGGTCCGGATGAGGCTCCGTGACCCGCCCTTTATGTTTTAAATTTCCTCGTATTGTTTACTGCTTTCTAAAAGTCATGAACCTACATTCATGTACGTTGTAGCCATAGTTTGTAAATATTTCTGAATTTCAAATGAAAGCCTCCTTATTTTGAAAATATTCGTTGTTTAAAGATTTATTTTTATTTTCTTATTATTATCTAACTCGTTTTGTTTTGGTTTCAGTAATAATAAGTTAAAACCTGCCACTGTCATGTCATGTCAAGGGCTTAACGAACAAATTGAGCTAGGTGACGATGATTTCAAGGATTATGATGAAGAAACTATGGTTCTCGAAGACTTGATAGAGGAATTAAAAGACTTTGAGAACCGAGAAAAGCCTAATCTAGAGGAAACTGAGACGGTTAATCTAGGAGACGACCAAGAAGTCAAAGGAACCAGAATCAGTGTACATTTGACAGAAACACAGAAAAGAGAACTTATCATATTTCTCCAAGAATACATCGACATATTTGCTTGGGCCTACAGTGATATGCCAGGGCTAAGCACAGACATAGTCTCCCACAAGCTGCCTATTAATCCAGGGTTTGATCCCATCAAGCAGAAGATTCAAAAGTTCAAGCCAGATCTAAGTCTGAAGTTCAAGGAAGAAGTTACCAAACAGATTCAGTATGTAGTGGTAGGGGTTACAAAGTATCCGACCTGGTTGGCCAATATCGTCCTAGTTCCTAAGAAAGATGGGAAGATCAGAATCTGTGTTGATTATCAAGACCTGAACAGGGCCAATCCCAAATACAACTTCCCATTGCCCAATATCCATATCCTTATCGATAACTGCGCGAAGCATGAAATGCAGTCATTCGTGGATTGTTTTGTAGGATAGCATCAGATCTTAATGGATGAAGAAGATGCAGAGAAAATAGCCTTTATCACCCCCTGGGGTATCTACCATTACCGAGTGATGCCATTTGGTCTCAAAAATGCGGGTATTACTTATATGCGAGCCATGACAACCATTTTCCATGACATGATTCATAAGGAGATTGAGGTATAGATGGATGACGTGATTGTAAAATCCTGTGAGAGTTCGGATCACTTGACCCATTTGAGGAAATTTTTTGACAACCTGCAAAAATACAACCTAAAGCTGAATCCCACAAAGTGTGCTTTCGGGGGGCCAGCTGGAATATTCTTGGGTTTTATAGTCAGTAGAAGGGGCATCGAGCTCGATCCTTCAAAGATCAAAGCAATTCAGGAGTTGCTTCCCCTGAAGACCAAGAAAGAGGTTATGAGTTTCCTGGGAAGGTTGAATTATATTAGTCGATTCATAGCTCAATCAACGGTTATTTGTGAACCCATTTTAAAGTTATTAAAGAAAGATGCGCCGACTGGTTGGACCAAGGAGTGCCAGCAAGCTTTTGATCGTATCAAGGACTACTTGTCCGGTCCTCCGATATTGGTTCCTCCAAGAGAAGGAAGCCCATTATTGTTGTATCTATCGGTTTCAGAAAATGCCTTCGGATGCATCCTGGGACAACATGATGAAACCAAAAAGTAAGAACGAGCGATTTATTATCTGAGTAAAAAGTTCACTCCTTGCGAGGCTCGTTAAATTTTGTTAGAAAAGAGTTGTTGTGCTTTGACTTGGGTCACTCAAAAGTTGAGACATTATTTGTCATCCTATACGACATATCTCATTTCCAGAATGGACCCCCTGAAGTACATATTCCAAAAGGCCATGCCTACAGGGTAATTGGCCAAATGGAAAACGTTGCTATGTGAGTTCGACATCATATATGCGACTCAAAAAGCAATCAAGGGATAGGCCTTAGCAGATCATTTAGCAGAAAATCTGATTGATGAAGATTATGAACCTCTCCAAAATTACTTCCCCGATGAAGAGATTATGTTCGTAGGTGAGGATATTGCTAAGTCATACCCCGGTTGGAGATTGTTCTTTAACAGAGCGGTCAATTTTAAAGGTTCAGGCATTGGAGCAGTCCTGTTTTCCGTGCACTAACAACATGGCCGAGTACGAATCTTGTATTCTCGGTATCCAACTAGCTATTAATATGAATGCCCAAGAACTATTGGTCATAGGTGATTCCGATTTTCTAATTCACCAAGTTCAAGGTGAATGGGCTGTGAAGAACCCCAAGATCGTGTCATTTGTGAAAATGGTTCAAAGTTTGTGCAAGAGATTCAGGAAGATCGAATTCAAGTATACACCAAGGACTCAGAATGAGTTTGTCAATGCCTTGGCAACCATATCCTCCATGATTCAACATCCCGATCAGAATTATATCGATCCATTGATAATAGGTCTCAAAGAACAACCTGCGCACTGTGCGCAAGTTGAAGCAGAATCAGACGATAAACTATGGTATTATGATATCAAAAGGTATCTAGAAGTTGGAGTCTATCCCGAAGATGTGACCGCCAACCAAAAGAAAACCATTCGTCGAATGGCCAATAACTTTTTCCTAAATTGAGTAATCCTGTATAGGAGGACTCCGGACCTTGGTTTCTCAAGATGCGTTGATTCGGTTGAAGCTACAAGACTATTGGAAGAGGTACACACTGGAGTGAATGGTCCCCACATGAATGGGTTCACCCTAGCCAAGAAGATTTTTCGAATTGGATACTTTCGGATGACCATGGAAAATGACTATAGCAAGTTCGTACAAAAATGTCACAAGGGGCAGATCCACAGAGATTTGATTCTAGTACCACCTAGCGATGTTCATGCAATGAGCTCACCTTGTCCTTTTGTAGCCTGTGGCATGGATGTCATTGGTGCCGTCGAGCCGTCTGCCTCGAATAGACACAAATTCGTTTTGATAGCTATTGATTACTTCACCAAGTGGGTAGAAGGTGTTTCTTACAAGTCTTTGACCAAGAAGGTTGTAGCCAATTTTGTTAAAAACAACCTAATATGTCGATTTGGGATCCTCGAGTCAATTATTATCGATAATGGAAAAAATTTGAACAACCACTTGATGAAAGAAATATGTGAGCAATTCAAGATCACTCACTGTAATTCAACCGCACACCGGCCACAAATGGATGGAGCTGTGGAAGCAGCCAACAAGAATATTAAGAAGATCTTGATAAACATGGTCGACCATCACCGATCTTGGCATGAGATGTTGCCTCACGCTTTATTAGGATACCAGACGACTGTTAGGACTTTGATCGGGGTGACCCCTTATATATATGTGTATGGGTCGGAAGCAGTGATACCTGCGGAAGTTGAAATACTATCTCTTAGGATCATTCAAGAAGACAGACTGAATAATGAGGAATCGGTTCGTGCCCGTCACGAGAAACTCATGTTGATTGATGATAAAAGGATGAGTGTCATATGCCATGGTCAGTTGTACCAGCAAAGAATGATTTGTGCATTCAACAAAAGAGTGAGAGATCGCATGTTTGTTGTAGGACAACTGGTTCTCAAGCGCATTTTCCCCCACCAGGAGGAATACAATGGGAAGTTTGCACCCAATTGGCAAGGCCCGTAGTCATGCAGAAAGTGTTATCCGGAGGAGCTCTGATCATATCAGAAATGGATGGTCAAGTGTGGACCAAACCGATCAATTCCAATGTTGTTAAGAGATACTTTGTTTAGGGATAGTTTTCCTTTAATTTCATTTCCCTGTAATCGCATTCCATGATTGTGTAATCATTTTTTGATTTGTAATAGCTAAAAACATCCCTATCCTCTTGTACGAACTACGTTTGACCTGAATTCTTAAGAATGAGATACGTAGGCGGCCTGTGTCAGCCTCGGTCAACCCCTTAGGAAAATCTATATTTCCCTGTACGAACTACGTTTGACCTGAATTCTCAAGAATGAGATACGTAGGTGGCTTTTGTTAGCCTCGGTCAACCCCTTAGGAAAATCTATCTTTCCCCGTACGAACTACGTTTGACCTAAATTTTCAAGAATGAGATACGTAGGCGGCCTTTGTCGGCCTCGGTCATCCTTTTAATTATTTCCAATAATCTCCCACTATAAGTGTGGGAACTACGTTTGACCTGATTACTGCCTCAGCGGGATACATAGGTGCCATAACAATTCGGTCATATCACCCCAGGAAATGAAAACTGGGGAAGAAATTATGAGAAAGGAATCTCAAAAAATTGGAAGATGAAGGTCGTTGCCAATAAGACAAGAGAATGCTTGTAGATACGCAAATGCCACAATGGTTCGCTCATATCACCCCAGGAAATGGAAACTGGGGAATAATTTTTGAGAAAGGAATCTCAAAAATTCAGAAGATGAAGTTTGTTTCCAACAAGACAAGAGAATGCTTGTAGATACGCAAATGCCACAATGGTTCATCCATATCGCCCAGGAAATTGAAACTAGGGCAAAATTTTTGAGAAAGGAATCTCAAAAATTCAGAAGACGAAGAGCATTAGACTCCGAAGAGTTCCCCAACAAGAATGCAGAGTATGCCAAAGATCAACCAAAGCAAATACCGAGAAAGAATCTCGCGATCCCCACAGAGTCTCAAGTCTCTTGCCAGAAGGAATAAAATCCGCTAAGAAACCTTTAACTGGGGAATTTTTTTTGAGAAGGATCCCAAAATTTCCGCCTAGATTCATTCAAGAGTTCAACATTAAGCTCCGAGGAATTCCCCAGCACTGAGAGATCAGAGTCTACTTCAAAGAAATCCCCAGTCCTATAGGGATTTATCCCCGGCTGTGATAGATTCCTTGAAAATCATCTTTCAAGTTCCCCAGCTAGGACTACGAAGGACCTCCGTACTCCGCCAGCAGTATGTCAAAAATGTCAAGACCTCGAGTAAAGGACGTTCGTTGAACTAGTACATGACATGACAGGCAGAGACATTTCCAAATCATCTCCTTTTTAAACCCTTTGTTTTCCAAAGAACTTGTTTGAAAAATATTTACAAAGATTAGTTTTACTCCTTTAATGTGATTTTGTCTTATGTCTACCTTGGTCCGGGGAGAGTCAAGGGTGACAAGTACCCAAGATTGGAAAGCATACGGAGAAGACAGAACCAGGAGTAGAGGATAGAAGAAGCTCAACACAGGCCAGTTTCGACAAAACTAACAATTTTTCTGTGGATGCAGGTTGTCCCCAAAAGTATATCAGAAAGCAGTCCCGCGTTATCCAACGCGTTCAAAGAAACGCAACAAGACCAGATGCTTTAAAATTTGGCGAGAAAATCCCAAAACAACAGGAAGAGGCCATAGAGGCAAAAGCCTCTAAAGCGAATGAATTTTCTGGTAGTTCACATAAACTACAAGATAAAGAGAACCTGACAATGTTCTTAAGTCCCCAAAAGGGATGAGGACATCTCGGTCAGCTTCAAAATTTAGGGCACCAAACAAAGAGCAACAACACTCCCCACCAATGCCTAGCAAGACAGGGATTACACTGAACATACAATGTTCAAAAAATGGTATTCATAGTTGTCCCTGAAAGCAGGCACGACCATTTCGCTCGCATTTTTAAAGTTATTTTGATCAGATTCATAGACGCTATCTTTAAAGTCTTTCAAATCTTTATTGTAGTCACTGATAAAAGCGACACTGTGTATGCTAACCATTTGCCTTGGCGCAAGTACCCACAAAGGAGTCGGTATTAATACCAAAGGTGACGTTTTCATGACTTCCCTATGGGACATTGCATCATGCTACATGGCATCGCATTTTGCATTCACGTTGCATCATGCTGCATGGCATCACACTTTTGCATTCACATTTGCATCATGATGCACTACATCGCATTGCATCATACCGCATTGCATCACATTACATCATATTGCATCACCTGGCATAGCATTGTGTCACATCATATTATGAAATATCTCATTGTATCATATTATATTATGTTGCAACGTATTGTATGTCATCCTATCGCACGATCATGCCAAGAGGGCCATTCATATTTACATGCCGAGAGGGCCATGCCGAGAGGGCCATTCATATTTCCTTGTCAAGAGGACCATGCTGAGAGGGCCATTCATATTTCCATGTGAAGAGGGCCATTCATATTTCCATGTCAAAAGGACCATGCCAAGAGGGCCATTCATATTTGCATGCCGAGAGGGCCATGTCAAGAGGACCATGCCGAGAGGGCCATTCATATTTCCATGTCAAGAGGATGATGCCGAGAAGGCCATTAATATTTGCATGTCAAGAAGACCATCATCATCATATATCACAGACACACATCCCTTGCGAAGATTATGTCCCTCTTCCAGCTGGCTTCAAAGAGGATGACATTCATTAGGCGTCCCCAAGTCGCACTAGCTGCGCAGGATTGACCTTAGCATGCTTATATCCAAAATTACGTGAGACTAAAGGGTCTGACGTTGAGGATATCATTATCATTATCCTTATTCATTATGCCAAATTCGGCATGCAGCATGCTTATATCCAAAATTATGTGAGGCAAAAGAGTCTGACGTTGAGGATATCATTATCATTTATTATGACAAGTATGGTATCCAGCATATTTATGTCCCATATTGCGTAAGGCGGAGGAGTCTGACGTCAATGATATTTTGTGCACCTTTATTTGAAAGTATCAATCGCCGAAAGATGTTGTTATATACCACCAGTCGTCAAGGTTCAAAGCATATTAGCTGACGGATATATGTAAGTTGTCTCTGCCCAAATCAGACAATAAATAAGATTTTCCAACATTTGAAGGTCAAAAGTCGTCTATAAGTCACAACGATATCCAAAATCGGATAGTATGCAAGATTGCCGAAAGCTTGATAGAACTAAGAGTTGTCTATAAGACGCAATGATATCTGAAACCAGATAGTGTGCAAGATCACCTGAAAATTGACAGTTCAAAGGTAACGCATAAGTTGCAATGATATCCGAAATTGGATAGAGTGCAAGACTACCAAAAATGGATGGTCCAAGGGTTATCTCTAAGCCGCGACATATCCACGTTGATATTGTGCAGGATTACCCAAAGGCTAATAATTCTAAAGAAATATGTAAGTCACGTCACGTCCAAGATCGGATAAAAGTGTAGGATTACCCAAAAATTGGCGATTCGAAGGATATCTGTAAGCCACCTCTATCCAAAGTCTGATAATGTGCAAGATTACTCGAAAGCTAGCAAATTAAAGGCGTCTGTAAGCCGCTTCTATCCAAAGTCGGATGATGTGATAGATTACCCAAAGCCTGAAAATCCAAGGAGTGTTTGTTAGTCGTGTAGATGAGGAAGATACGCGAGATCTACCCCAAAGACATTTGCAAAAGACCACCGCCAAAAGCCAAGTAGGCTACTGCATTAAGGAGAATACCCTTAAACAATCAAGAAGGTCGTCATCATTAAAAAATTGCTACACAAGAAATATTATCCGATAGCCAATAAGGCTATCACGTTTGACTGTCATAGAAGCGGTCATTTCCTAAAACAAAGACACGAAAGGACGTCATTTTCCTCAAGAAACAACAGATAAAGGAAAATGAGGTACTAATCTATCTCTCCTTGATGAATTTTGTTACTACTAACCATTTGGTTTCGAGATATTATCGAGAGCATCCAAGAAGGATGAAATTCTCAAAAGCAAAACCACAGGTGCAGACTATACCAAAAATGATGCATCACAATGTGGAACTTTTTTTTTAGCAGCAACTTGTGACACAGCCGGGAGAGAGACGCCAAACTCTTTGGACGCGAACTGAGGAACAGCTCACCACCACCATCAGATCACACCCCTATCAGAAGGCATGTGGGTATTTCCTATCTTTGCGTCTTTGTTTCGCATCCAGGGTATTTTCTAAACCCACATTGGAAGCAATATTCTTTCCTTTCAAATCCAAGTGGCGATACACCTCAAGCTTTGGAAATTATGTCCAGGAAAATCTTACTTATTGTTGTGAAGTGCACCACATTCATAGTTGAAAGGTTACAAGCCTCTTTTCTATAGCTTGACTTATTCGTCACTCATCCCGAGCCAAAGGTCGTCTTAACATAAAAATTATCTTTTCCACCGATTGAGTTGAACTACAAGCAGCCTGATTCCCTGAGTCCTGGAATATGTAGGCGGGATCTATGATGAAAACTCGGTTGCATTCCTATTTCCCCCCAATCCTCCTACTCCCCAGCTTTCCGGTCTCTCCGTACTCTTAAACTGGGAAAGTTTGGAATTTCTTGAAAATCTTGGGTAAAATCAAGCATCTTGAACTACAAGTGGACTGAGTTCTCGTGTAACCTGAGATGTGTAGGAAACTCGATGCCAGAGTTTGGCCATAACTCCTTAAAATTCATGCTAAAACCAATTGCTTCCTGAAGATGGACCTGTGATCGGATAAAATATGGAACGTCAATTCCCTTTCCCCAGGGTTCATTACACTCTCCCTACCCAAAGGAAGGGGCAGCTGTTGACACTCAATTTTTACCCTCCACATTACGAATTAATCTTGAGCCTGTTGAATTTTAAACAATTTTTGAAATAATTGTTCTGTAAAAAGGGGTAAATCATTTTCAAATCAGCTTGATAATAGCTCTGAGTAACAATCTATGTTTTTGATATTTAATTATGTGAATTTTATATAAGTTTACTAAAAGAAATATTTTATAGCTTAGTGTCATAAAAAGGTCCTTTTAAAAGATTAAACACTTGATTTTTCTCCAAGTTATTTCAAATGAGAAATTAATTGAATAAATTAATTTCGTAATTGTTAAAGAGGTAATTAAGTGTTAAATTCAATAATTATTTCAATTTGTTTAAGTTAAATGAGCTCAATAATTGATTGTAATTAGTTCGTCTATATTCCAATGCTAGCCTAATTCCTTAAATCATTTAAATTCTAGCCAAATTTCATCAATTTATTCGTAATTTGGCTACCTCCTTAAACCTAAAGTGGCCACATTTTTGCAAATGTGGCAAAACTTTAAACACCCTTAAACCCCTTCTATGATCAGCCGTTTGGGCTAACCCATTCCCATAACCCACCTATGGCCCACTTCCATTTCCCTCTAATCTCCTAACCCGCTCCGGCCCAACACCTCTCACCCTAATCCACCCTTATACGCCTCTTTCTTTTTTCTCTTACTCAGACAAAAACCAAACACCCCTTTAGCTTCGTCTTCTTCTTTTTCTCTCAACAACTCACCTCTCAAACCCTAACGCCACTTCATATCCCCCCGTCTTCTTCACATCTCACGCATCTAATCCTCTGTGTTGTACGAGCAATGCACCTCGTACAACACGTCAGCTCCACTAGTACAACGTTGCCTTCTCCACTTGTGGATGCAAGAGCTAAAGAAGAAGAGGAGAAAAATCGTGCCACACAACTCATGGTAGATTTATCTACCCCTTCCGGTAAAATTGCTGAAGAAAAACCTCCAGGCCGAGCAAATGAACATGTCTCGAACATCAAGCTCAATCAAATTCACTTTGGGGATGATGATGAAGATTTGAAAAACATGGAATCGCGCATAAGTCAATATGTACCAGTGGTGCTTGAACCCCAACAAGAGGAGAAATTTGTATTGGGTGAGGTTGTGAGCCCAGAATGGGTGTTAAACCAAGCTCACCAACTTGAGGCCTATAGGGAACAACACGAGAGAATGCTACCAATGTTTGAGGTACTATTTAAAAGGCATGCTAAGAGAAGTCAAAAAGAGAGGATGCTTGAAATTGCTATAAAAAATTTGGACATTGATTTGAATGCTCGTGTTGACACGTTCACAATTATGGGTAGTAGTTTTAGGTTGTTCCCTATCAAAGAGGAAGACACAAGGGAAGCTCGTAGCTTGAAGGTGTTCTGGCAACCAACTAATCCATACAAGGATCATGATGCTGAAAATAAATGAATGATACTAGATTTGCAATGGTTCATCGTGAAAGACTCTAGTTCATTCAAAAGTGAGGATGCTATAAATGAGACAAGTTTGAAGGTTGAGACGCCCAAGTCTTACTCCAACAACTTGTCAACCTTGAGTTTGATTGAATGGACGAGATTCGAAGTAATCAAGCTTTTGGAAGACCTTGGAAGGAGGATGGATCAAATTTTATTAGGTTTTAAAGTTGTCATGAACAGAAAGCAAGGAGACCTTCCTCACTTGAAGGATAAAAAGGGCGAAATGCGACACCAAGAAAATGTCCTTCTCATGTTCACACCTTCACCCTGTGACTTTCACCGGAAGCTTGATTCAAATTTGGGTCGATGGTTCAAATCTTCCAAGTGGAGATCTCGATGGTGAGGTAGCCGGCATCGCACCGCGATGTTAAATTGTGCGCTTGATGGGAGGCAATCCATCATTTTTAGTCTTTACTTCACTTTTTGTTTCATCTTGGTGTGTTCTAGGTGCCCAAGGGAGGAGAAGAGGAACCAAGTGTTGAAAAGCACCCAAAAATACCTTTGAAAAGTGTGTTTTTCGTACCTGGAAGAGTGCCCGTCTAACATGCCATTGCACACTCAAATAGTAGACTGAACAAAAACATTGGCATGTACGAATGTGGTGGACTTCGCACCTCACAAAGTGCCCATCGCACCTGGGATCGCACGATAAAACACTGCACTATACAAAAATTTAGAAATTCAGTGGATGCTAAAGCTTCGCGGTCGCGACGCTTGACCATCACGATTACGATGAGGAAATTTTCTATGACTCATCGCGACCGCGTAACAACTTTGTGATCACGGGAAGTTGAGTTACTTAACTCATCGCGATCGCGATGCACCGAACAGTTTCCAGGTATTAAAGTTCAAATAAGCCTTTATAAAAGCAAAAATTTGCTTTGAAACTTGGCTTCATTTCTCTTCCAAAGCCAAGAATGAAAATCTACCATCAAATTCAATTTCATAAGAACCTTGCAACTCCTTAGGTATGATCTACGCTTTTTCCTCTTCAATATACCATTATTGTGTTAAAGTTAGTGCTTCAAACACCCAAGTGGGTGTCAATCTTTACTTTCTTCATAATGTGTAAATTGGATGTTGGGTATGAAATTGTGGGTAAAATCTATTGGGGGGTTATAAATCTGTTGGTTTACTGAATTTTAGGGTAAAAAGTGATGCCCATGTGATGTAAAAATGGTGTGCAAAAGGGTGCAAGTCACCTGTTTGATGAAATGCTTGAACTGAATTTTTTGGGCAAGAAGATGACCATCACGATCGCGATGCCCAAAGCTCGCGATTGCGATGACCAAGTTCTCTGATCCTCGCGATCGTGATGCCCCATTCTGCGATCGTGATGCTTCAGTTTTCTAAAAAATAATAATTTGTCTTCGCAATCGTAATAGACAGGGTCGCGATAGCGATGCCCAGTTTTCACTACTCCAAAAATAACAACTCTGCCCAGATTTGCTCTGAATCATTTTGGCTTGTTTCTTTGGCCTAATCTGATCCTAATACATTTCTCTACATGCCTATCTTGTTGTTTTAAAACTTTGATCATTATGTAGGTACCTTAATCTTGAAAATGGCAGGAATTGCACACGAAGATGCCAACCAAGTGGCTGACGAATAGTACTTTCACCAAGGAACCTTCATCTCCCTCAAGTACTCCCAACTTTATGATCGTCTCTTGACAAAGCTAATCACGAGGGAGCGAGGTATCGTGTTGGACATATTGGAGGAGAAATGGGCCGACTTCTATAGGAAGTTGGTTGACAGTGGGTAGATTTTCTTCGCCGCCAAACCTATCAAGGTGAACTTTGTCGTGGTTCGAGAGTTATATGCCAATAAAGCTGAGACAGACTTCGCCAACAACATGATGGGGCAGGTGTGGGGAAAATTAGTTCGCTTTGATCCAGAGTTGATCAATGGATATTACAACCTCCTGAATGCTGACAATGCCACCTAAAATGCCTGAGCTACAGAAAAGGGGCCCGAGTCATTTGTGGAACATTTGCATGATAGCGAGATCCCGCAATGGATAGCATTGAATACAAGGATCGAGTCATACGAGTTTAACTTTAAAGCCTACACTTGGCATTCAATCATTTGTGCCCGAGTTATGCCATCCAAAAATGAGTCTGACGTGACCACCAACAAAGAAAAGGTGATTTATGGTCTAATGGAGGGACTCCCAGTGAATGTGGGGCAATTGATTGTGCATGAAATTCAACAAGTATTGCTCAGAGGTAATAAGAGTTTGATTTTCCATTTATTGATCACATACTTGTGCTACCAAGCTGGGGTCACTAAGAGGGATGAAGAGAATGAGTGTAAGCCCGAGAAAATGATCTACCCTTTGAAGAAGAGAGGCCTTATGCAAGCATCAATGAAGAGGAAGATAGACGTGGACTCATCATCATTTGGTATATTTTATGAGTCTAACGAGGCACGTGAGTCATACACTTCTGCTGAGGCTATTGGTCTACTCAGAATTGGGCCTCCGACACTCCGCCACATCTCCATCCAAGTCTATGGCATAGATGCCCATCTTTGTCAGATTGTAGCAAGCATACCCTCGGGTCTAGGTGAGATTTCAACCACACCGGCTGCCTCTACCACCCTAGTGGACCTACACTATCTAGTGTAATAAGGCAACAACAACACATCAAGGAGAGGTTGGACAAGGTGGAGAGGCGATAGAAAAAGCAAAGGGACCACGACAGAAAGCAAAGCGAGTGCCTAACAAAGATAATGAGCACTCTGAGGAAGCTATGTGGGTTTGAGGGCAAATATGATGCTGATGAGGAAGACTGGGTCCTCTCTGGACCTAGCAGTTCTGGTTCTAATTGATGACCCTTTCAGGGAGCCCCCTCAAACACTTCTCCTATTTTGTTACAGTAAGGGCACTGCATGTTTTTAGTTGGGGGTGATTGATGCGCCTTTGTCGGGCTTGTTTTTATTGTTGGTTTACCCTCGGTGGGTTTGTTTGTTGCTATGGATGGAGTTGATGGTTTAAACTATTAGTTTTTTTGTTGTAACTTCTTTGTTTTACTTTTAATAGTAGTTGTGATATTGGTTGTTGTGGGCCAGGGGAGTCTAAGTACCCGTTAGGCTAGTGAACCTATTTGAGCTGGGGGTATATTTGTTCCGCACTTGACATTGTGCGAACTGCACGAGCTTCTGACATGTCCATTGTTTGGCATGTGCGTTGCACGTGCAACATACACTTCCTCATATGTGAATCACATGTACCCGTAGTGTGATGTTTATGTTGATCCACCTTGTGTAGCCATGCCAATTTAGATAGATAAATTGGCCCAATGATAGACTGAGTGACGACATTCTTAAGGGAAAATCGACATCTTTTGAGGTTTTGGTTGCAAATTGACTTTTTTGGTACTAATGAAGTAGTCTTGCATGCTAAGTGAAATAGGCATACCCTTCCAAAAAAAATTGTGAAACATGCATGGCGAAGAGTGATTTTTTGACAACTCTTTTAATCTTTTTGTGACTCTTGACTCATTAGTGGTGATAATGTAGAATAGCTCATCTTTGTTCTTTTTTAGGAAGTTAAAAATTGATCCTTCTTGAATTATTCGCATGCCATGTGTGGCGAGGTTTAGTTGAATAATTCTTGTGCATGTGTGTTGTCTAGAACTTGCCCTAAATGTGTTTCAAGGCGAAATTCTAGGTTTAACCAAGCTTGGAAAATAACCTTAGGCCCTTTTTGATAGTCACTTCACCCAAATGTTTTCCCATGACATCAACCCTAGTGAACCCCTTTTGAGCTTGTGACCATCCTTTGGCACCTTGTAACACCTTGAACTTTTTGGAACCTCTATTTTGGCACCCATTCTCCCTAATTGCTTGAAAATAAAATGTAGGCTAAAAGCCTAAGTTTGGGGGGAAACAAAATATAACATAGGTAAATGCCTAAGTTTGGGGGGAAACAAAATATAACATAGGTAAATGCCTAAGTTTGGGGGTGCATGTGATCAAATGAGGAGAAGAAAAAAAATGCACTTCAAGTGCAAGGTAGCACCTTACTTCAAAAATAGAAAATTTCTCCAAAACATCAATATAACGCAAATTGAAAAGCAAAAATTGGTGCTACCAAGTAAAGGTGATATAAGGTGTGAATGATCAGGAGTTAAAAAGGAGAAATCTTGGGTTGTGTGAGGGAGAAATAAGGTGAAGTTGAAATTGAAAAATGTGAGCGGTGTTTGAAATGAAAACAAAGAGCATTAGGGAGGTGTAGTCACTTGAACCAAATGATATCCTCACCTTAGCCCTAGCCAACATCATAACCTGCAAGTCCTTGGTGATTCCGAGCCTGGCTACCCTACATTACTGGTGATCTACATGAAGGGCAAGCCAATGGATCGACATGTGTGCACTTGAACTTCCTTATGAGTGTGAATGTTTGTATTTGTCCCTTGTGATTAACTTTGTACATAGTGTGATTTTGGGACTTTCATTCTTGTGAGGGCGTGCGAATTAGGATAGCTGGTGACATTGATAAACTCCGAAAATGAGTCAAATGGGCATATTTTGGTAAGCTAGTGGTTGGAGTCACATCTTGAGGATTGGTTGTTGTTACTTTCTTGTTCTTATTGTGCCTTTGCATCATGAGTTTGTGTTTTGAATCGAAGGAAATGCTTAGAGTAAGTTAGCATTTGATTGACTAATCATTAGTAACAACCGAAGTCATGTTTGGTGCTTGAAATGGGTTTTCCTTGGCTTGTGGTATTTTCATTTGCACTTTTGTTTTGTGCCTCTTGAGTTAGAATTTTTAGGTTGCTTGAGGACAAGATATAGTTCAAGTTTGGGGGTTTGATAAGTCGGTATTCTACCTACTTATTTAGCCTTTAAGCTTGTGCTTTTTCTAGTTTAAAGTGGAAAAATAGTTCAACTGACATGGAATACTTCTATTTTATAGGTCTTTGTGCTTTAGAAGTGTTCAGGATGAATTCGGATGAAAACAAGTCAAAAGGAAGCCATTCAGAGAAGTAAGTATTTGGCAGCAACACATGCCTTCGCGAACACGGGGTCCCAGCCGCGAACGCGAAGGCCAATCGAGTCAAAGCTCGGCGAACGTGATCCCTTGACCGCGTATGCGAAAGTCAACCAGACAAAGACACTTCGTGTACGTGGCTGACCTTACGCATAGGAGAAGAACGAAAGCAGAGCAGCTGGGCAGTTTTGGAATTTCACATCCGGAGAAACCCCAATTCACATAAAACACTCCTAAGCCGTCTTAAAACATATCTTTGGCTATTTTCAGAACTTTTGAGCAATATTGGGAGCAAGGTTCATCAACCAACACCATATGAGTGAAGATTTGGATGCTTTGTATTGTAAAATCTTTAGATTCCATTCTTCAACTCTTGTTCTTAATTGCTATTTATTTGGTGTATTGTTGACCTGAGATTTTGGGTTTGTATTAGAGATAATACTTTTTGGGTTATTGAATACATATATAGATTTTGTTCTTGTTTGATTATTTGGGTCTATTGAATCCTCCATTGCTTGAATTTATAGTCAACGGTTGCAAACATTGACTTAGCTTGCTGATTTGGGTTTTTACTCGAGAGAGAAATTCTCGAATTCGGGAAGATTCACTAGTGGGTACTTGGGAATCCATCTAGATTGGAGGCTAGACACAGCTCCAATTGCGGAATCTCCAATTTTAGGGTCCGATCTAGAGATAGAACGACCTTCCAAAGTTAATTGGTTGCTTGTTTATCGCACTGAATGATGTTCTAACCAAAACATTTGGAAATATGGATGTTGATCGAGATATAGCATTCCACACTTTTGACCAAGACTACCTAGGTGTCAACTGGGTGCAAGTCTTGTGAATTGAATTCCCACTCCCAATTGTCCTTTGTTATCCTTGCTTGGTGAAAGCAAGGTAAAAACAATTGATCAATCTACCTTTTATTTAATTTTTCTTTATGTTTTAGCTGTAGTCTACAACCCCCCTTTTTAGATATATTTTCCCTTTTTGTTATTTGAACTTCAATAAGTTGCTTAGATTCTTTATTAGCTCGATCGCGACTACATTATTCCCTTGGGTACGACCTAGACATCTGTTGGGAGTTTATAAATTTTGTTTTGACTACGCGATCATCGTAACCTCCTACCTGGAGAGCACGATTTGAGAGTTATCAAGCATTACTCATAGAACTGGGTACTGAAACACCCACCGGAGGACTCAGAATCCTTGCCATGGTGTCCTGAAGAACAGGAGTAGCTATGAACCTAATCGGAGGCTGGGCTGACCCCACACCCCCTATCTGGTATGGGAAACTCTCACTTTGAAGTCCTGGCGCTGACAAAAGCACTAAAACAACAGGCACAGAAGTCTCGACATCAGCTGCTGTCAAACTTGTCTTAGGCATCTCAGAAGGAATAAAACAACCAAAGTTCTAGAAGTCAATAGAGCCAACAACACACGATAAGGAGACAAGAAGATGAAACTTTTTCTAACAATGCCCTATAGCCTCCCGCACATAGGATACAGAGGTCATCATACCGATCTGCGAGACTCTACTTAGACACTTGCTTCGGGACCATGACACCGGTGAACCTAGAGCTCTGATACTAAGCTGTCAAAACCCAATTTCTCAGGTCATGATGGCACCTACAACCCCTCAGTAGGCAAACCAATTCCCGTAGCCCGAAACGATTAGTAATGGGTTACTACCTAACAAAAATGCACCATGAACAAAAAATAAGCGGAATCAGAATATAAAGATAGACAAAGGAGAAGCAAAACCTGAATATATACGGAGAGACCGGAAAGCTAGGGAGTAGGAGAATTGTGGGGAGTTACGAATGCAGCCGAGTTTTCATCATAGAGCACGCCTACATATACCTTGACTCAGGGAATCAGGCTGCTTGTAGTTCAACTCAATCGGTGGAAAAGGTAATCTTAATGTTAAGACGACCTTTGGCTCGGGATGAGTGACGAATAAGTTGAGCTATAGAAAAGAGGCTTGTAACCTCTCAACTATGAATGTGGTGCACTTCAAACCTATAATTAATATTTTAACTGGACATAATTTCCAAAGCTCGAGGTGTATCGTCACTCGGATTTGAAAGGAAAGAATATTGCTTCCAATGCGGGTTTAGAAAATACCCTGGATGCGAAATGAAGACCCAAAGATAGGAAATACCTACATGCCTTATGATACTGGTGTGGTTTGATAGTGGTGGTGAGTTTTTCCTCAATTCGTGTCCAATGAATTTGATGTCCCTCTTTAGACTATGTCACAAGTTGCTGCTAAGAAAAAGTTCCACGTTGTGATGCATACTTTTTGGTATAGTACGCACCTGTGGTTTTGCTTTTGAGAATGTCATCCTTCTTGGATGCTCTTGACAATATCTCAAAACCAAATGGTTAGTAGTAGCATAACTAAGTAAGGAGATATAGCTTCGTACCATATTTTCCATTATTTGTTGTTTATTGAGGAAGATGACGTCCTTTCCATCTCTGTTTTTAGGAAATGGTCGCTTCCATGATAGTTAAACGTGATAGCCTTCTTGGCTATCGGATAATATTGCTTATGTAGAAATTTTTGAATGATGACGGCCTTCTTGATTGTTTAAGGGCATTCTCTTGAATACGATAGCCCTCTTGGCTTTTGGCGGTGGTCTTTTGCATATGTCTTTGGGGTAGATCTCGCGTATCTTCCGCATCGACATGATTAACAAACACTCCTTTGATTGTCAGGCTTTGGGTAATCTATCACATCATCCGACTTTGGATAGAGGCGGCTTACAGACGCCTTTAATTTGCCAGCTTTTGAGTAATCTTGCACATTATCAGACTTTGATAGAGGCGGCCTACAAATATCCTTTGAATCGCCAGTTTTTGGGTAATCGTGCACTTTTATCCAATCTTGGACGTGACGTGACCTACAAATTTTCCTCAAATTATTAGCCTTTGGGTAATCCTGCACAATATCAACGTGGATATATTGCGGCTTATAGATAACCCTTGGACTATCCATTTTTGGTAGTCTTGCATTTTATCTAATTTTGGATATCATTGCGACCTACACGTTACCTTTGAACTGTCAATCTTCAGGTGATCTTGCACACTATCTGGTTTCAGATATCATTGCGTCTTACAGACAACTCTTAGTTCTTTCAAGCTCCGGGCAATCTTGCACATTATCTGATTTCGGATATCGTTGTGACTTATAGATGACTTTTGACCTTCAAATGTTGGAAAATCTGATTTATTGTCCGATTTAGACAGAGACAACTTACAGATATCTGTCAGATAATATGCTTCAAACCTTGACGACAGGTGGTATATAACATCATCTTCCGGTAATTGATGCTTTCGAATAAAGGTGCATAAAATATCCTTGATGTCAGACTCCTTCGCCTTACGCAATATGGGACATAATATGCTAGATGCAGACTTGGCATAATAAATGATAATGATATCCTCAACGTCAGACTCTTTTGCCTCACGTAATTTCGGATATAAGCATGTTGCATACCGGATTTGGCATAATGAATGAGGATAATGATAATGATATCCTCAATGTCAGACCCTTTTGTCTCACGTAATTTCGGATATAAGCATGCTGAGGTCAATCCTGCGTAGCTAGTGCGACTTGGGGACGCCTAATGAATGTCATCCTCTTTGAAGCCAACTGGCAGAGGGACATAATCTTTGCAGGGGATGTGTGTCTGCGATATATGATGATGATGGTCTTCTTGACATGCAAATATGAATGGCCTTCTCGGCATGGTCCTCTTGACATGGAAATATGAATGGCCCTCTCGGCATGGTCCTCCTGACATGGCCCTCTTGGCATGGTCCTCTTGACATGAAAATATGAATGGCCCTCTCGGCATGGTCCTCTTGACATGAAATATGAATGGACCTTTCGGCATATAAATATGAATGACCCTTTTGGCATTCTCCTGCGATATGATGCCAAACAATGCGATGCAACATAATATAATATGATCCAATGAGATATGTCATAATATGATGCGACACAATGCTATGCCAGGTGATGCAATATGGTGCAATGTAATGCAATGCAGCATGATGCAAAAGCGATGCAGTGCAGCATGATGCAAATGTGAATGGAAAACTACAATGCCATGCAGCATGATACAACGTGAATGCAAAATGTGATGCCATGTAGCATAATGCAATGTCCCATAGGTAAGTCATGAAAACATCACCTTTGGTCTTAATGTCGATTCCTTTGTGGGTAGCTGCGCTCAAGGCAAATGGTTAGCAAACACAGTGTCGCTTTTATCAGCGACTACAGTCAAGATTTGAAAGACTTTAAAGACAGCGTCTATGAAGCTGATCAAAATAACTTTAAAAATGCGAGGGAAATAGTCGTGCCTGCTTTCAGGGACAGCCATGAATGCCATTTTTTGAACATTGTCTGTTTGGGGTGATCCCTGTCTTGCTAGGAATTGGTGGGGAGTGTTGTTGCTCTTTGTTTGGTGCCCCCAATTTTGAAGTTGACCAAGTTGTCCTGATCCCTTTTGGGGAGTTAAGAACATTGTCGGGTTTCCTTTATCTCGTAGTTTATGTGAACTACCAGAAAACTTGTTCGCTTTAGGGGTTTTTTCCTCTTTGGCCTCTTCCTGCTGTTTTGGACTTTTCTCGCCAAATTTTAAGGCATCTGGTCTCGTTGCTTTTCTTTGAATGTGTTGGATAACGGGGGACCGCTTTCTGATATACTTTTGGGGACAACCTGCATCCACAGAAAAATTGTTAGTTTTGTCAAAACTAGCCTGTTTTTACCTCCTTCGATCGTCTGCTCCTGGTTCTGTCTTCTCCATATGCTTTCAAATCTCGGGTACTTGTCACCCTCGACTCTCCCCGGACCAAGGTAGACATAAGTCAAAATCACATTGAAAAAGTAAAACTAATCATTGTAAATATTTTTCAAACAAGTTCTTTGGAAAACAAAGGATTTAAAAAGGAGATGATTTGGAAATGTCTCTGCCTGTCATGTCATGTACTAGTTCAACGAACGTCCTTTACTCGAGGTCTTGACATTTCTGACATACTGCTGGCAGACTATGGAGGTCCTTCGTTGTCCTAGCTCGGGAACTTGAAAGATGATTTTCAAGAAATATATCACAGCGGGGGATTAATCCATATAGGACTGGGGATTTCTTTGAAGTAGACTCTGATCTCTCGGTGCTGGGAAATTCCTCGGAGCTTAATGTTTAACTCTTGAATGAAGCTTGGCGGAAATTTTGGGATTCTTCTCAAAATTTCTACCCCAGTTAAAGGTTTCTGAGCAGATTTTATTCCTTCCAGCAAGAGACTTGAGACTCTGTGGGGATCGGGAGATTCTTTCTCGGTATTTTCTTTGGTTTCTCTTTGGCATACTCTGCATTGTTGCTAGGGAACTCTTCAGAGTCTAATGCTCTTCGTCTTCTAAATTTTTGATATTCCTTTCTCAAATATTTTGCCCCAGTTTCTATTTCCTGGGCGATACGGATGAAACATTGTGGCATTTGCGTATCTACAAGCATCCTCTTGTCTTGTTGGCAACGACCTTCTTCTTCTGAATTTTTGAGATTCCTTTCTCAAAAATTCTGCCCCAGTTTCCATTTCCTGGGGTGATATGACCGAACCATTGTGGAATTTGCGTATCTACAAGCATCCTCTTGTATTGTTGTCAACGACCTTCATCTTTCGAATTTTTGAGATTCCTTTCTCAAAAATTCTGCCCCAGTTTCCATTTCCTGGGGTGATATGACCGAACCATTGTGGCGCCTATGTATCCCGTTGAGGCAGGAAGCAGGTCAAATGTAGTTCCCACACTTATAGTGGGAGATTATTGGAAATAATTAAAGGGATGACCGAGGATGACAAAGGCCGCTTACGTATCTCATTTTTGAGAATTCAGTTCAAACATAGTTCGTACAAGAGGATAGGGATATTTTAAGCTATTACAAAGCATAAAATGATTACAATCAGGGAATGCGATTATAGGGAAATGAAATTAAAGGAAAACTATCCCTAAACAATGTATCTCTTCACAACATCGGAATTGATCGGTTTGGTCCACACTTGACCGTCCATTTCAGATAGGATCAGAGCTCCTCCGGATAACACTTCCTGGATGACATACGGGCCTTGCCAATTGGGTGAAAACTTTCCTTTGTATTCCTCCTGGTGGGGAAAAATGCGTTTGAGAACCAGTTGTCCTACCACAAACATGCGATGTCTCACTCTTTTGTTGAATGCACGAATCATTCTTTGCTGGTACAACTAATCATGGCATATGTTCCTCATCCTTTTCTCATCAATCAATATGAGTTGTTCATTCCGGCTTCTCAAATGATACTAAGAGATGGTATTTCAACTTCCGCAGGTATCACTGCTTCCGACCCATACACAAATATATAAGGGGTCACCCCGGTCAAAGTCTTGACGGTCTTCTGGTATCCCAATAAATCATAAGGCAACATCTTATGCCAAGATCGGTGATGGTCGACCATTTTCCTCAAGATCTTCTTGATATTCTTGTTGGCGGCTTCCACAGCTCCATTCATTTGTGGCTGGTACGCGGTTGAATTACGGTGAGTGATCTTAAATTGCTCACATATTTCTTTCATCAAGTGGATGTTCAGATTTGTTCCATTGTCGATAATAATTGACTCGGGGATCCTGATTCGACAGATTAGGTTGTTTTTAACAAAATCGGCTACAACCTTCTTGGTCACAGACTTGTATGAAGTAGCTTCTACCCACTTGGTGATGTAATCAATAGCTACCAAAATGAATCTGTGTCCATTCGAGGCAGACGGATCGACGGGACCAATGACATCCATGTCCCAGGCTACAAAAGGCCAAGGTGTGCTCATTGCATGAAGATTGCTAGGTAGTACTCGAATCAAATCTCCATGGATCTGTAACTTGTGACATTGTTGTACGAACTTTCTACAGTCATTTTCCATGGTCATCCAAAAGTATCAAGTTCGCAAAATCTTCTTGGCTAGGGTGAACCCATTCATGTGGGGACCATGCACTCCAGCGTGTACCTCTTCCAATAGTCTTGTGGCTTCAACTAAATCAACGCATCTTAAGAATCCAAGGTCTGGAGTCCTCCTATACAAGATTTCTCTATTTTGGAAAAAATTGTTGGCCATTCGACGAATGGTTTTCTTTTGGTTGGCAGTCACATCTTCAGGATAGACTCCAACTTCTAGATACCTCTTGATATCATAATACCATGGTTTTCCATTCGATTCTGCTTTGACTTATGCACAGTGCGCAGGTTGTTCTTTTAGACCTATTATCAACGGATCGATATAATTCTAATAGGGATGTTGAATCATGGAGGGTATGGTTGCCAAGGCATCGGCAAACTCATTCTGAGTCCTTGGTGTATGCTTGAATTCGATCTTCCTGAATATCTTGCACAAAATTTTAACCATCTTCACATACGACACGATCTTCGGGTTCTTCACAGCCCATTCACCTTGAACTTAGTGAATTAGCAAATTGGAATCACCTATGACCAAAAGTTCTTGGACATTCATATCAAAAGCTAGTTGGATACCGAGAATACAAGCTTCGTACTCGGCTATGTTGTTAGTGCACAAGAAATGGAGTTTAGCTATCACCGGATAGTGTTGACCAATTTCTGATACCAAGACTACTCCAATGCCCGAAACTTTGAAATTGACCTCTCCATCGAAGAACAATCTCCAACCAGGGTATGACTCAGCAATATCCTAACCTACGAACATAATCTCTTAATCAGGGAAGTAAGTTTGGAGAGGTTCATAATCTTCATCAATCGGATTTTCTGCTAAAAATGATCTACTAAGGCCTGTCCCTTGATTGATTTTTAAGTCGCATATACGATGTCGAACTCACATAGCAACATTTGCCATTTGGCCAATTTTCCCATAGGCATTGCCTTTTGGAATATGTACTTCAGGGGGTCCATTTTGGAAATGAGATATGTCATTTAGGATGACAAATAATGTCTCAAATTCTGAGCGACCCAAGTCAAAGCACAATAAGTCTTTTCTAACAAAGTATAACGAGCCTCGCACAGAGTGAATTTTTTACTCAGATAATAAATCACTCGTTCTTTCTTTCTGGTTTCATCATGTTGTCCCAGGATGCATCCGAAGGCATTTTCTGAAACTGATAGATATAACAATAATTGGCTCCCTTTTTTTGGAGGAACCAATATTTGAGGACTGGACAAGTAGTCCTTGATACGATCAAAACCTTGCTGGCACATCTTGGTCCAACTAGTCAGTGCATCTTTCTATAATAACTTGAAAATAGGTTCACAAATAATTTTTTATTGAGCTATGAATCAACTAATATAATTCAACCTTCCCAGGAAACTCATGACCTCTTTCTTGGTCTTCGGGGGAGGCAACTCCTGAATTGCTTTGATATTTGAAGGGTTGAGCTCGATACCCCTTCTACTGACTATAAAACCCAACAATTTGCCAGCTAGCACCCCGAAAGAACACTTTGCGGGATTCAGCTTTAGGTTGTATTTTCGTAGGTGGTAAAAAAAATTCCTCAAATGGGTCAAGTGATCCGAACTCTCGTGGGATTTGAGAATCACATCATCCATGTATACCTCGATCTCCTTATGAATCATATCATGAAAAATGGTTGTCATAGCTCGCATATAAGTAGCACCAGTATTTTTTAGACCAAATTGCATCACTCGGTAATGGTAGATACCCCAAGGGGTGATAAATGTTGTTTTCTATGCATATTCTTCATCCATTAAGATCTGATGGTATCCAAAAAAACAATCCATGAATGACTGCATTTTGTGCTTTGCACAATTATCGATAAGGATATGGATATTGGGCAATGGGGGACTGGCCCTGTTCAGGTCTCGATAATCGACACAGATTCTGATCTTCCCATCTTTCTTAGGAACTGGGATGATATTGTCCAACAAGGTAGGATACTTTGTAACCCCTACCACTCCAGACTGAATCTGTTTGGTAACTTCTTCCTTGATCTTCAGACTTAGATCTGGCTTGAACTTTCGAATCTTTTGCTTGACGAGATCAAACCCTGGATTAATAGGTAACTTATGGGAGACTATGTATGTGCTTAGCCCTGGCATATCATTGTAGGCCCAAACAAATATGTTGATGTATTCTTGGAGCAATATGATAAGTTCTCTTTTTTGTGTTTCTGTCAAATGGACACTGATTCTTGTTTCTTTGACTTCTTGGTCATCTCCTAGATTGACCGTCTCAGTTTCCTCTAGATTAGGCTTTTCTCGATTCTCAAAGTTTTTTAATTCCTCTGTCAAGTCTTTGGGAACTATAGTTTCTTCATCATATTCCTTGAAATCATTGTCACCTAGCTCAGTTTGTTCGTTAAGCCCTTGACATGATATGACAGTGGAAGGTTTTAACTTATTATTACTGAAACCAAAACAAAACGGGTTAGATAATAATAAGCAAATAAAAATAAATCTTTAAACAACGAATATTTTCAAAATAAGGAGGCTTTCATTTGAAATTCATAAATATTTATAAACTATGGCTACAACCTACATGAATGTAGGTTCATGCCTTTTAGAAAGCAGTAAACAATACGAGGAAATTTAAAACATAAAGGGCAGGTCGTGGAGCCTCATCCGGACCGTCACCGAATTTTGTAAAACAAAGTCTTTGTCTACCCAGCAGAGTGGAGAGTAGCCAAGGGAGTGGAGAACTAGTTTTGCAACTCCTCATCGGGTTTGAGGTTCCTGATTGTGGTTGTTTTAGGAGCTTCTTTTGCGATAGCATCACACTCCTCAAATAGATCCCCTATTCCATCTTCCAACGCATCGCTTGGGGGACTGACACGTACCGGGAACGATTGATACAAATAAGGAAAAGGCTTGGGCAGTCCTGACCTCTTCTTTTCTTTGTTTCTGGCTTCACCTTTTTGGATCACATACCCCAATCCTTGCTTGCTCAACTATCCAGGGATACTTAAAGGTTTGATCTAACCATTAGAGTTCCTTCCTAGACCCGAGCCTGGTTCATAACCACACCTCAGCATTGTGGTCGTAAGCATCTTGTAAATTGGAGGCATATGAATTTGAAGAGCCAGGTCCTCTTCTGTGGCATTCACAATTTCCACCGTGTAGAAGTCACTCCCTCTCGGGACCTCTTCGATTTTGGGGACACAACCATTTGGGTGACTCAGGTGGCTTCCCTCTCCATGTATTACCACTTCGTGTCCTTCCCAAAAGAACTTCACCATTTGGTGCAAGGTTGAAGGCACGACCCCAGCTTCATGGATCCATGGCCGTCCCAAAAGCAAATTTTAACTAGTGGTAATATCCATGACCTGTAACTCTGTTCGAAATTCAGCGGGTCCTATCTATATGTATAGGTTGACTTCTCCAAGGGTATCTCTCTGTCCTCCATCGAAGGCCCTCATATTAACCCTGCTATGACGGATCTTTCCCAAATCGTATTCCAACTGTGTCAGTGTTGACAATGGATAAATGTTCAATCCTGATCCGTCATCGATCAGTACCCTGTTCATAACCTTTTCTTGAATCTGAATAGTGATATGTATAGCCTTGTTGTGTGTCATGCCTTCAAAAGGAAACTCATGATCACTAAAAAGGATACGGTGGCTTCCTAGGACTTGGCTTACCATGGCAGTCAAGTTTTCTGCACTGGTACCCGTTGGTACGTAAGCTTCATTTAGAACCATCAGTAACGCCTGTTTGTAGTACAGGGAACTAATGAGCAATTCCCAAATAGAAATTGAGCCAGTGTCTTTTCCAAGTGCTTCACAATCGAGTACTCTTTTGGATGCATTCTTCTCAAAAACTCTTCTGCTTCGCCCTCAGTGATTGGCCTTTTCTGCAGACTCTTCTTATGAGCATCATCTGCCAGATTATTGGGGACATAACATTTCCCAGATATTTTCATGCCGTGAGTTACATCGGCTTCAATTATGAACTTTTTTTCAGCCGGCACCAACACAGCAAATTGCGGCTTCTCCGCGATGCTCTAAGCAGCTACATACCTTTCTAGTTCCTCAGGATTTCTGGGGCTCTTTGGCACTATGGACTTGCTTGTGAACCATTCTTCCTCTATTTCGATAATGTTTACAATGGCTCTTCCGTGATTCGGAAGTGGGTTGTTATTAACATTTGGCAGTGCTGTCTGTAAGGTGACTACCTTCTGATCTATCAAATCTTAAATATTGTGTTTCAGATTGATGCAATCCTCTGTGCCATATCCGGCGCCTCCAGAGTGATAAGCATAATGCCGATCAGCTTTGTAGAAATGAGAGTTGACGTTACCTGGTTTATGCTAAATGGGCTGAACTAATCCAGCAGCCTTCAGTCTTTCATATAACTGAGTTTGGGTCTCGGCTAATTGAGTGAAAGTTCAAGGAACTTTCTTTTCCAAATTTGGTCGAGGGAGACCGGGGTTAGCGGGAGGAGGAACCCGGTGGTTGTTCTGGTTTTCAGGAGCTCTTTGGTATACTAGAAAATTCTGGGGAGGTGCTTGCTAGGTGGATTGTATATTTGGGACTTGAGTTTGGTAGATGGGCTTCACGTTTGGCACAATAGTTTGGTAGATTGGCTGAGTATAGAAGATTGGTTGAGGGTTTTGTGGAACTGGAGGAGGGGTTATTGGAACAAGTGGCTTCTTGTAACCAGCTTTGAAGGGTTTATGTGGTTTTGGACTAGGATTGAAAGATACCTAAGATACCTCCTCTCTCTTTTTCTTTGGGGGTTCGGTAGGTCCTAAAGAAATTAGGGTATTGGCAATTTTTCCACGCGGAGCCCTTCTTCCACAATCTCTCAAATTTTGACTCCTTTACTGCCGATATCATCTTACCATAAACTTCTGACTCCTGAGCGCGGATAAACACCATGCTTATTTCTTCTTTGGTCATAGGAGGCCGGACTCTCGCTGCCTCTTTTCTCCACCGGTAAGCATAATCTCTGAAATCTTCATTTGACTTTTGCCTGATGCGTCCCAGGGAATATCGATCTGGGACGGCATCTATGTTATATGCGAATCTCTAGGCGAAATCTTGGGCGAGTTCGCTCCACTTGAACCACTTCTTCAATTCTTGGGAGGCGAACCATTCCAATGCCTCTCCATTCAGACTTCGGCTAAAGAGTCTCATTAGCAGGGCATCGTTTCTTCGGGCACCGACCATCTGATCATAGTAACTCCTTAGATGGGCTTCGGGACTCCAAACACCATTGAAGATTTCAAATTTTGGAATTTTGAAACCTTCTGGCAGGTTTATCTCAGGGTTAATGCAGAGATCGTCATAGTCGTAGCCTTTCTCATTAGGCAAACTCCGTAACTCTCAAATCTGCGCCATTTCTTATCTTATTTGTGCCATATCTAGGTCGCATTTCATTTCCGTAGCCTTCATCTCTCTTTCTTTCTCTTCATAATGATCTAACTTAGGGTTCTCCTAGAGAATGGGGTATGGTTCTGTTATGGCATGAAAAGTGGGAGGTATGTTCTGGGCGGGCGGGGGATGGACATATGGAATAGTATTTGGGTATTTGGGGATAAATTTTGTGGGTTAACTATGTTGGTGGCATTAGGATGGTTGTTTTGGGAGTTGTAGGTGTTTTGTGGAGTGTTCTGGAGGTTTGGAGGGTTTTGTGTGAAATAGGCACCTGGATTATTGTCCTAGTTAGTATGTTGAACAGGGGGAATATGGTTCTGGTACAGGGACCTGACGAGGGAGGGGTTATTGTGGACATGTTCATTTGAAGGCCTGGGAATGGAAAAGGAAGGGATGTGTTTTGGTTGATTTCCAATTTGCGGAGAATTGAGTGGAGAGTTTTGAGGAGGGGGCTGAGAATCGCCCAGAGCAGGAGTATTGGCGGTGATTGCCAAGCTAGCCATGTCTTTCGCCTTTTGCACTTCTTCCTGCATCGTTTCTATTTTCTTTGCAAGCTCTGTGATCATTTCATTTTGTTCAGCGATGACGTTGTCTTGTATAGCCAGGGCATTTTCTTCCTCACTATTAGTCATTCTTTCTACAGACAAGCGAGGGACAAAGGATGGATCTAAGTGTGCTTTCGAGCGAGTGAAGTAAGAGTGTTCAGCCACTTTTTGTCAACACAAACTGGTTTCTTTTATTTTTTGAAATGAAAAATAACTCAAAAGAAGTTATGTTAGTTTTCTGTTAGTGAAAAATAATACAAGATATATGGTGAGAAATAAACATATAGGAATTACTTTAAACACATAAAAGTTGCTTTTCGTCAAGGCAAATTGGTCCACAGGTTGTTTTGACTAAATCGTTTCAAAGGACAGGATTTTGTCCGTTGATTTGGGAATAATAGGTTTTGTCAGGAAAGGTTGATTTTGTTGATCTTGTAACATCTCTGCCTATTGTTCTCCTGAACTCTTTGTCGCTTTCATCAATGTGGAGAAATGACAATTTCTTTAAGACCTGGGCCAGGACTTGAAAGCTGCCTACGTATCTCATAAAGGAGAATCTCGCGATCCCCATGGAGTCTCAAGTGTCTTGTCGGAAGGAATAAAATCCTCTAAGAAACCTTTAACTGGGGCAGAAATTTTGAGAAGGATCCCAAAATTTCCACCAAGCTTCATTCAAGAGTTCAACATTAAGCTCTGAGGAATTCCCCAACACCGAGAGATCAGAGTGTACTTCAAAGAAATCCCTAGTCCTATATGGATTAATCCATGTAGATGCTTTGAGAATCACAGAGAAGCCGCAATTTGCTATGTTGGTATCGGCTGAAAAAGAGTTCGTAATTGAAGCCGCCGTAACTTATGACATGACAAGATCTAGGAAATGTTATATCCCCGATAATCTGGCAGATGATGCTCACAAGAAGAGTCTGCGGAAAAGGACAATCACTAAAGGCAAAGAAGAAGAGTTTTGGAGAAGAATGCAGCCAAAATAGTACTAGATTGTGAAGCACTTGGATAAGGCCCTGGCTCAAATTTCTATCAGGGCATTGCTCATGAGTTCCCTGTACCACAAACAGGCGTTACTCAAGGTTCTAAATGAAGCTTACGTGCCCACGGGTACCAGTGCAAAAAACTTGACTGCCATGGTAAGCCAAGTCCTAGGAAGCCACCGCATCTGTTTCAGTGATGATGAGTTGCCTTTTGAAGGCGTGACACACAACAAGGCTCTACATATCACTATTCAGAGTCAAGAAAAGGTTGTGAACAGGGCACTAATCGATGAAGGATCAGGATTGAACATTTGTCCTTTGTCAACACTGACACAGTTAGAATACGATTTGGGAAAGATCCGTCAAAGCAGGGTCAATGTGAGGGCCTTCGACGAAGGACATAGATATATCCTTGGAGAAGTCAACCTATACATCTTGATGGGACCCGCTGAATTTCGAACAGAGTTATAGGTCATGGATATTACCACTACTTACAATTTACTTTTGGGACGGCCATGGATCCACGAAGATGGGGTCGTGCCATCAACCTTGCACCAAATGGTGAAGTTCTTTTGGAAAGGGCACGAAGTGGTAATCCATGGAGAGGGAAGCCACCTGAGTCGCCCAAACTGTTGTGTCCCCATAATCGAAGAGGTTCTGAGAGGGAGTGACTTCTATACGGTGGAAATTATGAATGCCAAAGAAAAGGACCTGGCTCCTCAAATTCCTATGCCTCCCATTTACAAGATTCTTGCGACCATAATGCTGAGGTGTGGTTATGAACCAGGATCGGGGCTAGGAAGGAACTCTAATGATCGGATCAAACCTTTAAGTATCCCTAGACAGTTGAGCAAGCACAGATTGGGGTATGTGATCCAAGAAGGTGAAGCCAGCAACAAAGAAAAGAAGAGGTCAGGACTGCCCAAGCGTTTTCCTCATTTGTATCAATCGTTCACGGTATGCGTCAGTCCCCCAAGCGATGGGTTGGAGGATGGAATAGGGGATCTATTTGAGGAGTGTGATGCTATCGCGGAAGAAGCTCCCAAAACAACTACAATCAGGAACCTCAAACCCGGTGAGGAGTTGCAAAATAGGGTCGCCACTCCTTTGGCTACTCTCCACTCGGCTGGGTAGACAAAGACTTTGTTTTACAAAATTCGGCGATGGTCTGGATGAGGCTCCGTGACCCGCCCTTTATGTTTTAAATTTCCTCATATTGTTTCTTCTTTCTAAAAGGCATGAATCTACATTCATCTAGGTTGTAGCAACAGTTTGTAAATATTTCCGAATTTCAAATGAAAGCCTCCTTATTTTGCAAATATTCGCCGTTTAAAGATTTATTTTTATTTGCTTATTATTATCTAACCCATTTTGTTTTGGTTTTAGTAATAATAAGTTAAAACCTACCACTGTCATGTCATGTCAAGGGCTTAACAAACAAACTAAGCTAGGTGACGATGATTTCGAGGAATATGATGAAGAAACTATGGTTCCCGAAGCCTTGACAGAGGAATTAAAAGACTTTGAGAACCGAGAAAAGCCTAATCTAGAGGAAACTGAGACGGTCAATCTAGGAGACGACCAAAAGGTCAAAGAAACTAGAATCAGTGTCCATTTGACAGAAACATAAAAAAGAGAGCTTATCATATTGCTTCAAGAATACATCGACATATTTGCTTGGGCCTACAGCAATATGCGAAGGCTAAGCACAAACATAGTCTCCCACAAGTTTCCTATTAATACAGGGCGTGATCCCGTCAAGGATAAGATTCTAAAGTTCAAGCCAGATCTAAGTCTGAAGATCAAGGAAGAAGTTACCAAATAGATTCAGTCTGGAGTTGTAGGGGTTACAAAGTATCCGACCTGGTTGGCCAATATCGTCCCAGTTCCTAAGAAAGATGGAAAGATCAGAATCTATGTTGATTATCAAGACCTGAACAGGGCCAGTCACAAAGACAACTTCCCATTGCCTAATATCCATATCCTTATCGATAATTGCGCGAAGCATGAAATACAGTAATTCGTGGATTATTTTATTGGATACCATCAAATCTTAATGGATGAAGAAGATGCTGAGAAAACAGCCTTTATCACCCCCTGGGGTATCTACCATTACAGAGTAATGCCATTTGGTCTCAAAAATATGGGTGCTACTTATATGCAAGCCATGACAACCATTTTCCACGACATAATTCATAAGGAGATTGAGGTATACATAGATGACGTGATTGTCAAATCCTGCGAGAGTTTGGATCACTTGACCCATTTGAGGAAGTTTTTTGACCGCCTGTAAATATACAACCTAAAGTTGAATCTCACAATGTGTGCTTTCGGGGTGCCAGCTGGCAAAATATTGGATTTTATAGTCAGTAGAAGGGGAATCGAGCTCGACCCTTCAAAGATCAAAGCAATTCAGGAGTTGCCTCCCTCGAAGACCAAGAAAGAGGTCATGAGTTTCTTGGGAAGGTTGAATTATAGTAGTCGATTCATAGCTCAATCAACGGTTATTTGTGAACCTATTTTCAAGTTATTAAAGAAAGATGTGCCGGCTGGTTGAACCAAGGAGTGCCAGCAAGTTTTTGATCGTATCAAGAACTACTTGTCCAGTCCTCCGATATTGGTTCCTCCAAGAGAAGGGAGACCATTATTGCTGTACCTATCGGTTTCAGAAAATGCCTTTGGATGCATCCTAGGACAACATGATGAAACCAGAAAGAAAGAACGAGTAATTTATTATCTGAGTAAAAAGTTCACTCCGTGCGAGGCTCATTATACTTTGTTAGAAAAGACTTGTTGTACTTTGACTTGGGTCGCTCAGAAGTAGAGACATTATTTGTCATATATGCGACTCAAAAAGCAATCAAGGGACAGGCCTTAGCAGATCATTTAGCAGAAAATCTGGTTGATAAAGATTATTAACCACTCCAAACTTACTTTCCCGATGAAGAGATTTTGTTCGTAGGTGAGGATATTGTTGAGTCATACCTCGGTTGGAGATTGTTCTTCGACAAAGCGGTCAACTTCAAAGGTTCGAGCATTGGAGCAGTCTTGGTATCAGAAGTTGGTCAGCACTATCCGGTGACAGCCAAACTCTATTTCCCTTGCTAACAACATGGTCGAGTACGAAGGTTGTATTCTCGATATCCAACTATCTATTGATATGAATGTCTGAGAACTTTTGGTCATAGGTGATTCTGATTTGCTAATTCACCAAGTTTAAGGTGAATGCGCTGTGAAGAACCCCAAGATCGTGTCGTATGTGAAGATGTTTCAAAGTTTTTGCAAGAGATTTAGGAAGATCGAATTCAAGCATACACTAAGGACTTAGAATGAGTTTGTCGATGCCTTGGAAACCATATCCTCCATGATTCAACATCCCGATCAGAATTATATCAATCTGTTGATAATAGGTCTTAAAGAACAACTTGCTCACTGTGCACAAGTCAAAGCAGAATCAGAAGGAAAACCATGGTATTATGATATCAAGAGGTATCTAGAAGTTGGAGTCTATCCCGAAGATGTGACCGCCAACCAAAAGAAAACCATTCGTCGAATGGCCAACATTTTTTTCCTAAATGGAGAAATACTGTATAGAAGGACTCCGGACCTGTAATTCTTAAGATGCATTGATTCGGTTGAATCCACAAGACTATTAGAAGAGGTACACGTTGGAGTGCATGGTCCCCACATGAAATAGGTTCACCCTATCCAAGAAGATTTTGCGAACTGGATACTTTTGGATGACCATGGAAAATGACTGTAGCAAGTTGGTACAAAAATGTCACGAGTGCCAGATCCATGGAGATTTGATTCGAGTACCACCTAGCGATCTTCAAGCAATAAGCGCACCTTGGCCTTTTGTAGCCTGGGGCATGGATTTCATTGGTACAGTCGATCCATCTGCCTAGAATTGACACAGATTCATTTTGGTAGCTATTGATTACTTCACCAAGTGGGTAGAAGCTGCTTCTTACAAGTCTGTGACCAAGAAGGTTGTAGCCAATTTTGTTAAAAACAACCTAATTTGTCGATTCGGGATTCCTGAGTCAATTATTACCAACAACGGAACAAATCTGAACACCCACTTGATGAAAGAAATATGTGAGCAATTCAAGATCACTCACCGTAATTCAACCGCATACCACCCACAAATGAATGGAGCTGTGGAAGCTGCCAACAAGAATATCAAGAAGATCTTGAGAAAAATGGTCGACTATCACCGATCTTGGCACAAGATGTTGCCTTATGCTTTATTGGGATACCGGACGACCGTCAGGACTTCGATCGAGGTGACCCTTTATATATTTGTGTATGGGTCGGAAGCAGTGATACATGCGGAAGTTGAAATACAATCTCTTAGGATCATTCAAGAAGCCGGACTGAATAATGAGGAATGGGTTCGTGCCCATCACGAGCAACTCATGTTGATTGTTGAGAAAAGGATGAGCATCGTATCCCATGGTCAGTTGTATCAGCAAAGAATGATTCGTGCATTCAACAAAAGAGAGCGAGATCGCATGTTTGTCGTAGGACAACTAGTTCTCAAGCGCATTTTTCCCCACCTGGAGGAATACAAAGGAAAGTTTACACCCAATTTGCAAGGCTTGTATGTCATCCAGAAAGTGTTATCCGGAGGAGCTCTGATCCTATCCAAAAGGGACGATCAAATGTGGACCAAACCGATCAATTCCGATGATGTGAAGAGATACTTTGTTTAGGGATAGTTTTCCTTTAATTTCATTTCCCTATAATCACATTCCCTGATTGTAATCATTTTATGCTTTGTAATAACTTAAAATATCCCTATCCTCTTTTATGAAGTACTTTTGACCTGAATCCTCAAGAATGAGATACGTAGGCAGTTTGTATCCACCTCGGTCAACCCCTTAGGAAAATCTATCTTTCCCGGTACGAACTATGTTTGACCTGAATTCTCAAGAATGAGATACGTAGGCGGTCTTTGTCTACCTTGGTCATCCCTTTAATTATTTCCAATAATCTCCCACTATAAGTGTGGAAACTACGTTTGACATAATTCCTGCCTCAACGAGATAGGTAGGCGCCACAACAGTTCAGTCATATCACCACAGAAAATGGAAACTGGGGCAGAATTTTTGAGAAAGGAATATCAAAAATTTGGAAGATAAAGATCGTTGCCAACAAGACAAGAGGATGCTTGTAGATACGCAAATACCATAACGGTTCGGTCATATCACCCCAGGAAATGGAAACTGGGGCAGAATTTTTGAGAAAGGAATCTCAAAAATTCGAAAGATGAAGGTCGTTTCCAACAAGACAAGAGGATGCTTGCAGATACGCAAATGCCAGAATGGTTCGGTCATATCACCCCAGGAAATGGAAACTGGGGTAGAATTTTTGAGAAAGGAATCTCAAAAATTCATAAGATGAAGGTCGTTGCCAACAAGACAAGAGAATGCTTATAGATACGCAAATGCCACAATGGTTCATCCATATCGCCCGAGAAATGGAAACTGGAGAAGAATTTTTGAGAAAAGAATCTCAAAAATTCAGAAGACGAAGAGAATTAGACTCTGAAGAGTTCCCCAGCAAAAATGCAGAATATGCCGAAGATCAACCAAAGCAAATACCGAGAAAGAATCTCTCGATCCCCAGCAGAGTCGCCATTTCTATTTTGATCCTTCTCGGGCAAGGAAGGAAAAACATGGCTTTGTTTGTTGAAAGGTTCATTTAGAAAATCTAATTAAAGTTTCCAAAACGTTTTCAATTAAAAGCAAGAGTCGCCACTTAGTTTTTATAAAGTAAAAACCAAGAAAAAACTTATATGAATTATTAAAATCCCAAAACAGATAGACTTTAAAAATTAAGATATTAAGGGTAAGGGTTCAAGTTAATACTCTTGGAAGGGTGTTAAGGCACCAAGAGTATCCTCTAACTCGCGGTTACCCGGGCTTGTTTGAAAAACTAACTTGTTGACTAACTTTTGAAAACGGGATTGGTTTATAAAACATCTTGTTTTTATAAAGAAGATTGATTTTAGAAGATAATTATGAAAAATGATTGTTTTATAAAAGACAATAAAAAGGGGTCCATTTTTTATACTCACGGAAAGAAAAGAGTTGAAAATAAACAAATTGAGTAAATGAAACAGTAATTATCAGAAAGTTTGATTCCTTTTGTGTATAATTTAACTAAGTTTCGCAAAGTTAGTTCAATTATACAATCAAACTAATCAACTAAGTAACAAGAAGACATAATTAAAATATGTTAATCATGTCCTAATACTAGTGTGTGGGCCCTCTTTAGGCACACCGCCATTTTCACTTTGGACTTAGTCCATTTTTCATCTTTTAGCCCTTTGGGCTACTGCTGCTGCTGAATCTTATGGGCTTTGGCCCAAATTTATTTATTCACTCCATTTTGGACTTTTTCCGATGCGGATCATTTCTTTTGGGCGTGGCCCATTTCTCTCCACCGTTGCCGCTGCTGCCTCTGATGTTTTATCCCTTTTGGGCTTATTCTTGCTGGACCATCAAATAATGTTGGGCTAAACCCAACTAGAACATGCAGGGGAATTTTGGGAGTCCAATTGGACTCCACCGGATTTCATACATAGAAAGAGTAAAATAAATGAGGATTAGTACGTGTCTTAACTAAACTAACCAAAGAAAATAATTCAAACAAGAATATACACCAATATGCAGGTATTTATACCAAGTTAAAGCATATGAAACAAGGACATTCATACAATAAAATCACTAATTTTATCACTTAAGATATATGTTTCATGAAACTTAGCCATTTCAAAACATTCATATGGATTAACCATTTTCCAGAAAATCAATGAGAGGGTAGGGAGTGGTTCAAACAAGACATGTATTCTTAGATGCACGGAAGTGGTATGACATAGGCATAAGGCACATATTCAACATTTTTCAATACTTACATTTAAACATATAGAGCAGATTCCATATAATTTGAACAAAAGACTAATTTAAGAACCTAATCTGGAAATCACATACCAGTCATAGACAAGTCAAGCGATATGAATAAACATTTTTACATTGATTACTCAGTACAACTAATAAGAAATCACTCAAGAAAACAAAGGAGAAGTATATGGGAAAGCTATTAACATGATATTATCCAAAATCATCTCATGGTCCATACAGGTAACATGTAAAGCAAACAGGGAAGTGGTCATCTCGATGAAGATGAATCAGAGGAACCTACAGGGGTGAGCAACATGTCACAAGGAGGTATGCCTCACCTCTAGTTCTATTCCATGACAGAACTTACACACACAACAATCATGGAGTTCAGATTCGTTAAACCTTAGACCTAAACAAATTCTAATAACACAACAATCGTCTAGTATGCTAAAATCATTTGAAGAGAAGGGGGGGGGGGAAAGGAACAGGGTAATAGATAAAAAATGAGGGAAAGAGGATGAGAGTTGAACAGGTCTAAAAACCTATAACATCTTCATATAGCAAACAAATAAACGTAGCAGTCTTGAAGCTTTAATAGGTCACAAAGTTCTACAAGCATTACTAGACACTAATTCAAACATAAGAAAATAACAACAAAACCTAACTATTTCATTTGCATCACTTAGTCATTTCAGCATTAGCAAAACAGTGAAAAGGGAAAGGGAAGAGAAAAATCATGATTACTGTTAAACAAAGGGAAGAAGGAAGGGGGTTTGAACATTTTTCAACAACAAACCAATAGGAAACATGTGCTCATGCTATACTTAATCAAACCATCAAAACTTATGAGAAGAAATCAGGACTCAAAGATGACCCAAACATCATCCTAAATGATACTTACAGTTCAAACATGTTGACTGATACCACATAGCAAGAAACAGTAGGGAAAGAAATAAAAACCATTTAAAAGCAACTTCAAATCTAAGGGTAAATAGGGTAGGGGTTAAACATGCTCAAATCAATTAACAAATATGAAAATCTGTACTTAAATATATATATATATATATATACTACACAGTTTACTTAAGAACCAAGTAAACCATAAACAATCAAGGTTTAAAACTAACCTAAGCATCACCCCCAAGTATAGGAGAGTAAAGCTAACAGTTCATACATAGTTAAGACAGTAAAGAGGAGAAAATAGGTTCAACAAAGAGAAAGACTAAGTTGTTCATGAACAAAATCAGCCTTAAATTCTAGCAACAAATTCATGCTTAAGTTTCTGGCATTTAATCATCATATAAGTCGAACACAGGCTAATGAAATCAAGGGGTTTATACAGGGGAAGGAAAAACAAGTTTAAAAATCATCACAAACAATCATGAACAAAACATATCAACACTTAATCAATACATATACGAAATATCAGTTTAGGCAAAGTTGGTAAGCCAATAAGAACATGATTATGAAGAGGGGTTGGGGAACAAACAAGGATCAAAACCAAACATTTTTATGAACAAAGACAGAAAGATTTAACATCATTGAAAAACAATCTAGGCTCAAATCTATGCTCATACTCACTGTTTTAACAAATTAAACAAAATCAGTAAAAGACCACACTTCTAACACAAGATTGCTACTCGAAATCATAATATTAGTCTAACATTTAAGCGCATATATTTGATACTAACAAACAAGACCAGAACCAGATTTCACCAAGGTTCAAACATTATAAAAGCAAAATGAAAACAACAAAAATAGAAAAGGAGGAGGTTAAGGGATTCACCTTTTTTAGGGCAGCAACTCGGTCTTAGATCTTCATCGGAAGAGCTTACCACCACCGGACTAATACCCAATCCTTTAGAACTCAAATTTTTAGTATTTTTTCTTCCCAAAGCTGACTGGTTATGTGAGTTTAGAGAAATGATTCTCTAGAAACCCCAATATTTTCCCAAAATCAGCCCTTTTCATGAAGCTAGAGGGGGTATTTATAGGGAATTTCGGGTGAAAATGGGGGTTCTGGAGAATCCTTTCTCTAACCTCACATAACCAGTCAGCTTTGGGAAGAAAAAGCACTAAAAAATCGAGTTCTAAAGGATTGGGTATTAGTCCGGTGGTGGTAAGCTCCTTCGGTGAAGTTCTAAGCCTGAGTTGCTGCCCTAAAAAAGGTGAATCCCTTAACCTCCTCCATTACTGCTTTTGTTGTTTTCATTTTTGTTTTTATAATGTTTAAACCTTGAAGAAATTTGGTTCTGGTCTTATTTGTTAGTATCAAATATATGCGCTTAAATGGTAGACTAATATTATGATTTCGAGTAGCAATCTTGTGTTAGATGTGTGGTCTTTTACTGATTTTGTTTAATTTGTTAAAATAGTGAGTATGAGCATAAATTTAAGCCTAGATTGTTGTTAAATGGTGTTAAATCTGTCTGTCTTTGTTCATAAAAATATTTGGTTTTGATCCTTGTTTGTTCCCCAACCCCTCTTCATAATCATGTTCTTATTGGCTTACCAACTTTGCCTAAACTAATATTTCATATATGTATTGATTAAGTGTTGATATGTTTTGCTCATGGTTGTTTGTGATGATTTTTAAACTTGTTTTCCCTTACCCTGTATAAACCCCTTGATTTCATTAGCCTGTGTTCGACTTATATGATAATTAAATGCCAGTAACTTGAGCATGAATTTGTTGCTAGAATTTAAGGCTGATTTTGTTCATGAAAAGCTTAGTCTTTCTCTTTGTTGAACCTGTTTTATCCTCTTTACTGTCTTAACTATGTATGAACTGTTAGCCTTACTCTCCTATACTTGGGGGTGATGCTTAGGTTAGTTTTAAACCTTGATTGTCTATGGTTTAGTTGGTTCTTAAATAAATTGTGTAGTATCTATATATTTGAGTACAAATTTTCATATTTGTTAATTGATTTGAGCATGTTTAACCCCTACCCTATTTACCCTTAGATTTGAAGTTGCTTTTAAATGGTTTTTCTTTCTTTCCCTACTGTTTCTTGCTATGTGGTATCAGTCCACATGTTTGAATTGTAAGTATAATTTAGGATGATGTTTGGTCATCTTTGAGTCCTGATTTCTTCTCATAAGTTTGTTGGTTTGATTAAGTATAGCATGAGCACATGTTGCCTATTGGTTTGTTGATGAAAAATTTTCAAACTCCCTCCTTGCTTCCCTTTGTTTAACAATAATCATGATTTTCCTCTTCCCTTTCGCTTTTTGCTGTTTTGCTAATGCGGAAATGACTAAGTGATGCATATGAAATAGTTAGGTTTTGTTGTTATCTTCTTATGTTTGAATTGGTGTCTAGTAATCCTTGTAGAATATTGTGACCTATTAAAGTTTCAAGACTGCTATGTTTCTTTGTTTGCTATATGAAGATGTTATAGGTTTTTAGACCTGTTCAACTCTCATCCCCTTTCCCTCATTTATTATCTGTTACCCTGTTCCTTTCCCCCCTTCTCTTGAAATGATTTTAGCATACTAGACGTTGTTGTGTGATTAGAATTTTCTTAGGTCTAAGGTTTTAAGAATCTGAACTCCATGATTGTTGTGTGTGTAAGTTCTGTCATGGAATAGAACTAGAGGTAAGGTATGCCTCCTTGTGACATGTTCCTCACCCCTGTAGGTTCTTCTGATTCATCTTCATCAAGATGACCACTTCCTTGTTTGCTTTACATGTTACTTGTATGGACCATTAGATGATTTCGGCCTATATCATGTTAATAGCTTTCCATATACTTCTCCTTTGTTTTCTTGAGTGATTTCTTATTTGTTGTACTGAGTAATCAATGTTAAGATTCTTGTGCATATCTCTTGACTTTTCTATGACTGGTATGTGATTTTCAGATTAGGTTCTTAAATTAGTCTTTTGTTCAAATTATATGGAATCTGCCCTATATGTTTAAATGTAAGTATTGAAAAATGTTGAATATGTGCCTTATGCCTATGTGATACCACTTCCGTGCATCTAAGAATACATGTCTTGTTTGAACCACTCCCTACCCCCTCATTGATTTTCTGGAAAATGGTTAATCCATATGAATGTTTTGAAATGGCTAAGTTTCATAAAACATATGTCTTAAGTGATAAAATTAGTGATTTTATTGTATGGATGTCCTTGTTTCATATGCTTTAACCTGTTATAAATACCTACACATTGGTATATATTTCTGTTTGAATTATTTTCTATGTTTAATTTAGTTAAGACACGTACTAATCATCATTTATTTTACTCTTTCTATGTATGAAATCCGGTGGAGTCCAATTGGACTCCCAAAATTCCACTGCATCTTCTAGTTGGGCTTAGCCCAACATTATTTGATGGTCCAGCAAGAATAAGCCCAACAAGGGCTAAAACATCAGAGGCAACAGCGGCAACGGTGGAGAGAAATGGGCCACGCCCAAAAGAAATGATCTGCATCGGAAAAAGTCCAAATTGGAGTGAATAAATAAATTTGGGCCAAAGCCCATAAGATTCAGCAGCAGCAGTAGCCCAAAGGGCTAAAAGATGAAAAGTAGACTAAGTCCAAAGTGAAAACGGCGGTGGGCCTAAAGAGGGCCCACACACTAGTATTAGGACATGATTAACATATTTTAATTATGTCTTCTTGTTACTTAGTTGATTAGTTTGATTGTATAATTGGACTAACTTTGCGAAACTTAGTTAAATTATCCCCAAAAGGAATCAAACTTTCTGATAATTACTGTTTCATTTACTCAATTTGTTTAATTTCAACTCTTTTCTTTCCTTGAGTATAAAAAATGGACCCCTTTTTATTGTCTTTTATAAAACAACCTTTTTTCATAATTATCCTCTAAAATCAATCTTCTTTATAAAAACAAGATGTTTTATAAACCAATCCCATTTTCAAAAGTTACAAGTTAGTTTTTCAAACTAGCCCGGAAAACCGTGAGTTAGCGGATACTCTTGGTGCCTTAACACCCTTCCAAGAGTATTAACTTGAACCCTTCCCTTAATCTCTTAATTTTTAAAGTCTTTATCTGTTTTGGGATTTTAAAAATTCGTATAAGTTATTTCTTGGTTTTTACTTTATAAAAACTAAGTGGCGACTCTTGCTTTTAATTGAAATTGTTTCGAAAACTTTAATTAGATTTTCGAAATGAACCTTTCAACAAACAAAGCCATGTTTTTCCGTCCTTGTCCGAAAAGGATCAAAACACCTACTATAATTGATTTTCTAAACTTTGCATGGCCCCGAGGCCCCATTTTTGGTACATGACTTTGAAAGGGATTTTAAACTGACTTTTACGAAACCTCTCAGAGTAGAAGGGAGATTATGATGATATGATTACGTATCTTCATTCTGATACTACGTTCCACTGGACAATAGCACTAGATGTTATTTTCTATGGATTTAAACCCGGATACGAGTCGGGCACCCTGTTTAGGGATTTTGATACTTTACTTCTGTATCAACGACTACTTTAGTCATGATTAATTTTTAGACCCAGATGCACTCCGGGCACCCTTGATGGGGGTTATTGAGATTACTACTACTAATTTAGACTCGGATCAAATTTGAGCATGTACTACGAGATCTCAATTGTTGAGATATTTGAGTTTTGTTTTTGCATATGGTCTACGAGTAGACCTCCATGGACCCTACCATTCTGGACGAAGTGCTATGGGCCGATGGTGGCTGGAGTGAGAGGATGTACGGCATAGGAGAGGTACTTGGGAAACATCCTTCCATGGATCCCGCCTCTATTGGACCTTTGGGGCACCGAAGGGGGTAACATATGGCACTGCAGTCACACTTGGTTACAGATTCATCATATCACATCATCATGTATATTTCACTCAGATTCCACCCTTGTTTGCTATGTGTTCAGTGTATGCTCTGGTTGTACGGGCGGTCAAAGGATTTATTTTCACTTGATTGTGTTTCTCGGTTGTATGGGTGGCCATTGGGACTGCACGTAGATTATATTACTCCTGTCATTTCGTAGAGTTAGTTATGGTCCTTAGTTCTTGGTGGATTGGTTTGTTTTATCTTGTTGAGGCTCTAAGTTTGGGCTTGAGTATTGTGGGGCTAGTGACTCCTATATATTTGAGGCTCCGTCGTGTGTCCTCTTGAGCAGTTGTGATTTATCGGATGTTGTTCCTTATCTTGATTCTGAGTATAACTCTTGATTCTGAGGTTTAGTTATTCCATTCTAGGTTGTAAATTGTGAGATGGATCTCGGTTCATGCTTATCTTGAGAGTTGGTGTTTTTTTAGTATGTTTTTGTTACTTTTATGGCTTCTAATTGATTGTGTTGGGTTGCCTTCCTTCTTTTCCTTATTACTTGAGGTTACCAGTATACCGCCATATTCTTGATTCTCTCTATCTCTTTACATATACTATTATTGCAAGTATCCCAAGTGCGTCCCTCTTTCTTACACCTGTGTTTCTGTGTTATGTATATCTTCTATGCTAGCATTGTATGCCTATAACTCTTGGTTGTCTATTCTCTGTGCTAGTTCCTTGTGCTATCTCTATTTCTTCGGTGACTGCTTTCTTGCTATCTGCTATTTACTATTTTTATATCTTATATGCGCTCAGTCGGCCGATGATGCTTGCCGAGTACCCATTGTCTTGGTGCTCATACTACACTTCTGCATCTTTCTAATACATATATTAGTTGAGATTTTGCCATTGATCATGTTGGAGACTCGAGCAACTTTTGGACATTCGAGACAAGGGTGAGCGCCAGGCGGTCGGTGCTTGACCATATCCCATCTTTTGTGTTATTACTATTTATATATTTGGAGAAAATTGTACTTATCATTTCGTTACTTCTAGCACTTGTACTCTAGTAGAAGCTTTTGTACTGTCGATAATAAGTTTTGGGGTTCGTGTAGTTTCAATGTAAATATTCAGGTTTTGCTTCCGCTTTGTCTATCTTTATATTCTGATTCCGCTTATTTTTTGTTCATTGTGCATTTTGGTTAGGTAGTAGCCCATTACTAATCGTTCCAGGCTACGGGAATTGGTTTGCCTACTGAGGGGTTGTAGGTGCCATCATGACCTGAGAAATTGGGTTTTGACAGCTTTGTATCAGAGCTCTAGGTTCACCGGTGTAATGGTACAGAAGCAAGTGTCTAAGTAGAGTCTCGCATATCGGTATGATGACGTCCGTATCCTATGTGCGGGAGGCTACAAGGCATTGTTAGAAAAAGTTTCATCTTCTTGTCTCCTTATCGTGTGTTGTTGGCTCTATTGACTTTTAGAACTTTGGATGTTTTATTCCTTCTCAGATGCTTAAGATAAGTTTGAAAGCGGGTGATGTCGAGACTTTTGTGCTTGTTGCTTTAGTGCTTCTGTCAGCGCCAAGACTTCAGAGTGAGAGTTTCCCATACCAAATAGGGGGTGTGGGGTCAGCCCAACCTCCGGTTAGGTTCATAACTACTCATGTTCTTCAGGACACCGTGGCTAGGACTCTGAGTCCTCCGGTGGGTGTTTCAGTACCCAGTTCTATGAGTAATGCTTGATAACTCTCAAATCGTGCTATCTAGGTAGGAGGTTACGGCGATCGCGTAGTCAAAACAAAATTTATAAACTCCCAACGGATGTCGGGGTCGTACCCAAGGGAATTATGTAGTCGCGATCGAGCTAATAAAGAATCTAAGCAACTTATTGAAGTTCAAATAACAAAAAGGGAAAATATATCTAAAGAAGGGGGTTGTAGACTACAGCTAAAAGATAAATAAAAATCAAATAAAAGATAGATTGATCAATGGCTTTCACCTTGCTTTCACCAAGAAAGGATAACAAGGGAGAATCGGGAGTGGGAATTCAATTCACAAGACTTGCACCAAGTTGACACCTAGGTAGTCTTGGTCATAAGTGTGGAATGGTATCTCTCTATCAACATCCACATTTCCAAATGATTTCGGTTAGAACATCATTCGGTGCGATAAACAAGCAACCAATTAACTTGGGAAGTTCGTCCTATCTCTAGATCGGACCCTTAAATGGGAGATTCCGCGATTGGAGCTGTGTCTAGCCTCCAATCTAGATGGATTCCCATGTACCCACTAGTGAATCTTCCCGAATTCAAGAATTTCTCTCTCGATTAAGAACCCAAATCAGCAAGCTCAGTTAATGTTTGCAACCATTGACTATAAATTCAAGCAATGGAGGATTCAATAGACCCAAATAATCAAACAAGAACAAAATCTATATATGAATTCAATAACCCAGAAAGTATTATCTCTAATACAAACCCAAATTCTCAAGTCAACAATACACCAAATAAATAGCAATTAAGAACAAGAGTTAAAGAATGGAATCTAAAGATTTTACAATAAAAAGCATCCAAATCATCACTCCTATGGTGTTGGTTGATGAACCTTGCTCCCAAGCTTGCTCAAAAGTTCTGAAAATAGCCAAAGATATGTTTCAAGACGGCTTAGGAGTGTTTTATGTGAATTGGGGTTTCTCCGAATATGAATTTCCAAAACTGCCCAGTTGCTCTTCTTTCCTTCTTCGCCTACGCGGAAGGTCAGCCACGTACGCGAAGTGTCTTTGTCTAGTTGACCTTCGCGTATGCGGTTAAGGGATTGCGTTCCTGGAGCTTTGACTCGGTTGGCCTTTGTGTTCGCGGTTGGGACCCCGCGTTCGCGAAGGCATGTGCTGCTGCCAACTACTTACTTCTCCGAATGGCCTCCTTTTGACTTGTTTTCATCCGAATTCATCCTGAACACTTATAACGCACAAAGACCTGCAAAATAGAAGTATTTCGTGTCAATTGCACTATTTTTCCACTTTAAACTAGCAAAAGCATATGCTTAAAGGCTAAATAAGTAGGTAGAATACCGACTTATCAAACCCCCAAACTTGAACAATATCTTGTCCTCAAGCAACCTAAAAATTCTAACTCAAGAGGCACAAAACACAAGTGGAAATGACAATACCACAAGCCAAGGAAAATCCATTTCAAGCACCAAACATGACTTCGGTTGTTACTAATGATTAGTCAATCAATGCTAACTTACTCTAAGCGTTTCCTTTGATTCAAAACACAAACTCATGATGCAAAGGCACAATAAGAACAAGCAAGTGACAACAACTAATCCTCAAGATGTGACTCCAACCACTAGCTTACCAAAACATGATCATTTGACTCATTTTCGGAGTTTATCAATGTCACCATCTATCCTAATTCGCATGCCCTCAAAAGAACGAAAGTCCAAAAAACACACTATGTACAAAGTCAACCACAAGGGACAAATATAAACATTCACACTTACAAGGAAGTTCAAGTGCACACATGTCGATCCGTAGACTTGCCCTTCATGTAGATCGCCACTAATGTAGGGTAGCCAGGCTCGGAATCACATAGGACTTGCGGGTTATGATGTTGGCTAGGGCTAAGGTGAGGATATCATTTGGTTCAAGTGACTACAGCTCCCTAATGCTCTTTGTTTTCATTTCAAACACCACTCACATTTTTCAGTTTCAACTTCACCTTATTTCTCCCTCACACAAACCAAGATTTCTCCTTTTTAACTCATGATCATTCACACCTTATATCACCTTCACTTGGTAGCACCAATTTTTGCTTTTCAATTTTCTCGTTAGATTGATCTTTTGGAGAAATTTTCAATATTTGAAGTAAGGTGCTACCTTGCACTTGAAGTGCATTTCTTTTCTTCTTCTCATTTGATCAAATGCATCCCCAAACTTAGGCATTTACCTATGTTATATTTCGTTTCCCCCATAACTTAGGCTTTTAGCCTACATTTCATTTTCAAGCAATTAGGGAGAATTGGTGCCAAAATAGAGGTTCCAAAAAGTTCAAGGTGTTACATGGTGCCAAAGGATGGTCACAAGCTCAAAAGGGGTTCACTAGGGTTGATATCATGGGAAGTCATTTGGGTGAAGTGACTATCAAAAAGGGCCTAAGTTCATTTTCCAAGCTTGGTTAAACCTAGAATTTTGCCTTGAATCACATTCAGGGCAAGTTCTAGACAACACACATGCACAAGAATTATTCAACTAAACCTCAGCACACATGGCATGCGAATCATTCAAGAAGGATCAATTTTGAACTTTCTAAACAAGAACAAAGATGGGTTATTCTACATTATCACCACTAATGAGTCAAGAGTCACAAAAAGATTAAAAGAGTTGTCAAAAAATCAGTCTTTGCCATGCATTTTTCACAATTTTTTTTGGAAGGGTATGCCTTTTTCACTTAGCATGCAAGACTACTTCATTGGTACCAAACAAGTAAATTTGCAACCAAAATCTCAAAAGATGTCGATTTGCCCTTAAGAATGTCGTCACTCAGTCTATCATTGGGCCAATTTATCTATCCAAATTGGCATGGCTACACAAGGTTGATCAACATAAACATCACACTACGGGTATATGCGATTTGCACATGAGGAAATGTATATTGCACGTGCAACGCACAGGCCAAACAGTGGGCATGTGAAAAGCCCATGCGGTTTGCACAATGTCAAGTGCGGAACAAATATACCCCAAGCTCAAATAGGTTCACTAGCCTAACGGGTACTCAAACTTCCCCTGGCCCACAACAACCAACATCACAACTACTATAAAAAGTAAAACAAAGAAGTTAAAACAAAAAAAAACTAATAGCTTAAACCATCAACTCCATCCATAGCAACAAAAAAACCCATCGAGGGTAAACCAACAATAAAAACAAGCCCGACAAAGGCGCATCAATCACCCCCAACTAAAAACATGCAGTTCCCTTACTATAACAAAATAGGAGAAGAGTTTGAGGGGGGTCCCTGAAGGGGTCATCAATTAGAACTAGAACTGCTAGGTCTAGAGAGGAACCAGTCTTCATCATCAGCATCATCTTTGCCCTCAAACCCACATAGCTTCCTCAGAGTGCTCATGATCTTCGTGAGGAACTGGCTTTGCTTTTTGTCATGGTCCCTTTGCTTTTTCTATCGCCTTTCCACCTTAGCCAACCTCTCCTTGATGTGCTGCTGTTTCCTTGCTATACTAGCTAGTGTAGGGACACTAGGGTGGTGGAGGAAGCCGGTGTGGTTGAACTCTCACTTGGACCCGAGGGTATGCTTGCTACAATCTGACAAAGATGGGCATCTATTCCATAGACTTGGATGGAGATGTGGCGGAGTGTCGGAGGCCCAACTCTGAGAGGACCAATAGCCTCAGCAGCAGCGGCTGACTCACGTGACTCGCTAGACTCAAAAAATATACCAAATGATGATGAGTCCACCTCTATCTTCCTCTTCTTTGATGCTTGCATAAGGCCTCTCTTCTTCAAAGGGTGGATCATTTTCTAGAGCTTACACTCATTCTCTTCATCCCTCTTGGTGACCCCGGCTTGGTAGCATAAGTAAGTGATCAACAAATGGAAAATCAAACTCTTATTACCTTTGAGAAATACTTGTTGAATTTCATGCACAATCAATTGCCCCACATTCACTGGGAGTGCCTCCATTAGAGCACAAATCACCTTTTCTTTGTTGGTGGTCACGTCGGACTCATTCTTGGATAGCATAACTCGGGCACAAATGATCGAAAGCCAAGTGCGGGATTTAAGGTTAAACTCGAATGACTCGATCCTTGTATTCAATGCTATCCATTGCGGGCTTTAAGTTGTTGGTGAAGTCTGTCTCAGCTTTATTGGCATAGAACTCTCGGACCATGAAAAAGTTCATCTTGATAGATTCGGCGGCGAAGCAAATCCACCCACTGTCAACCAACTTCCTATAGAAGTCGGCCCATTTCTCCTCTAATCCATCCAATACGATACCTCACTCCCTCGTGATTGGCTTTGTCAAGAGACGATTATAAAGTTGGGAGTACTTGAGGGATATGAAGGTTCCTTGGTCAAAGTACTCTTCGTCAGCCACTTGGTTGGCATCTTCGTGTTCAATTCTGGCCATTTTCAAGATTAAGGTACCTACATAAGGATTGAAGTTGTCAAACAACAAGATAGGCATGTAAAGAAATGTATTAGTATCAGATTAGGACAAAGAAACAAGCCAAGATGATTCTGAGCAAAGCTGGGCAAAGTTGCTATTTTTGGAGTAGTGAAAATTGGGCATCGTGATCGCGACCCCCGTAGTGATCGCGAAGACAAAATTATTTTTTTCAGAAAATTAAAGCATCACAATCGCGGAATGGGGCATCACGATCGCGAGGCTCAGAGAATTTGGTCATCGCAATCGCGGGCTTTGGGCATCGCGATCATGATGGTCATCTTCTTGCCCAGAAAATTCAGTTCAAGCATTTCATCAAATAAGTGCCTTGCACCCTTTTTCACACCATTTTTACATCACATGGACATCACTTTTTACCCCAAAAATCAGTAAACCAACAGATTTATAACCCCCCACTACATTTTACCCACAATTTCATACCCAACATCCAATTTACACATTATGATGAACGCAAAGATTGACACCCACTTGGGTGTTTGAAGCACTAACTTTAACACAATAAGGGTAGATAGAAGAAGAAAAAGCAGAGATCATACCTAAGGAGTTGCAAGGTTCTTATGAAATTGAAGTTGATGGTGGATTTTTATTCTTGCCTTTGGAAGAGAAAAGAAGACAAGTTTCAAAGAAAATTTTTGCTTTTGAAATGGGTTATTTGAACTTTAATACCTGGAAACTGTTTGATGTGTCGCGATCGCGTGGACTTATCACGTGATCGCGATGAGTTAAGTAACCCAACTTCCCGTGATCACAAAGTTGTTACGCGGTCACGATGAGTCATAGAAAATTTCCTCATCGCATTCGCGATGGTCAAGCATCGCGACCGCGAAACCTTAGCATCCACTGAATTTCTAAATTTTTGCACAGTGCAGTGGTTTGTCGTGCGATGCCAGGTGCGATGGGCACTTTGTGAGGTGTTAAACCCACCACATCTGCACATGCCAATATTTTTTTTCAGTCTACTAATTGAGTGTGCAATGGCATGTTCAACGGGCACTCTTCCAGGTGCAAAAAGCATGTTTTTCAAAGGTATTTTTGGGTGCTTTTCAATACTTGGTTCCTCTTCTCCTCCCTTGGGAACCTAGAGCACACCAAGATGAAACAAAAAGTGAAGTAAAGGCTAAAATTATGTGTTGCCTCCCATCAAGCGCAGAATTTAACATCGCATTGCAACTCTAGTATCATTCATTTATTTTTGGCATCATGATCCTTGTATGGATTAGTTGGTTGCCACAATACCTTCAAGCTACGAGCTTCCCTCGTGTCTTCCTCTTTGATAGGGAACAACTCAAAACTACTACCCACAATTGTGAACGTGTCAACATGAGTATTCAAATCAATGTCCAAATTTTTGATAGCAATTTCAAGCATCCTCTCCTTTTGACTTCTCTTAGCATACCTTTTCAATAGTACCTCGAACATTGGTAGCATTCTCTGGTGTTGTTCCCCATAGGCCTCAACTTGGTGAGCTTGGTTTAACACCCATTCTGGGCTCACAACCTCACCCAATACAATTTTCTCCTCTTGTTGGGGTTCAAGCACCACTGGTAAAGATTCACTTTCGGGCGATTCCATGTTTTTCAAATCTTCATCATCGTCCCCAAAGTGAATTTAATTGAGCTTGATGTTCGAGACATGTTCATTTGCTCGCCTTGCAGGTTTTTCTTCAGCAATTTGACCGAAATGGGTAGATAAATCTACCATGAGTTGTGTGGCATGATTTTTCTCCTTTTCTTCTTTAGCTCTTGCATCCACAAAGTCTTGCTTTATGGATTGCATATCCTCCTCTATGATATCTTGCTTGGCCAAGAGAGTATGAACCATGGCATATAGGCTTTCAGGGTAGGTTTCTTCTTCATCATCTTGAGCAAAAGGAGTGGACAAATCTTCCATGGTTTGTTCGTCATGATTTATCTCCTCGCCTTCCTTTATTCTCATTTTCACCAAACCTTGCTTTATGGATTTTACACCCTCCTCTTGGGTGTCTAGACAGGTTAAGAGGGTTTGGAGCTTAGCCCATATGCCTTCATCACTTTATAATTCATGCTTCCTGTTATGATCACAAGCACCACTAGCAACATCGTTAGAATGAGAGTGGGGAGGAGGATAGTCATTAGGGCTATTGCTCCAATGTCCATCACGACCACCACACAAATAGGAATTTCGCCCATCATAGGAACATGAAGGTGAATACCTTCCTCTCCTAGGGCCAATCATATATTTTCTCTGAAGGTGGGGTCCTCCATAATAAAAACAAGGATCAATATCACAAGGATTGCAACCACCAACACCTCTATCATTTAGAGATGCCCTGAAATCAAACAACAAAATAAAAATATGCAAAAGAAAAAAACAATTATTCACAAAATTTGAACTAGAGTAAGTAAACTTAAATCCTAAACTAACTCAATATACCAAAATATTCCCCGACAATGATGCCAATTTTGATAACGCGCAAATCATGCTCCCCAGGTAGGAGGTCACAACGATCGCGTAGTCAAAACAAAATTTATAAACTCCCAATGGATGTCGGGGTTGTACCCAAGGGAACAGTGTAGTCGCAATCGAGCTAATAAAGAATCTAAGAAACTTATTGAAGTTTAAATAACAAAAAGGGAAAATATATCTACAAAGAGGGGTTGTAGACTACATCTAAAAGATAAAGAAAAATCAAATAAAAGATAGATTGATGAATGGATTTCACCTTGCTTTCACCAAGCAAGGATAACAATGGAGAATTGGGAGTGTGAATTCAATTCACAAGACTTGCGCCCGGTTGACACCTAGGTAGTCTTGGTCATAAGTGTGGAATGCTATCTCTCGATCAACATCCACATTTCTGAATGATTTTGGTTAGAATATCATTCTGTGTGATAAACAAGCAACCAATTAACTTAGAAAGGTCATTCTATCTCTAGATCTGACCCATAAATGGGAGATTCCGCGATTGGAGCTATGTCTAGGCTGAAATCTAGATGGATTCCCAAGTACCCACTAGTGAATCTTCCCGAATTCGAGAATTTCTCTCTCGAGCAAAAACCCAAATCAGCAAGCTAAGTAAGTATTTGCAACCATTGACTATAAATTCAGGCAATGAAGGATTCAATAGACCCAAATAATCAAACAAGAACAAAATCTATACATGAATTCAATAACCCACAAAGTATTATCTTTTATAGAAACCCAAAATCTCAAGTCAACAATACACCAAATAAATAGAAATTAAGAACAAGAGTTGAAGAATGGAATCTAAAGATTTTACAATACAAAGCATCCAAATCTTCACTCTTATGGTGTTGGTTGATGAACCCTGCTCCCAAGCTTGCTCAAAAGTTCTAAAAATAGCCAAAGATATGTTTTAAGATAGCTTAGGAGTGTTTTATGTGAATTGGGGTTTCTCCGGATGTGAAATTCCAAAATTGCCCAGCTGCTTCGCTTTCCTTCTTTGCTTACGTGAAAGGTCAGCTGCGTACACAAAGTGTATTTATCTGGTTGACCTTCGCATATGCGGTCAAGGGATCTCGTTTGAAGAGTTTTGACTCGGTTGGCCTTCGCATTCGTGGCTGGGACCCCGCGTTTGCGAAGGCATATGCTGCTACCAACTACTTACTTCTCTTAATAGCCTCCTTTTGACTTGTTTTCATCCTAATTCATCCCAAACACTTCTAAAGCACAAAGACATACAAAATAGAAGTATTCCATGTCAATTGCACTACTTTTCCAATTTAAACTAGCAAAAGCATAAGCTTAAAGGCTAAATAAGTAGGTAGAATACCGACTTATCAGTGCTTCAATTAGGGTTGAGCTTCCAGTTCTTTAGCAGGGTTGTATATCAGTATTGGACTATGAGGCGAGATTTCATGAGCTGGTTAGGTGTACTGCTAGGATTGTGCCATCTGAGTTTGATAGGGTTCAGAGCTTTGTCAGAGGTTTGATTTCATCGCTCCATTTAACGATCAAGCATTTGGTTACAGTTGGGGTGACCTTCCTTCAGGTAGTGGATTATACTTAGGTATTGCGGGTTTATGTCATGAGGCTTATGGGGGTAGTGCTAAGAGATATCATGGCCAGGATGGTTTTCGAGGTTCCCAGACTCGTGGTAGGAATTTGTCTACCAGAGATAGGTTTCATTGCTCCTTATCTACCAGACTGGTTTTGGTTGCTCCACAGGTTCTAGTGGGTAGTGGTACATGACATGTTGAGCTTAGTGGACATAGTACGGTTCAGATTCTCCGAGGTTCTCTTTTAAGTTGTGTAGGCCATGGTATTCGGTCAGGTTCAGTGAGATCTCCTAGCCCGCATGTATTTGGTAGAATTTGCTTTCAGTACGGTGAGCATGGGAATTTTGCTAGGGATTGTCCCACGACTCCACCTTCCAGTCAGTAACGTCAGCAGAAGTTATCTCCCAAGGCTTCAGTGCCATCGGCTAGAGGTGGAGTACAGGGTACAAGGGGTGGTCCTGGGATGGTTAGAGGTGGTTTTCATTCTAGTGGTTTAGGTAAAGTTTGTTGTCAGTGTGGTGAGCATAGGCACCTTGATAGAAATTTCCCCACAATTGCGTATCCCAGTCAACCTGGTTGTTATGATTGTGGAGTGCTTGGTCATTTTTCTAGAGATTATCCCCGGTGAGCGATGGTTTAGACTTCAGCTTCTAATACTCAGTCAAGAGTTAGACCCCGTCAGATCAATTCCCCTCTTGGTGGGCCTGAGGTAGAGGTTTCTGATATCATTGCTCTAGGTAAGGCTCCTGTTACCTTTGACTTGTGATAGTACTGCGCGTGTTGTGATACTATCATTTCTGTTATTTAATTGCTTATATGCCTACCTGCTACTTGTTTAAGTTATTTGACTACTTGAATTGTAATATATTTGCGTTTTTTTCTTGGTAGATTATTTCTTAGTAGTGTATGGGGGTGAGTTATCCTTGTGAGGTGTTTTACCCAGAGTTGTAGCTCGTGGGTATTTTTTGTTAGTCTGTTTCTAGTTGGGTTTGTTTCCTGTTCCTTTGTGGCTTTAGACTTTTGTTAAGTCTTCCTTGTTGAGCGTTCCTGGATGGTTGATGCCTAGGCTATTTCTAGCATTGCTAGAAGTCCTTGTATTTGTTTGGTGTTACCGGTGGTTCTGTCGGAGTTGGAGCTTTGTCTTAAGTTGAGAGGTGTTGGTTATGCTAGTGTGCATAGATTGGTTTTGTTTTTTTGGGTGATTATAATGGACCCTCTTTATTTGGTTGGTTTAGGAGGTTGGCAGTTATATGGGTTGTTCATATAGTCTCTCTCAATTTCTTGTCCGATTGGGTTATCTTATCGTTTTCCCCGGTTCTAGTTTGAATGAATTTTGATTCTAGTTCTCCAGTTAAGCCTTTGATTGTGGCATTGTGATTGAGTTTTGGCTTTAGCATTTTCGACTAAGTGTTGACTGAAGCCTCGTGGTTAAGATGTATTCGTAGCATTCTGGGTAAGTCGGGCATCCAACCCATTTTTCTTCTGCATTGTGAAGTTTTGACCATGTAAGTATGGGAGCTAAGGAAATGGCTCCAAATTTGATTTGAGAAGGAGTTGTAGGGTTCAATATATGCTAAGCAAGGTTTGTTTAGTTGAAGAAGGAAAGAGATGACTCTTTGTTCGTGCTTGTGTGTTTTAGTAGTTGACTGAGGTGATGACGGAGGTTTGCTTTGGGTTGTGTGTTGGTGATTTGATTTGGCCTTTTACAGGCCGTGGTAGGCTTAACACACTCCTCACAGGATTTTGGTTTTGGTTTGGGTCTTTTGAGCAGATTTTCCTGGTGCCTTCGTATTGAATTGGTTAAGATTGGATACGGTCCAGCGAGGTTGGTTTCATTCTTCGTCAACACAAGGTATTCATATATTCCTTTCCTAACTTTGGTGTGCAGACTTCAGTCCGGTTTAGACGGGTTGTTATCTTGTATGGCAAAGGCTAAGCAGACTATATCTTGGCCCGGTAAGAGTTTGAGCAAACAGGGGTGACTTTGTTCGTGGCAGAGTATAAGTGGGAACTATGGATCTCTGGTGTGTTAGTTTATGCCTCAAGGGTGGTTTGAGTGTTCGATTTGTATGCATCTTCCTGTTTATGGTGCAAGAGGGTTCAGTTCAAAATAAAAGGGTTTTACGGGTCAGCGGGTTCATGGGGTGGAGTCTTGGTTGTTGGATTTTCTGGTAAACTTGGTTGTGAATTTTGAGAATTCGAGTTCTGTGTGTTGATCGCCTTGCTTCTCTGGTTTCAATGTTGCATCAGTGTTTTCTCATTGAGATTCTCGAGGTTCAGGTTCGGCTTGGCAGACCCTATGTATTTTGAAGTTTGAGTTTCGATTCTGGCTTTGATAGTTATGAGTTTAGGCTTGGTTGTTTTCTTTGGTTCCATTCTGTTTGATGCTATCCAGTCGTGAAGGCTACCTGGGTTGTCCAAGAGAGTAGTGCTGGCTGTGTTTCTGTTGTTCTGTTAATCTCTAGTCTTTCTTTTTTTCCTGACTTTTGGGGATGAAAGTCTTTTTAGTAGTGGATTATGTAATGACCCTTTTGGTCATTTACGCGTGTTCACCTTTCTTGCACTGTTAGATTTGCCTGTAGCATCCCAAGTCATTTATGGCTTGCTGGGAACAATAGTTCGGTGCCTGGGCCATATCCTTGGTCTTTTTGGCCGTTCCTTGTTTTAGAGCTTTGGGCTTTTGAAATTGTTGACTTCAGTCAACATTCTTGGTGAACATGCTCAAAATCGAATTTTGATAGTTCCGTTAGCTTTGGAGCGTGGACTTTGGTCTAGAGGGACCTTGGTCGGGATCCGGGATCTTCTCAGCTTGCAATTCTCTCTCATTCTATGTTTTTAGGCCAGTTGGGCTTGTTAGGTTGACCTTGGTTAACATTTGAAGAAGACAACCTCGGATGAAATATTTGTCAGCGCCATTAGCTCCGGAATGTCCAGTTTAGGCTAGAGGGACCATTGGTTTGGGTCCTGAGGCTTCCAGACTTGATTTCAGCCATTGGGTTCCATTTTGGAAATAGTTGGCTGAAGGTTAATTTTGGGCGTGGGGCCCACTTTTTGTTAAATTGACCTCCGATGGGATTTTCGTCAATTCCTTTGATACGAAACATTGTTTCTAGTTGAATAGCTTTGATGCGTTCCCGGGGACCCAAAGTGTGAAAAATCTGCCCTTGACAGCTGGTTGTTGTCATAGCCCATTTTGTTCAATGCGAATGGGGGGGGGGGGGGGGGGGGGGGGGGGGGGGGGCGTTTACATAGGGCAATTTCCAGCTGTCCCAAGTTTGTTCTTCGCGTTCGTGGGCCTTGAACGCATTCACGAAGGGAATTTAGCCAGCCTCCCATTATGTTCTTCGCGAAGGCGACGCATTGGCCGCGTTCGGGAAGGCCAAGGCAGTCAGCTTTAAGTTGGCTTTTTCTTGATTTCTCCTTCATTCTCCAACATATCAAGTCCGAATCTCCATTGCCAAAATCTCCCAAATACTTCATTTTTTCACCATTGATCATCCCTACTAGTTGGAGGATAATATTCCCTCGATCCTAGCTCGGTTGTTGACTTCGAAGATTGGTAAGTCCTCTCTTTAATTCCCGTTTTGTCCATTTAATTTCTCTTAATTCCTTAAAGAGGTGGTCTATTTTGGAGCCCCATTTCATGTCCATTTCTGCTCAAATTTTGAGCATATGCTCCCGGTATGTTTAGGAACACGTGTATGTTTTTCATTTCCGGTTTTGGGTTGCGGGGCCCACAAGATTGTTTGTGACCCAAGTTTCGACCCGATTATGTTTATGGCATTATGGGTATCATTAGTCTCGTATTAATGCCTAGATTATTGTGTTGATTGTGGTTTCATAATTTAGAGCTTCCTGGAGCAGTTTGGGCCTGGACGACGCCGTCTCTGCAGCTATTCATTGGACGACAGGTAAGTTATGGCTTTCCCTACCTAGACTCTTTGTATATAGGCTATAACTGCATTAATTAGCATCCTTGGGTGGGTTGTTATAGGTTGGTACCCCAAACCTTGCCCATCTTTTCTGTCCATTTATTTTATACGTTGGTTGTAGTATTTGTATAGTGTTGTATATATTACCCTTGTGGTCTGGTGTGGCATTGTATTGACTCTAGAACATAAATGGTGGGTTATTTGGGAATGTCCACAAGTCCCGGACAGAGAGATATCCTTTTAGGCTGATTATGACTATCGTAGAGCTGTTGAGCCTGTGCAGGGGCGATGGGAAATATTTATGAGCCATTTTGGGCTACTCTATTGTTTGCGAGCATATCATACATGAAAAGGTTTTCCCTGCATATTTTATTACTGATTTAGCTTCGGGCCTACTATAATTGATTTTCTAAACTTTGCACGGCCCCGAGGGCCCATTTTCGGTACATGACTTTGAAAGGGATTTTAAATTGACTTTTACAAAACCTCTCGGAGTAGAGGGGAGATCACAATGATTTGATTACTGATCTTCATTCTGATACTAGGCTTTGCTGGACCGTAGCACTAGATGTTGTTTTCTATGGATTTAAACTTGGATATGAGTCGAGCACCTAGTTTAGGGATTTTGATACTTGACTTCTGTTTTAGACCCGAATAAGCTCAGGGAACCCTTGATGGGGGTTGTTGAGATTACTACTACTGATTTAGACTCAGATCGAATTTGAGCACGTACTACAAGATCCCGATTGTTGAAATATTTGAGTTTCATGTTTGTATGTGGTCTACGAATAGACCTCCATAGACCCTACTATTCTGAACCAAATGCTACGGGCTGACAGTGACCAAAGAGAAGGGATGTATGGCGTAGGAGAGGTACTCAGCAAATGTCCTTCTATGGATCCTGCTTTATTAGACCTTTGGGGCACCGGAGCAGGTAACATACGGCATTGCGATCACATTTGGTTATAGATTTATAATATCACATCATCATGCATATTTCACTCAGATTCCACCCTTGTTTGTTGTGTGTTCAGTGTACGCTCTGGTTGTAGGGGCTGTCGGAGGCTTTGTTTTCACTTAATTGCGTTGGGACTATAGGTAGATTATATTACTCCTATCGTTTCGTAGAGCTAGTTATGGTCCTTGGTTCTTGGTGGATTAGTAAGCTTTAGCCTGTTGAGGCTCTGAGTTTGGGCTTGAGTATTGAGGGGCTAGTGAGTCCTATATCTTTGAGGCTCTGTCGTGTGTCCTCTTGAGCAGTTGTGATTTATTGTACGTAGTTCCTTATCTTGATTCTGAGTAGAACTCTTGATTCTGAGGTTTAGTTATTCCATTCTAGGTTGTAAATTGTGAGATGGATCTCGGTTCATGCTTATCTTGAGAGGTAGTGTTTTTTTAGTATGTTTTTGTTACTTTTATGGATTCTAATTTATTATGTTGGGTTGCTTTCCTTCTTTCCCTTATTACTTTAGGTTACCAGTATACCGCCATGTTCTTGATTCTCTCTCTCTCTTTACATATACTATTATTGCAAGTATCCCAAGTGCGTCCCTCTTTCTTACACCTGTGTTTCTGTGTTATGTATATCTTTTATGCTAGCATTGTAAGCTTATAACTCTTGGTTGTCTATTCTCTGTGCTAGTTCATTGTGGTTTCTCTATTTCTTCGGTGACTTGTTTCTTGTTATCTGCTATTTACTGTTTTTATATCTTATATGAGCTCAGTTAGTCAATGATGCCTACTGAGTACCCGTTGTCTTGGTGCTCATACTATACTTCTGCATCTTTCTGGTGCAGATATTAGTTGATCTTTCTCCGTTGATCACGTTGGAGACTCGTGCAGCTTTTGGACATTTGAGACTAGGGTGAGCGCCTGGCGGTCAGGGCTTGACAATATCTCATCATTTGTGTTGTTACTCTTTGTATATTCTAGACAGTTGTACTTATCATTTCGTTACTTCTAGCACTTGTACTCTAGTAGAAGCTTTTGTACTGTCGATACCAAGTCTTGGGATTGGTGTAGTTTCAATGTATATATTTAGGTTTTGCTTCTGCTTTGTCTATATTTATATTCTGCTTCCGCTTATTTTCTGTTAATTGTGCGTTTTGGTTAGGTAGTAGCCCATTACTAACCGTTCCAGGCTACATGAATTGGTTCGCCTACTGGGGGGGGGGTTGTAGGTGCCATCATGACCTGAGAAATTGGGTCGTAATAGATACCATCTATCACGACCCCACTATCGGGCCGTGTGGGTACCTACTCTAAGCGCCTAGATTGGCGAACCCTTACCACTTGATCAAACAGGTAAATGCGAAAAAAAACAAGTATAACTATAGATAACCTCCTTTTTATACATGAAAACAATTACGCATTTTTATTTCAGGAAAACCCTTTAGAAAAGAAATACAATACCGTTTTATAACAAGAAAACAACCCTCCCTAAGATCTAGTCTAAGCCGGTACAAGATCTACTGTAGGAGAAATACAATAATTAAAAGAAGACACAACTCCCACCATGGAAACAAGAGTAGAAGTTGCTGAAGGATCACCGTCATCCTGTAACTATGAAACATCACCAACCTTGAAACCAGACTATACCCAAAAAGGTATAGCAAGAGTAGAATCAGTACAAACACAAGTACTGGTAGACATCATCGGTCGATCTGAATCCATTCCGTACTATCATATAAAAATCAAGGGAAAATGCACAATTAATTACAATACTCAACCCTTCAATATTCACCTTACCAAAGCCCAATATCAACCCAAGCCTTCCTATCCCTTCCGCTGCCAACTCCCTCACTCAGAGACTCTGCACCCTGACTCCTAGGACTTCCCAAGTCACCTTAACACTAGACTTCCCAAGTCACCTTGTCACCTAGACTTCCCAAGTCACACTTGTCATTACCCGACATTTATGCCCATATCCGGACTACCATTCCCTTACCTCAGACAACCATTATTACTCAACAACTCGAGTAAACCCCAATACTTAGTGACATAGACCGCACCATTGTACCACAACCTACTAGTAAAAAACTGCCCCAATGACCCCTAGGGCCATACTCGACAAGTAACAACAACCAACATTATAACCAGACCCCAAGTCTCTTCCTTATCTTATCAGCCGCACATAACAAGTCTAACCGACATTGAAAATTCTCAGTGACAACAAACATGTATCCTTTTTACATAACCTGGACCAAACAAAGATCCCTAGGGCATCATTTATGTTAATAGCATACGACCCTAATTCAAAGAAGAACCACTTTTTCACTTAAGCACACTAATGCATCCCTTCAAGGACCAACTATACACCAAATAATAATAATTCTTGTCCCTCTCAGGAACCCAACATGTGAAGAACAATAGGTAACAATTAGGCCCGTAACAATATAATTCCAGACTCTTAGTCTTCCTTCTAAACTTATCAACTACAAGGAACAAGTTTAACAACCAACTTAAGCAATGAGCAAGTAACAATAGCATATACCCTTTTAATCCTTTCTGGACCGACCAAATATCCTTATACCAAAACCTAGTGTTAATATGCAATACCTGGTCTATCCCAGGACCATCCCCATATTTATTTGTAGTAACACAGCCTCTCAAGGACCAAAATAATCAATCGCAGATTCAACAATCAACTCGTTCTACTCATGGAACCATCGACAAAAATAATTAACAGTGCATAATTAAACCCCTACTAGGCATGGTACCCGATCCAACTGATATAGAACCTGTACCAGGTGTGGTATCTGAGCCAACCATTAGTATCTCGTACCAAGCTTGGTACACAAGCCAATGATAAATACCTCATACCAGGTGAGGTACCCGAGCCAACCAATATGTAACTTGTACAAGGCATGGTACCCGAGCTAACCGAATATCACACAAAATCCAATCAATCAACAAACAATGAACAAAAGCATACTTGTAAACCAACAAGCAACAAAACGAGTTCATTTCACAAGACTGATAACCAGATAAGTAGACGTTTATAATCTCATTTCCCTAAGCATGCAAACTCACAGAATACTAAATGACAGTACATGAACATGTATTGCATATTGGAAAACAATAACCATCACCTAAGTATTCAACATACCATCCCGGTCTACACTATGACCTACCCTACACTTAAGTTTAACTACCCGGTGTCTCATGGACCGATATGCAAAAGTCACAGTTCTAACAATATAACCCGGTCCACTCATGGGGCCATTAACAAATACAAACAATAATATATAATTAGACCCACTCGAAGGTAAATCCCCAGCTTACCCATTAGACATATATTCGCAGATTCATCAATTCTTGACCCTTCTCTTAAGACAGATACAACATAGGAAAGACACCCCCCAACATTGGTACTTTATTCTAGTTCACTCTAATTCTTTTACTTCAAAACATTCATGTAATTCTCTTTAACTAGACATTTCCTTACCCAAGGCATGCCTGGTTCCCTAAACCTGCCCCAACAATCTAGTTCCTAGATTCTGGCTTCACACATCACATAACAATCATTAGCAATCCGAAATATGGCCATTCATCATCCCAACCCTATCAATTTCTATTTTAATCCAGCCAACCAGAATACTCTTCCAAACTCCATGCCCAAAGGCCTAGACATGGTTTCTCCTTTCCGTCTATACAATAATATGAAAATGAAACCAGGTCAAATCTACTCAATGAAAGAAAACCTAGCCTACCCAGATGCCAAGCATTTGAACAATGCATTTTTTGGCTCTGTGAAGGTGTTCCCTAGCGATTGACAAGCCCGAATTCGTGGTCTTGCATCCTTTTATCCAGAATCCTTCGTCCCTATGGCTCCCAAGCTTTAGAGAATCCTAGGAGGGTTCTTAGAGTAACCCTCATCTATTTTTGGGACTGAAAGGGAGATAATGAAATTAAAAACCCATTTTTGGTATTTTTGATCCCGTCATCCTGCTATAGCGGTCCGTACACCGCTATAGCGATGCCTCCATAGCGGAACTAACCACTATGGCGGTGCTGACCAAGGTTGACTTCTGCTATATCAGATATATTTACGCTATAGCTATCATTGTTTTGGTGCAGTGATAACGCTCAACACGGGACAAAAACTCAGAAAATCCCCAAAAATGGCCCATTTCACAAAATACTACAAAATCCTGACGTTTCAAACCAACCCTTTTATGTCAACTTTGATATCAGGAGTTTTACTCACCCGTCTTGACTTCCGAAAATTCCTATACACTCTTTAACGCCTTAGCTAATAGAAAACTTAGCTCAACCATAGCCATTTTACCCAATTCTTTCCCTAATTTCCCTAAACCTTACCTCACTCAGAATTTGTCCAAGACTAGCTTAGCCTAAAATTTCCAACTCCCCAACCTGAAAGTTTTTCTAATCCATTCATCACATGAATAAATCACCCATAACGAGGTTCCTTTTAGTAATGACTGAACCTATTGTTACACCCATAATGATTTTTAATATTTTTTGTAATATGGCAACCAAGGGATGTCATACCCTATGAAGATATGAAAAGATAGAGGGGTTTTCATGTCCTAGAATGCAACCAGGGAATGTCGTATCATGTGAAGACATGGAAAAAATATTGGGGGTTTTGTGCCCTAAATACAACAAGGTGATGTCGTACCCTGTAAAGATATATAAAATGTAGGATTTTCATTATCTAAAATGTAACAAAGAGATGTCGTACCCTGTGAAGACATGAGGAGATATAGTGGGTTTTGTGCCCCAAAATACAACCATGGGATATCATACACAGTGAGAACATATAAAGAGATAGGGTTTTTAGTTTCCTAAAAAATACAACCAGGAGATGTCGTACTCTGTGAAGACATAAAAAGATATAAGGATTTTGTGCCCTAAAATGTAATCATGGGATGTCGTGCCCTATGAAAGACATGAAAAATATATGGTTTTTTGTTCTCTAAAATATAACCAAGGAATATCGTACCCTGCGAAGACATAGGAAAAATAGGAATATTTGTGCCCTAAAGTGCAACCAGGGGATGTCGTACCTTGTAAAGACATATAAAGAGATGGGGTTTTTTTCCCCTAAAATGCAATATGGAATGTTGTACCCTGTGAATAATTAGAGTAGTACATATTTTCCTTTTTTTAAATGGAAAAGTTGCCCCAATTTTGAAATCTAGGGACTTTAACACTCTTTTTTTCTTTTCTTTTCTTCTCTTTTTTTATAGATAGGGATTTTCATTCCTCAACATGCAAGACTGGGAATGCCATGATTATCAGAGAAAGGCAAGGGTTTGAAAAACTTTACTTTGTGGCCCTTGTCTTTTTGCAAACTATTTCTCAAAGTCGCTTCATCCCTATTTGAACAAAGAAAGATTTGTGAGTTTTTAAACTGTGGTTAGTTTGTGGCCTTGATAGCCTGTGTAAATTTGCTTTAAACCTGCCTAACATCTAGAGAATTGACTTTGTCGATGATTGAACAAATTTCTTGGAGCCTTGAACTTTCATCTTTTATCCCCTACCTTGTCTACTTGGTCCAGTATCATTTTCCCCTATGGTGTAACCAATATTATCCTTTAAAGAACATTCTTGATTTGGAAGCCCTTTCATCAATGCCTCAAAATAACACTTTGCTTTTTGGGCACTACACCTATTAGAGTTTATCAAAAATGGATCCATGCCATCGCTGATGCTATGCATGCCAAACAATCTTTGCTCTGTACAACTGGAAAACCATGGCAAATTTTGCAGTCTTTCTTTTCTTTCTTTTTTTATACAATATTATATCGAAAGGGACTCAAAGGTGTCCCTTTCAGGAAAAGGGGGATGAGGCTTATCTGGAGGTATGTACCACCTTTAATGAAACATGACATGAATTTTGGACTGGATGCCTAGTCGATCGAAGCTATCTAAATCTCGAAGTAGGTTTTACCTTTCAATCTAAAATCGAATCCTATGTCTTGATCAATTTTATGTCGGGGTAATAAATCCTTGTTCGATCAATGGTAACTTTTGTGGGTTTTCACCAACTGACCTCTCTCATTTTGTTTCTCTCAACTTACTATCGCCTTATGGTGCCCATGAGAGTTTTCACCTATAGTACTCTCTTATTTTTCTTTCTCTCGACTTACCCTCACCTTACGGTGCCCATGAGAGTTTTCACCTATAAAACTCTCTTTTTTTTTTCTCTTACCATCACCTTATGGTTCCTGTGAGGCTTTTCACCTATAAGATTCTATCATTTTTATTTTTTTCTCAACATCTTATGGTGCCCATGAGGGTTTTCACCTCTAAGACTCTCATTTTTTTCTTCTCTCTCTTACCATCACTATATGGTGCCCGTGCGGGTTTTCACCTCTAAGAGTCTCTCATTTTATTTCTCTTTGTTCACACTTAACACATTTGTGGCACACCAAACTTAACATTCTCAAAGATTGATCAAAAGGTCTTAACGGGACAAGGAAAATAGGACTTTAAGAGTAAATTATAACTTTGGAGCAGTTTAAATATAATAGATAAATACCCTAGTTTCTTTGAATACTAGGGAAGTGTGATTTTTTGATTGGTTGGACCAAACTCTAGAATAGGGATGTATGTATCTTTTTTAGGTATCAGGTCAAACATAGTTCAATGAACACAATATTTTTTGTTTATTTTATTCCAAAGAGGGAAAAATAAATAAATGTAAGTAAATCTCAAAGGGCTTGTAAGAGGTAAGTAATGTTTTGACAAAGAGTGATGGCCTTTCATCATTCCAAAGTGGGGGAGTGCTAGATGTAGTATCTCTTGACCGAGTCTGCATTAATAGTTATGTCTTCCACCCTTACCTCTATATCTGTCAATTGCAAAGATCCTTTTGACAACACTTGTTTAACGACATAAGGGCCTTGCCAATTTGGAGTGAATTTTCCCTTAGCCTCTTCTTGGTAAGAAAGGATGCATTTCACAACAAGTTGTCCAACTTTAAAGTTACTTGGACGTACCTTCTTGTTGTAAGCTCGAGCCATTTTTTTGGGTATAACTGGCCAATGCAAACTACCGTAAGCCATTTTTCATCTATTAATGATAAATGTTCTATCCTAGACTTGACCCAGTTTGTGTCATCAATCTCCACTTCCACAATAATTCAAAGTGAGGGGATTTTAACTTCTGCGGGTATGACAACCTTGGTCTCATAAACAAATAAGTAAGGAGTTATGCCACCAATGTGCAGACAGTTGTGCAATATCTCAAAAGAGCAAAAGGTAATTTTTCATGCCATTGTCTAGATCCTTGAAACATTCTACTAAGAATCTTCTTGATGTATTTGTTTGCTGCTTGAACTGCTCCATTTGCTTTAGGCCGATAAGGGGTAGAGTGGAGATGTATAATTTTAAATTGCTCGCAGGTTTCCTTCATCAGATGACTATTAAGATTGGTTGCATTATCGGTAATAATGGTCTTTGGTATACCCATGCGACATACGATGTTAGAGTTAACAAATTCTACCACTTCTTTCTTGGTGACTGATTTTAAAGTAACTGCATCTACCCATTTGGTGAAGTAGTTAATTACAACTAGAATAAATCTATGTCTATTAGAAGCTTTTGGCTCAATTAGCCTAATAGCGTCCATGCCCCAAGCAACAAAAGGCCATGGCGCAAACATAAGGTGTAACTCTGAAAGGCGAGTGAATCAAGTCACTATGAATTTGACATTGATGAGACTTGCGTACAATGCAAAAACAATATCATTCCATAGTCAATCAATAGTATCCTACCTAAATAATCTTTTTGGCTAGAACATAACCATTCATGTGTGGGCGCCATACCCCTGAATGTACTTCATTAATAATCTTCTCATGTTATTTAATTTTTACACATCATAATAGATTTAGATCTGGAGTCCTTTTATATGAGATCTCCCTGCTAAAAAGGAAACTATTGTCCGGTTGCCTAATAGTTCTCTTTTAATCTCCATTTGCGTGCGCTGAATATTCCTTTATTTTCCAGAAATGCTTGATGTCATGGTACCATGGTTCACTATCTAGATCCACTTCAATTGTATTGTAGTACCCATGTTGATACCTAATTTGAATTTCCAATGGATCAATATAAGCATCACCTGGATAAGGAAGCATTGAGGCTAAGGTGGCCTAAACATCAGCCAACTCATTGTGAAACCTGGGAATGTATCTAAACTCGATGATCTTGAACCTTTTACTGAGATCCTCTATACATTATTTGTATGAAATGAGCTTAGTATCTCGACATTCACCTTGAGCTTGTCGAATGAGCAAGTCAGAATCTCGCAAAATCACTAACTCATGTACATCTAGATTTATTGCCATGTTTAAGCCCATGATGCATGCCGTATGTTTTGCTGTGTTATTAGTGCAGAAAAAACAAAGTTCTGCCATGGCATGATAGTAATGTCCAGTTGGTGAAATAAAAACTGCTCCAATCCCTACACCTCTGATATTGATAGCCCCATCAAAGTATAATTTGCACATGTGACTATTATCCCAAACTTCTCCCTCAATGGAATTGATCTCTTTATCAGGAAAGTAAGTTCTTAAAGGCTCATATTTATCATCAACTGGGTTTTTTGGTGCTGATGCTTTCATAGCGGTTCCAGTGATATACACAATGTCAAACTATGTAAGAAATATTTGCCACTTTGTAGAAATCGATTCATGAGCATTGATGGAACATCGGGTGTCTTGTCTTGCATAACACTTCATAACATGGAAAGACTTGCATACTTCATGACTTATAAAATTTTCATGGCTCTAGTTCAATTTCATAAAACATATACTTTCATAGAACATAGGAACTAGGCATGCTCATGCTTGAAAATCCATAAGGAACACGCTATCAAAATCAAATTTGCTTAAATCAACTTCATGCATGTAGAAATTTCCATGGTTAAACTTCAATTCATGAAATAAGAGTTAGCATATAAAAACCCATGTGAAATCATACAATTTTAATATAAAATTCATAATCAAATCATGAGAAGACTACATTTAGCAAAATCCATGAGATTTGGATAAGAACCCCAATTTGAAGACTATGAAATAAAAATTTGAATTAGGGGTTTTGGGCACAAGGGTGAATGGAACCCATTGTTGATTACCAACATACCTTGATTGAAGTTAACCCACTTGAATTAAAAAGACTTAGGAGACTTGAACTTGGAGTTTGAGACTTTGAGCTTGAAACCCTAACTTGAAGCTTGAGAAGATGGAACTCCTTTTCTTCTTTTGGAAGTTGATTGAAAGAATGGGGGAGAACTTAAATCAAGTGGGAATAAAAACCCTCCTAAGTAGGCTTTAAACAACTTAGTATAGGAGTTAAAAGAGTGGAAATTACAAAAATACCCCTAGATTAAAACTTGGAAAAAGCTGAAAAAGTCGGCTTCAAAGACCACGAGTCAATCCACGGTCCATCCTCCTAAAGGAAAAACCGTCAACTGATCCGTGGTTTCAAATTCCAGTTTTAGGAGTCTACTAGAACTCAACACCACGAGTCACTCTACGGTCCGTGGTTCAGGACGACGGACCATCATTTTGACTCGTGGTTCCGACTTTAAGATATAAGGATCCTCTGATCCTCAGGGATTATGATCAGAAGAATGGGTCGTTAAATATATTGATGAGTCATCAACCCACTCATGGAATTTAAAGGACTTGGTACCTCTCTGAAGGATGGACCCGTCAAGTCATTCGTGGAAACTTGGCAGAAAAGCTGAATTTTGACAAACCACGGGTCACTCTATCTGACCGTGGTTTTAGTTTATGGGTAGTGAACCAACCAGTTGTTTTGAAGACGAAAATTTAAGATTCAGTTCAGCAATGACGAGTCACAGTACGGACCGTGGTTTAGAACCACAGTTCGTCATCCGATCCGTTATCACTGACAGCACTCCAGTAAACTAACCATACATTTTTACTCCATACTCGGATTAATGCGTGGTCTGTGGCATTGGAAAGAAGACTCAAAAATCTTTAATATGGTGGGTACTAGGTCTCCTAACTCTTTATATTTTAGGATGCATGATCGATTAAAGTTGACCCTAATTGAGTCTTACATAAAAACTTTTACCCTAATTGAGTCTTACATAAAAACTTACTTTGGTGAGGTCCTTGCGACTTAACTTGATGATAGGAGTTTCTTATGAGCATAATTTACGTCCAAAGCACTCACCACAATAGAAAAATGATCATTATACTCATGGAAAAAGTTCGGGTATTAGCTTAGGATATTTGGGGTGTTACATTAGTTCAGATCTAAGGTGCCCAGACTTCCCTTCAACCTATTGACATAATACAAAAACAACACCAAAAGTGATACTAAAGAAAAACTAAAAAGAATAAAAATACTACCTAAAATTGGGTTTCATCCCAAGCAGAGCCTGATTGACCATTGTGGCACAACTGAGATCACAACTCTCATTCCTATTCTCTTATCCTCTTTCTCCTACTTGGGGCCCATCTTCTTCTTCTTTTCAGAACTCTTGGGTGATCATGCTCGAGGTCTCGATCCTTCCTCACACCTTCCTTTTTAGTATTTCATTCAGGTTCATCAGATTCAGGCTCTTTTGGCAAATTTGGCAGCTCCATGAGAGAGTCCGAAGAGGTAATTAGAGGTATACTTTTTCCCACCCCACACTCATCCACCTCCATAGCTGTGATCATGCATAGATCCTTGTAGTGTGAGGGTATATTGGGTGTTTTGTACACTCTGAAGGTCACTTCTTCATCATTCAGCCTTATCTTGAGCGTGCCCTCTCTTACATCAATCAGCACTCCACCAGTAGCCAAGAATGGATGTCCTAATATGATTGGTAACCTTTCATATACCTAATAATCAAGAACAATAAATTCAGCAAGAATAATGAACTTACCAACGTTGATTAGAACATCCTCTATGATTCCTTCGGGGACCACTCTGGTTCTGTCCGCCATCTGTAGCACAACTGAGAAAGTCCTTGGCTTTCCCAACCTAAGAGTTTTAAACAATGATAAGGGCATCAAATTTATGCTTTCCCCCAAATCACACAAGGATTGAACCACATCACTTTCATCGATTTGTATGGGGAGGGTGAAACTTCCAAGGTCCTTAAGCTTTTTGGGCATATTGCTCATGACCACAGAACTGCACTCTTTAGTAAGTGCCACAGTCTCAATGTCCTACAATTTTTTCTTCTTCGCCACTACATCATTCAAGCATTTCGCATACTTAGGCATTCCCTACAAAACATCTAACAAAGGAAGATTAATGTGAAGTTATCTGAACGTGTCAAAAAACATCTTAAAATAGGCATCCTCTGTTGCATTCTTAAGCCTCTATGGAAATGGTGGTGGTGGTCTATTGTGAGGCTCCTCAATCGACTTCTCATTAGGATACTCAGACTTCCCCTTTTTGCTAGCTTCTTTCAACTCAGCCTGCTTCTCTGTCTGCTTGGACGTGATCAACTCTTCTTGCACCTCATGATTTTTCTTTTGGAGTACATCAGTCAAATCTCTACCACTCCTCAAGGTGATTGCGATCACTTGCTTTGGATTTTCTTTATCACTAGCCAAACTCCCTTGAGGCCTCGTATTTTATGCCTGAGTTAGCTGTCCCATTTGCACCTCCAATTTCTTCTTGCCTAATTGCTGATTTTTTATGTCAGCTGCCATCTTTGTTTTCTCCGTAGCAATTTGTTCTTGATTATCCATGATCTTCTTCAACATGTCCTCAATATTGCTTGCCTGAGTGTCATTCTGCGTAGCTTGCTGCGGTTGAGCTTGATTACTGCCCCAAGAGTAGTTGGGCTGACCCTGCCAATTTTGGTTGTAGGCATTACCATAGTTTAAATTTCCTTTCTATGCATTGCCTATGAAGTTTACTGACTCTGGATTTGCTCCACATAAGTCTGTTGAATGACCACTCAGACCACAAGTTTCACACCAAGTCTGGACTTGCTGAACTACATTCAATTGAGCCTGAGGTTGAGTCACACTTAACTTGTTGAATTAAGCCATCATCTGAGTCTGAAAACTGGCCAACTGTGCAGCTAATGCAGTGACACTATCTAACTCAATCATACCTGCATCCTTCTTCACCATATTATTGTACATGTCACCATTCCACTCTTTATTCCCTTGTGCAATGCGGTTGAGGAGAGTATATAGCTCATCATATGTCTTCTCCAAAACTTGATCACCTGCTGCTGAAACTAGAAAAATCTTTGTATTGTGGTCAAGACTTTTTACAAAGGTATGAGCTAATACCTCATTAGTCTGCTGGTGATAGGGCAATCTCGTAGATAAGACTTGAATCTCTCCCATGCATGATAAAGATTCTTGTCTGGTTTCTTCTTGAAGCTTAGAATCTCACTCCTCAACGTTGCAGTTTTGCCTTATGGGAAGAATCGGATGAGGAACTTCTTTTCTAAATCATCCCATGTTGTGATCAAATTTGAAGGTTCTGCCTTCAACCATTTCTGCACTTCTCCCAATAGTGAGAATGGGAAAAGCATGAGCCTCACGTAGTCCATGGAAACTCTCGCGGGGATGAAAGTGTCAGTAATCTCCAGAAAGTTTTGTAGATGAACCTGTGGATCCTCATATGACAAGCCTGTAAATTGCCAGCTTGTGTGCAATAATTGAACCATATTTTGCTTCAGTTCAAATATGACTTATGCGGCTGGCTTCTAAATGCAAAAGGTCATATTAGTTGCTAGTGGGATTGCCACTTCGCGCACTGTCCTATGAGCTGAGTGTGGTTCCTCTGCCATAACTGCAAAAATAGTCTCAGCCGGTTGAAGTTGCCGATTTTGCTAGAGAAGTGCTGCTTCTCTCAATGCTTGGTGCATGTGTTGCTCAAGTTTAGGAAGTGGGTCAATCAGTTCCTTATCCCTTGCCAGTTTGCCTAAGATTATAACATGTACCTGCAAGTTCAGTAGCTAAGATCAAGTTTTTAGCACTTATAGAACAAAATAGTAAAAAACAAATCAGACGGTTGCTAATTTTCAAGTCCCCGGTAATGGCACCAAAATCTTATTGCATCCTAGTGCACACGCAACTGTACGTGGTCATGCAAGTAATATAGTGGCTCTTGCAAGCCGAATATCGATCCCACAGGCACTTGTGCTTAGCAACCAATCTAATCTTAATTAATACTATTGACGTTAAACAAATGCGATTCGTAACCAAGAGTTGAACTTTTGTTTTATAACTAATTACTAGAATTAATGACGATGAGAAACTTCGGATTATAGATGATATATGGATAAATCTAGGGTCAAAGCTATTACTACACAATCATGGTTGACTATGGTTCATAGACGGTGTTAATGTTTATCGTGATTGTTGGTTTACGTGGTTGATATTATAACCCAGGAATGGTCATCCTCTAAGTTATCTATAAAAATTAATCTCACAACTACATCATTGAGCGGGGATGTGAGTCTTTAACTTGGATGCATTCAACCTTCTTCCCATTTTATTAACCAAGTGGTGAGTTTAGGCATATCTCTATCCTAAACCTTGGATTTCCTTAGTTCAAGTGGCAAGAACCTATCCAAAAAAGTAGTCATAAACTAATCCCAATCCACTGGGCCTATATTGTCCCCCTTAGCTTTTTTCCACTGCTTGTACCAAGTGTGATCCACTTCTTTCAAATGATAAGAAACCAAATCTGCACTTTCAACTGGAGTGACACCCATAATCTCTGTAACCTTTTGCAAGTCCTCTAGGAACTCCTGTGGATACTCCTCAGCCTTAGAACCATGTAACTCATGAGGGTTCATCCAATTAAAGTCCCGAACTCTAGTTTTTTCTGAATTATTCTTTGGGTTAACTAGTGCCACAACCTGCTGGTTCACTCGAGTAGTCATGGCCTGAGCTAGCATCTGAAAAGTAGCCTTGACTGACTTGCTCATTCAAGGGGTCTACTGGAATGGGTGGTGCATGCTGGGTTCCTTTACCGTTGCCATTCTTCCTTCCATTTGCTCTTATGGGATGCATTTTCTATAATGTGTAGAGCATGAGTTAGAAGGAGATTTAATAGATTTCACACTCTATCGCACAATATGGAACATAAAGAAGGGAAATTTTTCATACAAACATCTTATAGCCTCTCACTCATAAGTGTGGCATGCTTCATACCCATGAAAAAGACTCTACTTGATGCGACTCACAGTCACCCTAAGACACATTAACCTGATGCTCTAATACGAAGTTTATCATTCCCCGAGGCTATCCCCTAAATGCAACATTGTACTTAGAGCCACAAGTGACCCCAAGCTAACTTATGGTCTGGCATAAATAAATGTTTTGATTAAAACAATATCTCTGCGGAAGCTAAAATAGTTTTGTAACATAAATTAGAAATGTAAACCAATAATCTGTGGATATAGATAAAAGTATGAGATGATAATTAACTGTAAAAGCTAAAAAAAACTGACTCTATGTCTGAAAGCCTCTACTGAGATGAGCTGCTGGGACAAGCCCCCAGCTAACTCTAAACACCTGAAAACTAAAATAAATACTGCAATAAATGAATAACGCCTATCCTCGAAGTATAAGGAGTCACCAACTCTAGTGCTGAGAATACTAGAAAATTGAACTAAGTGTGATCTGGATGCTGAGTGCCTGAACCTACATCATAATAGGATGTAGCACAAAAGTATGTGTCCATACTTTGAATGTATTGTGCATGAAGAATATGAAATAATATATATACATATAAATACAAGATATGATAAGATAGACTGAACATGAAGGGTATACTGAAACAAGAAACTGAAAAATATAAACTGATGCAATGACCAAGTAGATATACATACAACTGTAAAATACTAAACTGAATAACTAACTACATGGTCATGTAATACTGAATCTGAACTGTTGTAGCTACTATTAACCAACATACCCCAAGTTGAGCTAACTATGGGGCCAACCTGTAACCCTGGATGGGAGAGTGTTCATACCTTGCCAAGGGTACAAACATTTTCTGGCGTGGATCCACTAATCTGACATCCAAAAGGACTAAGGTGTCAAGCATGATATAATGGGTGACCCTTTAGGACCTACAATGGCACCGTAGTTCTTGGACTTAGGGACTTCTACTAAAGGACACAGCCTAAACTGATGGGTGAGCCTTTATTCCCTCATCCACTCGGCGCTAAGTACTACTCCCTACTAAATAAATAAATAAACTGACATACTGGATAGCTCAAAATACTGATTTCCCGAGAATGCAAAGTAATACTGAGACGGAAAGCATTCTAATCATGAAATTTTGAATAACTGAGTATCTGACTAAAAATTCACGAAGTCGTAAAATGATCGGGTGTTCATAACCCACCATCGTTATGAATTGAACTACCCTTAACAAATGCTAGATTCTGACTAGAGGATTCAGTTCATAATCATAGTTCAAATTCATGAATTCAACAACATGCCGAGGGTTTGATAACTCTGAGTATATAACACTACTAGACTTCAAGCAAACATATAATAAGATTCATACATAACAATGGAAACTAAGATACAAGAAGTTCATGAAATTCAAGAACTTTAGGTCTTGAAGACTAAACTGAAAACTGGAGAACTAATTTAACTTAGGGACTCAATGGGTGAAAGGATACACATTGATGAATTTCCACACACGTGATAGTAGAACTTTTAAAAGAATCTTTGAGTTTTGAGCTTGAACATGAAGAACCATGGTTTATGCTTTGGAGAAGAAGAACACTTCTTTTTGCTAAATGTCGATTAGAATCTGAGGGAATGAGGGATTTGGGGTAGTTTAGGATTAGTAACTGGCCTTAGGATAATTAAAATGCTATATCTTAGCCTTTAAAAAGAGTAGAAAAGGTCTGAAATACCCTTGGGAATTAAAATAGAAAACTGCTAAAAATTCTCGGGACATTGACCCATGATTTGGTCGACGGATCGTGGTTCTGACCTACGAACCATCAACTGAGTCGTAGTTCTTGCCTTGGCGTTTTGGGGGGTCTCTGATTTGTTAATGCATGGATGACATGATGATATATATATATCAAAATGACATACTGTTATTTTAGCCATTGTTCTTGGGCCCAAAACTGAGGGTCCTCTTCAGAACAAGTCCATGATTGAGAAGACAGATTGTGGTTCCAAACTACGGTCCGTGGATTTATCCGTGGTTTTGAGATGGAGAACTGGCACTTCTCTAATGGATAATCCACGAGTGACAGAATGGGCCGTGATTTCAAATCACGGTCGATGAAGTCACTCATAGAATAAAATAGGACTAAAACTGGAGGCCAGACCATGAATCAAACCACGGGTCGTGATCCTGAACGACGGCCCATGATCCTAACCATGGTTTCTGCAAACTTTGAAATGTTTTTGCATTTTTCCCACTAAGCTTTGTGCGGAAGCTGGTTCAGATCATGGGATGTTAAAGTAGGTAAAGTGGATCACTTATTTGGGGTGTGAGTGAAAATTGGAGCTGTCATGCTCAAAAGTCTACGAATTGAAGAGGGAGGCGCTTGTCTATTTTTTCAGGCTTGGTACATTTTGATCATTTATTGTCTCAATAACCTTATCTCCTCCATCAATGTCGATTTCTGTAAAATCAACTAAATTCGAGCTTCTTAGTTATCAGATTCTGTCTCACCTTCATCGGTCATTTTCCTTTTATTGTTTGACCTTATGTTGTATGGATGAGATCTCAGCTTAACCACAAACCAACCACATTTAGTTTACTCTCTCTCAAAAACAAATGTGTTAGGGTCTAATATTTTGCAGATATTAATCACACATTTTATGTCATGCACCTAAATTTATTTTTATTTCTAAAATGAGCTTTGAAAGCTTTTGTTTCTCATCCCGACTTTTGAAAAAAAATATTTTAACGCTCCTCTTACTTAGTAGTTTGCATATTATTTTTCCTTTATTAGTTGTAAAAGTATTTTGATCGAATACCATTAAGGGTGGCCTACGTATCATGTTGAACATGAATAAGATCATTACGTAGTTCATGCAGAATGAAATCAAACCTCTTTTTTGGATTTTTGAATAAGGAATAAAACCCTCTTATTGAATTTTCAGAATAAGGAGTAAAAACTTTTTTTTTTAATATTTGAATAAAGATCACCGAACTCGAGAAGGGATGTCTACGTATCTTATCAATGTGAAAATCATGTGTGTAGAGTTCGTGAAACTTGAAATATGAATAAGAAATTTTATTTTTTTAAATTTTCGATAAGGATTAATTTTTTTTTAATTTTTTAATAAGGGCCACCGAACTCAGGAAGGGTTAGTTACGTATATCACCAAGGTGATGAGAATCAGGTGTGCGTAGTTCATGAAATTAGAAGGGATGATCTGACTTTTCCACTTTTTTTTTTGAAAAAATAAAAAAACACCATATAATTTTCAAATTTTGTTTCAAACAGATTTTCTCTCCATTTTTTAAAAAAAAATCAGAAGATAAATACTTTTTTCTTATTTTGTTGATCATATTAAAGCCAATCAACATGAAAAAGCCTTCCAAATTAATTCATTTTAGATAGCACTCAAAAATAAATATGGTCGTCTTTAAAAGGGCTACCTGTCTTAGACAGACCAGGCCCCTATGCCGAGTCCCACTAGGTCAAGTGCACGTGATGCAAACAAAGCATAGCCTATAAGGGATAATCATCGGTCATGATTTTATTCTGCTAGGTTTAACATCCTAAAGGAAAAAGTGTCTAGACTGACTAACCCAAGTGGACAACTCGAGTCGGGCAGGGACAACATATACCAGTAGCAGTGCATTTCAGCCTAACTACTGATCTTTCACGTCCTAAAACATATGTGACTATAAAATCCTTCCCAGCAAAATTTCCACATCTCTGGTATCTCAAGGCTTTGAAGTGTAAACTGCATCACCGAATGTAAAGTATCTTCCAGAAGACTTAGATGGGTGTGTGAGAGAAGACAGTTTATATTGCAGTTCAGTACACCAAAGCAGTAAATAACAGAAGAATAGCATCTTATTCCAACAAACACAATATTTCATAAACTGATAAAAGCCAAATACAAGTCAATATAGAAGCTCAAATTCTGATTATACCTAGCAGAGTCGCCATCTTTCACACCCCTTTTTTTATCCCGCTTAAAAATTGTTTAGGGATTTTTCCAATTAAAGTTACATTTTGAAAAGAGATTATTTATTTTATTTTATTCAGCATCGCCACTTGAAATGGAATTTTAGTATTCCAAGTCACCTTATTATATCCCTAATCAAAAGAAAAGTTTGACTCTTTAAAATTGGTCTGCGAACTAGAAATCTAGATAAAGAATTCTGTTAATCGAAGGGAAGGTGTTAGGCATCCCTAGAGTCCCATGGTTCTAGCACGGTCTCTTTATCAACTTATATTTGGCTTAAATTCTTGGATAAACCTGTTTTTGTTAGTTGTTTGATTTACCAAAGGAATATGCATAAAATTGTGAGTAATTATATTTTTGTCCAAGGAGCGTAGCCATATACAACGCCTTTTATTTATAAAAGTTGATCAAGGAGTATAACCGCACACATGGAGAAACACGATATTAACTGTGCCTAAATTTATTTAATCTCAGACTATAACTAAAATATCTTTAAATTATTTTAATCTACCAAAAATGTTATTAAAAATGAAGAAGTTATTTACTAATTTTTCTAAAAGGATATTAACCTACTTCAAAATTGAAACTATTAAAGTAAAAATTATTTGTTACATGTTTTACCAATTTTACTTTAAATTCAAAGATACAAAACTTGAACCCGCTTTATGTCATAATGTCACATATGAAATTTGAGTAAACTCATAATATTAAATTGGAATCAAATTTTATATATCCGTGAAATTAAATCATACAACACAAACCATTATAATCTACTAATTTCCAAAGTTAAGAAAAGCTAACTTTTCAGGAACCACGAACTCAGAACCGCGAATAAGATCCTCAAATATTGTGTGTTGTTTGTATGATATTGCGATGTTATATCTTTTGGTTATTTTTTGCTATGATTTTTTTTTTCTGTTTGTAGGTTGTATATTGTGTATGTCTATGTGTCGTAGGGGTGTGTAGTTGTTGGGTATTGTTGTTTTTTAGTTGTTGTAAGGTTTGTTGGAGTGTTTGGGATGTAGTGTTTAGGCTAAGGTGTAGTATAGATAGGGGTAGGTTGAGGCAGTTACTTGAGGGGAAAGGTTTTGTGGTTGCGATTAATTACGAGATGGGTTTGAGGTAGGATTAGAATTGTGGTGTCGGTTAGTTGTATTTGGGTATTTAGGTTTTCGGTTTTTAATTATGTTAATTTTTATTTTCTTTCTATTTATATTTTTTTTCTTTTTTTTTCCTTAAAAGATGAAAATATTAACTTACTACTTTTAGGCTAGGTAAACATATAGAAAAATTAAATAGCTAGTTCAAACTAAAATATATTTAAAGAAAATTACTAAAATCACTAGATTATTTATTAAAAATCTAAATTAAAAGAAATATATTTTTTTTAATTTTTTTTTTTAAAAGAAATAAAAAACAATCTCATCCTAAAATGTGACTCTATTTTTTTCGTAATTTTTCAATTACTTTAAAAACTATACAAAAATTAAAACACCTAATGTAGACCTAAAAAATAAATATTTTAAACACTAAATGGTGCAAACGTTAGGTATGGTCAAAAATTAGGTGTCCACAACAAGAATGGCCACCATGACTTGAGAACCTCTGTGAAAAACCATGGGAAATCTTCCCTGGGATAAAAGAATCTTATCCGGAATATCCTTCCTTGGACGTCTGAAGGGCTGCCTGAACAGGTCTACCATGTTGAGGAGGGAAACCCCTCCTAAAAGAAACCCTACCTATAGACAAGGTACCACTAAACTAACCAGAAGTATGAGACCTCCTATCCCTCAGAATACCAAACTCCTCACGGCGCATAAGCTCAAACTCCTTGGCTTTCTCAATGACCCTCTAAAAAGTAGATCCTCATTGCGCTTTAGAAAACACCACCTTCTGAATTCTAAAAGTAAGACCTCTCAGGAACCTGCAATTCCTCTCATTCTCATCTGGTAGAGTCATCAAGGAACCTGCAATTCCTCATACTCGGTCACTAAAATCCTATCCTGAGTAAAATGCTCAAATTGATGCCTACGCTCCTTCCTCAAGATACAAGGAACAAATTGTTTAAGAAAAGCCCGGGCAAACAACACCCAAGTAATAAGAGGAGATCTTGCAGGTCTAGAGTCAACATAAGAGCGCCACCACTATTTGGTGGGACGATGCATTTGCAAAAATGTGTAATCAAGCCCGTGAGACTGCACTAGTGCCACACTCAGAAGTCTCTTATGATAACTCACCAAGAACTCAAACGCATCGTCTATTTAGCCATCATGAAACTAAGGTGGATCCATCTTCCTGAACCTCTCAAACATCCTCTGCTCCTCATTTTATATCACTTGCATGGTCACACCCGTGACTCCTGCACTTGACAAAGGCATACCTTAAACCAAGATATTGTAGATATGGGTTAACCCACTGGCTCGTGAAAAACTAGAATAGACTGTTGATCTGGGGTATGAGCCCCAACTCTAGTTTGTAAACCCTACGGAGTACCAGCCACGCTGCCACTTTAAGCCATACTCTTTAACAAACCTATCATATGTATCAAGGTATCCTGAAGCACCGGAGCAACTACAAATATAGGTGGGTCCTGCCCTTAGCCCACCTCTTCAATCGGAACTTGGTCATTCGCAAACTCGTACTCATCCTTAAGAGACTCTACCCTAGATGGAACATGAGCAGCTGCCTGAGCTCTACTCCTAGCATGACCTCTATCATGGTGTCACGCCCCGAGGTTACCCCCTGGATGTAACACGAGACTTGGGATCACAAGTTCCCCAAGCTAACCCTTTCTCATAGCATCCTCAAGAATAACATAAAGTAAGCGGAAGCACAATAGATAAAGTCGGAATAACATAAATGAAGAGTCAAGTCAAATAAGAATACAAAATCCATATGAAGACTCAAATTCTATCTATGTCTGAAAAGGCTCTACTCATAACATAAAGAGTTGCTAGGACAAGACCCTAGCTAACTCGAAGTATGGAAATAACAGCCGACACACACTAAGAACATAACCAGTCCTCGACCTAAGAGGACTCACCAAAAACTGACAGATAGAGTGGCCTGCAATCTCTAGCCACGTGCCTAGGAAGGGACTCCTGAATCTGCATCATCAAAGGATGCAGCACAAGATATACATTAGTACTATAGGATGTAACGAGTATGTGAGTGATGCATGAACATGATAAACAGTTTAAAACATGTCGAGTATGCTTTAACAATCCAAATCATACTTTAAGAGTAAAATTGGATGCAATGGACTCTATAAAAGAAGAAAACATGATCATAAACAAGAGTCTGAAATCTGAATAAGAGTCAAGTACATTTTTGAAACATAAACTATTTCTATGGGAGGTTCTCTAACCGACATAGACCATGTGAGCTACATGGAATCCAATGTATACGCCCCATCGAGAGGACCCAATATATCTTATCAGGGTATAAAGGCATGACTGTGGCGTTATCACTAAAACTGATGCCCAACAGAGGGGACTTGTAAACCTATAGGGCACGTAGTTCTGGGACTATGGGTACTCTCACCCGATCCAACTCTGTGCTAAATACTACTTCCAAAACATACACATATAGCTCATATAATACTGGGGAATATCTAATGCCAAAACTGGTCATAACTTGTGACATATCTGATGTTAAAACTGTTGAAGAGAAATAGGACATATATGAATGCCATGCAATTCTACTCATACATCTATATACTTAACATAGCCATAATTCAAATCATGCATTTCCTTTCTAAATTCATACTTGAAGAATTTGGCATGCAATTTCATAAAATACATAAGGTCATGATATCTAATCATGTCAAATTTCTCTTGAAAACATGCAATTCAATGGAATCATGTCAAAAATAAACTTTAGAGCTTGGGCTTTTACAACCAATGAAGGAATCATAGTCAAATCATAATTAAGCTATAAGAAACTATGAATTTAAGCTTAGAAACTGATTTCATAAGTTTTCCCTGATTTAGATCAAACCCCTAATTTCATAAGCTCATGATTTAACATAAGAATTGGGGGGTTTGGGCACAAGGGTGAAAGGAACCCATTGTTGAATACCCACATACCTTGATTGAAGATAACCCACTTGAACTTGGAGCGTGAGACTTGAAGCTTGGAGAAGAATTTCCCTTTTTGGGAGAAGAGTGAAGTAATGAGAAGGAACTTACGCTATTGAGGGTGAAAACCCTTCTTGAAATTTTCAAAACGACATCATTTAGGAGTTAAAAGAGTGGGTAATGACTAAAATACCCCTGTGACTTTATTAGGAAAAAGCTGATTTAAAACCCAGGTTCAGGTTCAACGGGTGGAGTCTATGACTCGTAGACCTAGCCATGACTCGTGGTTCTTTCTCGTGGAAACTGCCCAAGGTTTCAGGCTGCTGAAGTTTCCCTAAGACTCAATAGGATGACTCGTGGAAGCTTCCACAAGTCGTAGAACCAAGTCGTGGGAATCAGGGGACTTGACCACAATCTGTCTGAGTTCCACGGGTTGGTTCCATGACCCGTGGGAACTTCCACGAATCGTAAACCTGACTCGTGGTTCTCATACCTGAGGATGTTCTACAGGACTGGAATCATGAGTCATTTCCACGACTCATGGAACCACCCACGGCTCATGGACTTGACCCGTGATCTCTGGAAGTTCAAAAATCTCTATAAGTTATGAGTTTAAAAGATGGATCAGTTTCTGGGGTGTTACAATATCTCCCCCTTGGGATAATTCCTCCTCGAATGAAGACTAAGCAAGGGAAACTGAAGAGAAAACAGCCCAACCAGCAACAAAACATGAAAATCAATGAATAAACATGAAAACTGAACTTTCCAACTTAAAACATGGCTAAGTCAACTTCGAAAACATGAATGCATGCTAGAATCATGAAAGTAACTGATGGAATAGGATCGGAGGAATATACTAAGGATGAAACTATTACCTCAAACTGGAATGGAATCGGAAGGAAGGAGATGGGGATATTTGACCTCCATGGCCTCTTCTGCTTCCCAAGTAGCTCCTTCAACAAGATGATTTCTCCAAAGAACTTTTACTGAAGCAACTTCTTTGTTTTTCAACCTCTGAATCCGACGATCAAGGATATATATAGGACCTCCTCATAGGTGAGACTATCCTTCACACCCACATCCTCCAAAGGGACAATCAAGCTCGGATCACCAACACACTTCTTCAATAAGGAAACATGGAAAACTGGATGAACCGCTTCCAACTCTAATGACAAATCCAACTCATAAGCAACCTTACCAACTCTCCTCAAAATATGATAAGGACCTACAAAACGGGGACTAAGCTTTCCTTTCTTGCCAAATCTCATCACACCCTTCATGGGTGACACATTTAGGAAAACCCAATCATCAACTTCAAATTCCAACTCCATTCTCCTCACATTCGCATAAGATTTTTGTCGACTCTGAGCTGTCTTCACCCTTTCCCTAATAAGGTTAACCTTATCCATAGTCTCATGAACTGTATCTGGGCCAATCAAGGCTGCCTCATCTACCTCAAACTAACCAATAGAAGATCTACACCTCTGGCCATAAAGTGCCTCATATAGAGCCATCTGGATGCTAGAGTGAAAGATATTGTTGTAGGTAAACTCTATAAGAGGTAAGTGATCATCCCAATTACCTTTGAAATCAATCACACATGCTCTCAACATATCATCCAAAGTCTGAATAGTACGCTCTGCCTGGCAGTCTATCTGAGGGTGAAAAGTTGTACTAAGCTACACCTGGGTACCAAGACCTTTCTGAAATGATCTCCAAAACTAAGATTTAAACTGTGGACCTCTATCAGAAATGATGGACAAAGGAACACCATGCAATCGAACTATCTCCTAGATGTAGAGTCTGGCATAATCGTCTGCTGAATCAGTAGTCTTAACAACTAAGAAGTGGGATGACTTTGTCATCCGGTCGATAATCACCAAAATGGAATCATGTTGCCTTCGAGTACGAGGCAAACCAGTAATAAAGTCCATATTGATTGCTTCCCATTTCCAAGTGGGAAGGTCAATATCTTGAATCATGCCACCCGACCTTTGATGCTCCACCTTTACTTGTAGACAGTTGGGACACTTATCCACAAACTCGGCTATGTCCCTCTTCATACCATTCCACCAAAAGACTTACCATAGGTCGTGGTACATCTTGCACTACCAAAAATTAGGCCTATGGGAACAGACATGCTAGTAACCATTTCAAAACCATTGCTATAACTAGTCTAGTGCAACGGTTATGACCGTTGCCATATGTTTTGGTTCCTATTGACATGGCTTAGCCATCTAAACATTGCCATTAATAGATGACCTTTGCAATAGGACTACCGATAACAATGGTCTTGTGTGCTGTTACGCTAAAAGTATCAATGGTAAAGGTTGTTTGAAATTTTTTATTTATCGGAATGGCTAATTAATCCATCAATTTTCCCTCATTAATTTTGGTCACCCGCCAATGAAAAAAATATTTTTTCTTTTATTTTTCTATTTTTCTGAAAATACAATTTAGAAATAAGCTCTTTTAATCTTGTCTCTTTTTCGCAACTATACTCATAAGACAACAAACAGCTCACTCTCTTATCTCTCTAACCTCTCTCTAGGTTGAATCGAAACTTCTCTGTTCTCTAGCCTTAGCTTCACTGTAAATCGGAGCCAATTCTCTAAGATTTGTGCTAATCTCTGCTCGTTTTTGAGTATTAGGAGCTAAAATCTGTAAACCTCTCTCATCTCTTTTAGGGTTTGTGTGATTTTAGTTTGTGTTTTGGTTATTATAGTTGGAGGTGGAGCCATTTTAAGCTAAATCTCTGAGATTTTAGCTAAATCTGTTTGTCACTATAGCTAAAACTGATAAATCTTAAATTTCTTTAACAAGTTGGATCTTTGATGGTATTTTCTTTAATCTTTTGTTTTCTCTTCATGTTTTGAGCTATGAGGTTAGTGAAAATGTCAGATTTTCTTGTTGGATATTCTGTTAGATTGTCACTGTGAGTGGATGTTACTTTGTTTATTTTAGGGTTAGTGAAATTGTTAGATTTTGCTGTTGGAATTTAGTTGATGTTGTGTGTTGGTGTTAGTTTGTTGTTGTTAGGTGTGTTAAAATAGTTGTATTTCTCAGTTGCATGTACGATTTAGTTAGTTTTTATGTGTTGGTGTTAATTTGTTGTTGTTAGGTGTGGTAAAATTGTTGGATTTCTCAGTTGCATGTACAATTTAGTTGTTTTTGTGTGTTGGTGTTAATTTATTATTGTTAGGTGTGATAAAATTGTTGGATTTCTCCGTTGCATGTACGATTTAGTTATTTCTGTGTGTTGGTGTTAATTTGTTATTTTTAGGTGTGATAAAATTGTTGGATTTATCTGTTGCATGTATGATTTAGTTACTGCTATGTGTTGGTGGTAATTTGTTACTGTTAGGTCTAGTATAATTATTGGATTTCTCTGTTGCATTTGCTATTAAATTAGCTATTATTTTTGGTGTTAATTTATTGTTGTTAGGTATGGTATAATTGTGAGATTTTGATGTTGTATATGCTATTAAATAGCTACTAGTTGTGGTCTTAGTTTGTTGTTGATAAAATATTTTTGGTAGATTGTTCAATGTGGACATTGATGTTGGATTTTCTATTGCACTAGTTATTTATAAATATGGTAGTGTTTTATTATTTATAATAGATTAGTGTGACTGAATGTTTGCTGGCAGCTTTGGTGAAATTGGTTGTTGTAAACCAGATTAATCTTGTTGTTGATCTTGAATTTCTGATGCATGATTTACTAAGTTAGTGTGGTGTGGGTTAAAACTGTATCTTTTTGTTTTTTGTTATAATAGTTTGTGTGTTTCCTTTCTCGAATGTTCATAAAATTATATTAAAATGTATCAGCTTCTTTGTAAGAAATAACCATTGTTTGTTCAAAAAAGTTAATTGTGAAATCTGTTTTCTTGAAGTGTCCAAACATTTGCTAAGTTGTTGGTTTATTTAGAGTGACATCTCTTTTATTTATGTTACTGGTTTTGGCTAAGCTGAATGTATTTAGTGTGTCATCCCTTTCATTTAAGTTACTCGTTATGGATAAGCTATTAGTTTACTTAGTGTGTCATCTCTTTCATCTACTTAGTGTGTCTGCTTAAGTGTGTAATCTATTTATTGAATTTTCATCTACTGGTTTTGGCTATATTTTTCTCAAGACTTAACTGAAAAATGGTCTTTTATTAAAAAGGAATTGTTTGGTCAAGTATTGACTCGGTGTAATATCTTAAGTTGTAACATATATTTTTATGGGTATGGTTAGCCTTATTTAATTGGTTACTCAGTCAAAGTTAAAAGACGTTAGTTATCGTGTCATGCCTCACTCAGATCTTGGGCCTTGACTAAAATGATATTCAAAAGAAAATGTTGAACTAGTTTATTCTTTTGCCAAAATTTATATGTAATGTATTTGTGGCTTGGCATGGATGTAAAGCTTCTAATTATCAGTTGAATGTAATTTGGCCTCTTGTTATTATGAAAATCTACATATGGCAAGTGTTTTGTTCTCTGTTTCTCGAACTGTCAAAAAATATAACTGTACTTGTGTTTGATCCTTCAAAAATGCAGTACTTGTGGAGCATCTTACACTTATACACACTGATATTCTAGAAGCGTCCGAGCAAGATAGTCTTTATTCTTATTTGCATTGTATAAATCTTTTGCTTACTATTTTTATGTCACAAGTATTTTAATTAGGACTTGGACATGGTAATTTTAATCACTTTCCTTGGCTATTTCATGTTTTTAGGCAAACAACTCACATTTTCCATAATTTCATCATTTGTGGATTGACTGTTGAAGAACTTTCATCTGCCGCAGATTTGTAAGTATTTTTTGTCCGCTAATCCAACAAATTTTTGATCTGGTTAGTTGAACCCTCAATTGTTCCCTCTTGAAATTTGTGCATTCTCAATGTATATTAATCTAAGTTTGGTTAAAGTGTTGCTACTGTGGGTCATAATTTTATTGGTAACTGTAGTGAAATATTTTACTCTGTCATTGATGTTGGATTTCATATTGCATAAGTTATTAATAAATCTGATAGTGTGGTTTATCTTTGTTTCTTTTTGTTTTGTGATAATGTATTTTGTGACTAAATTTTGATAGTAGGTATGGTGAAATTGTTCACGGTAGAGCATATCTCTCATGCTATTGATGTTGGCTTTTCTGATGCATGAACTATTAAGTTTGGTAGTGTGGGTTAAATCTGGATTTATTGTTTTATGATAATAGTTGATGTGACTATCTCGCCTTTCTCGAATGTCCATATGTCGTTGACAATATAAATTTGTGAAGCATGATAAACTTATGGCTATTTTAATATAATTAGTTATTACCTTGAGAGTTTTTCTTTAAAATGTCTTCGTTAAGACACTTTGATGTTATTATGACTAAAAGTTTGTATTTGTATCTACTGAAATGTTGCCCACCCCTTTATAAATGTACATGTCTATTATAACAAAGTATAGCATCTAGTTATGTCTTGATCAATATAATTAGATCAAAATGTATCAGTTTCATACTAAGAAAATGACCACCATTGTCTGTTCAAAAAACTGAAGTCTGAAAATGTCTTTTCTTGAAGTGTGCAAACATTGGCTGAACTGTTTGTTTGCTAGTGTGTTAACTCTGAAACTTTAAGTTACTGATTTCCTAGTTGTTAATTTATTTTGTTTTTGGGTTAACAATGTGTAATACTGTAAACTGGTTGATGAAAATGATATTGTGTTTGCTGAACATTGTTGCCTTTTATGTTTCAGAGTCTATCATAAATTATAATTTTTTTGATTTCTTGTGTCACATAGATTACTATGAATAATTTAGATAGAAGTTGGATGACTCTAAGAAGAAGCTCTGATGAGTTCATAAATGGAGTGAATGATTTCCTTAATAAAGCCTTTGAATGAGCTTCTAAAGGCAATGAAATATCGTGCCCTTGTGAGGATTGCAAGAATCGATATTGGTGTTACAGAAATGTGGTGGACGATCACTTATTTTCAAAAGGATTTGTTGAAGGATACAACGGGTGGATTTTTCATGGGGAAAGAGTATCCTCTAGAACATCACATCCAAGCAGTAACGATAAAGATTGTAACAGTCATGATGATATTGATGGACTGCTTCATGATACTTTTAGAAATATAGAGGATAGTGCAGGGCATGGAGAAGGAGTGAGAGAAGTACTATCTGAAGATGGAAAAAGTTTTTCCAGATTAGTCGAAGAAGGGAAAAAAGAGTTATATCCAGGGTGTGAGAAGTTCAGCAAGTTGAGCTTCGTCATTCGGTTATACTTGCTTAAAAGCCTACATGGATTGAGTAATGTGGCATTTTCAGATCTGTTAGACTTGTTAAAAGAAGCTTTTCCCTTTGCTCAACTGCCTGAGTCTTTCAATAAGGCTAAAAAGATGATAAAAGATCTAGGTCTCGGTTATGATAAAATACATGCATGTAGTAATGATTGTATGTTATTTTGGAAAGACAAGGCAGAGGCAGATAATTGCACTATGTGTGGGTCTTCTAGATAGACTAAGGTTGGTGACAGTTTGACTAGTGTAACCTCTAAAATACCCGCAAAGGTTTTTAGTCTTTTAAAGCCTAGGCTTTAAAGAATGTTTATGTGTGCTGAAATGGCAGTTGCAATGAGAGGGCATGCTACTGAATGACCTAATGATGGGAAGTTAAGATAACCTGCTGATGGAGAAGCTTGGAAGCATTTTGATTCTTTGCATCCAACCTTCTCAAATGATCCTCGAAATGTCAGATTGGGTCTTTCAAGTGATGGGTTCAATCCATTTCGAACCATGAGCATTTCCCATAGCACATGGCCAGTTATGTTGATGAATTATAACTTGTCTCTGTGGATTTGCATAAAGCCAGAGTACATAATTTTGTCAATGATTATTCTAGGTCCATATTCTCCAGGAAATGATATTGATGTGTACCTACAACCATTAATTGATGAATTGAATGAGCTATGAGAAATTGGGGTGGAAACATATGATGCTCATTAAAAGAAAACATTTCAAATGCGTGCAGCCTTATTATGGACAGTTAGTGATTTTCTAGCATTAGCAATGCTATCCTGATAAAGCACTAAGGGGAAATTGGCATGCCCAACTTGTACCTATAACACATGCTCTCAATACCTCAAACATAGTCGTAAAATGTGTTACTTAGGTCATCGGGCATTTTTACCTCATGATCATCTATTTCGAAGAGACAAGAAATTATTTAATGGTGCGGAGGATCATAGACCTGCACCTACACCACTGTCGGGCACAGAAGTGCTTGAAAAGGTACAAGATTTCAATAATGTATTTGGAAAGGGCCAAAAGATAAGGCGTCGGACTATTGAGGGTCCATGGAAGAAAAGATCCATCTTGTTTAAATTACCATATTGGTCTACAAATCTGTTGAGGCACAATTTAGATGTGATGCATATTGAGAAGAACTTTTTTGACAGTGTGCTTTCTACTTTACTGGATATAATAGGAAAGTCAAAGGATCACATTAATTCTCGCTGTGACTTGCAAGAAATGGGGATAAGGAAGGAGCTTCATCCAGTAAAAGATAATACAAGGGGAAAGGTTTATTTAGCTAAATCCTATTTTTCCATGAAACCAGAAAAAAAAAATTATTCAGCAGTGTGTTTAAGAATGTCACATTACCAAAAGGGTGTGCCTCAAACATATAAAAGTGTGTAGATATGGAAAAGATGAAAATATCAGGCTATAAGAGCCATGATGCTCATATTATGACACATTACTTGATCCAAATTGCAGTTCAAAAAATATTGCCCAAGAATGTTGTTGTATTCTTGATTAGGTTGGGAAACTTCTTTAAAGCCATATGTGGTAAGGTTATAAAGCGGGCAAATCTAGAGGGATTGCAGGCTGAAATCAAAGAAGTTTAATGTGAACTTGAAAAGATTTTTTCTCCAAGTTTTTTTGATATAATGGAGAATTTTCCTATCCATTTAGTAGATGAAATTAAGTTGGGGGGTCCAAATCATCTTCGTTACATGTATCCTATAGAGAGAGAATTGTGTGAGTTGAAGGACTTTGTTCGTAATCGATTTAATCTGGAAGCATCAATTGTAGAGGGGTTTGTTGTCCAAGGGTGCTTGACCTTTTGTTTGAGATATCTACATGATAGAGTGAAGACAATATTTAGTAGGTACCAAACATGGCAAGTAGTGGATCTTTATTATCGAATGATATGGGAGACAGTCAAAGCATCAGTCTCAGCATCAACAGAAGAAAAGGACTGAGCAAGATTAGGATGATGAGGATGCTGAACAAGAGCAAGATGATCTACCAACTATATTCCCTAAGATAGGTCATCCGATTGGAAAAGATAAGAAAATAAAAGGAAAGGCTTTGAAGATTGATCAACAGTTAGAAAGTGAAGCACATTGATATGTTCTGTTCAATACTAGAGATGAACAAGTAGAGAATTTTGTCAAGTAAGTCTTTATGGTTTGAACTTTAAATATTTTGTTATTGTACCATAAAATTCCATATAAATATTTAATGGTTGTATTTGAATATTCATACTTGCAGGGAACATAAGGTTTTAATTGAGGGTAGTGTTAGATCAAATGCATGGACAAGAGCAAGGATACATAGTCAAGAATTCGGCAATTGGTTAAAAGAGAAAGTTAAAACTGCTGAAGTTCCTAATCAGTTAAGATGGCTAGCTAAAGGGCCTAATAGGGTGGCAACCAGAAGTTATATGGCATACTTTGTTAATGGATACCGATTTCATACATTAAAATAAGATTCCACAAGGAAGTCTCAAAATAGTGGAGTGTCTTTGGCTGCGACAACTGACAGTTTTGCTAGTGCCCGAGATCAGAATCCCATTGATAGAGAGGTTATGTATTATGGTGCGATTGAAGATATTATTGAACTTGAATATTATGGTTGTTTTGGTGTTGTTCTATTTAGATGTTCTTTGTTTCAAAATAAAAAAGATGAGTATGGGTTGACCCGTGTGTACTTCAACAGATTACGTAGTACGGATGACCCTTTTGTGTTGGCATATCAAGTGCATCAAGTTTTCTATGTGGAGGATCCAACTGAGACGGAAGAAATAAAGTCCAGGTCGATTTTTATGACTTGGAGGAAGAAAATTGTCCTTATATAGGAGAAACATTTTGTAGGGAGCCTACTGAAGACATTGGTCCCTCGAACAGATTACCCGATGATGACATTAGATTGTCAAGAGAAGATATCCCTGTTGATGTTATTGATATGCCACTTGATGCACAATATTCAGTAGATGCAATTATGGAAACATCGGAAGAGAAGGATGATTATGATGATACTGATTTGGATTGGATGGAGGCAGATGATTAAACTTTTTTTCCTAGAATGTTATGTCTCCTGTAATTGAAACTTTATTCGATTTAGTTACCGCTTTGACTTTAGATTAGGATCTTGTATTGGTGCTACCTCTTCGGTAGACTTTTGACTGTAAACTCAACCTGATGGTCCTTATTAATCATATCTATTTTTACTTAAATTTTTTTACTGAACTTGTTGTAATAAATATATATTGATCATGTGTATTTAGTTTGTTTTGAGTGATTGATAAAGGTCTTTTGACAGAAATACTTTGGGTATGTTTCTTACCTATATCTCATTATTCAATTTGTATTAGTTCTGTTTTCCTTAGAATTTTGTTATAAGTTGCTTAATTTTTACAAGACATTCAATATCTGGTCTGTGAGCTAGCTAGTGAATCATTGAAGGGAGTCTCGACTTCAGTACTAACTGACTGTACTTACTGGAAGGTTTGTGTTGCTATCTTATTAACTATATGCAGTGTTATTTCAGTTTTGATTGTGGAAATTTAAAACTGTGGTACTAGAGTGATCATGTTCTTGCATCTGTTTCAAGTTTGTCATAGACCAAAATGTAAAAATTTGATAGTACTACTTGGTTGTTTCCTTTGTATGAACAATGAAATACTACATTACTGCTGCTAGCATGGCTGTTATTTGAGCCATTTGTAAGGTGTCCCTTTTGAGTCAAGTTATTAGTAAGACTTAATATAGGAACAACAGGTTTAAACTTATTTTGAAAAAGGATGATAGACTAACACTTCCACTCTATGTTAAATTCTGCATATTGATTGCTCAGAAAGATTGCACCTGTTGATTCAAAAATTTACGTCTCTTGCACTATTTTTTTTTAATTTTCAAAACTTGGACTACAATTATCACTTTATAAGTATGATGCTTACTTGTAGTATTGTTTTGCTAGATTCAGTAATCATGACTCAAAGAAAAATTAATAATGTGAAAGGAAGGAAATACATGGCGGCAGGAAGTCTTTCAACCATGGCTTGTAAAAAACATTTGTCATTGAGAAGTGGCAAACAAATTCTATGTGCAAACTCCGTTGTTGATCTAGTAGCGCAAGCTATGCAAGAACTGATACCTCGAAAGACTTCCCTTCTTAAATCACAAGCTATGCAGGAACAAGTTCCTTGAAAGTCTCCTCGAAAGTCTACATCTATGATAGAACAACCTTTATAGGAACAAGTGCCTCGAAAGCCTCCTCTAAAATCCACCACTCTAAAAGCACAAGTTGTACAGAAGCAAGTGCAACAAATATCTCTAAATTCTTCCAATGTAAAAGCACAGGCTGTGTAGGAAGTAATTCAATAGGTGACTCGAAAATCTTCAACTGTAGAATTACAGGCTGTGCAACAACCATTGCAATGGGTGACTCGGAGTTCATCCACTCTCAAAGCACAAGCTATTCAAGAACAACCTCAACAAGTGCATATGAATTCTTCCACTGTAGTAACAAAAGTTGCAGAGGAACAATTGTAACAAGTTCCAAGAGATTCTTCCACTCTAGAATAAGAAGATGTACATGATCAAATGCAACAAGAACCACTGAATTCTGAAGAAAATGAACTATGTGGAGAAGAAGGCAAGAACATTTAAATTTACTTTTAAATATTGAGATGCATTTCATTATAAAATTAGCTTATATTGTTTCATTGTATGTTGTTTAATTCTTCTTTGTATTATTGTAGGCCCTTCAAGTCAAAAAAAAGAAGAGGAAATACAATACTGCAACATGTACATGCGCGAAAAGATCGTAAACCCATTTTTCTGAATAGGTACAAATAGTCGGTTGGTCCTACGAAAAAAAATGTAGCAAAGCTGGGTAGCTTTCTTTGAACTTTGGAAAGAAATACAATGCTTTGTCCCATTCATATACACAAGTGAAATTATGTGGATACAAAAAAGGACTTGTGGGAATATACCCTGGTTTGAGTTCTTACTTATCTGATTTTGGTTAAGATCATTTTGTACTTTTTGTATTACTAACCCAAAGAATAAATTGTAGGAGAAATATGATATTCCTGATGTCGGAAATGAGTATCTTTTGGATGGAATTCAATCTGCTTGGAGGAAGTACAAGAATCATTTGTATAAGAAGCACTTTAAGCCCTTTGATAATGACGAACTTCAAATAGCAAAAAAGCCCGATGATATTTCAGAATATGATTTCAAGGATCTTCTCAAATATTGGCACTCTGTTAGATTATGCACACTTTAAGATTGTTCTATTTCATTTATATCGATATGTTAGATCATAATATAATGAAACACACCATTCTAAAACTCTAGTAAGACAGTTTTGTATGATCATTATGAATCTGATCACTCAGTTTATTTACATTCGCATTGACTTACTTAACTGTTCTTGATTTATTGTTTAAGTAGATTTGATGGATCATTTATTTGCAGAAAATGAGTGAAACAAATACCAAGAATTGAATTTTTTTGAAGAATCCACATACTGCTGGTAAAATAAGTTTTGCTGTGATACGTGATCAATTGATTTGTTCTATTATTAATCTCTCATTAAATATAAGATTGCTGTCATTACAAGATTTTTGACTGTCATTACAAGCTTTTTTATACTCAATTTTATGTAATTAGGAAAAAGAGAAGGAAACCCCCGGTGAAGTTTCACTTAAAGAAAACTTTGTGGCTACAAGAAAAAGAAAAGTTGGACGAGCATACAAGGACACTGATGAGGATACGATCAATACAATTATATTATTAATCTTAATTGTTGACATTCTTTACTTGTTCTTATATAGGCTCAGTTTGATTTAATTGAATTCTCATCATTTAAACTTTATTTGTTGGTTGAAATAAAGAAAGTTCAAAGTCATGAACAAACTGAAATGGTAGTCAATCTGTTGATGCTTGTGCAGCTATCTTGGGACCTTAATATCCAGGATTTGTGAGATTATATAGGCGAGGAGTTACTAAAACCTCCTTGAAAATGAAGGGACATATTGAACCCTCTGCAAGTGCTACTACTGAGATGCAACAAAAAATGGAAGACTTAGAAGATAGGATGCTGGAAAAATTAGAACAACAAAAAAAGAGCACCCGTCATGAAGTTACGATTGACATCCTTAAATGACTTAATGTTATGTACCCAGAGATTCAACTGGATACTGACAGATTGGCAACAACTTGTGATCAGTCACAACAAGAAGATATCCAACCGATTAATCAGTCGTCTGCCAGTAGCAACAACCAAGGTATGGTTTTCCTCTTCTTCCAAATTTTTATCTTCTTCTTCTTTTTTATTTTATTCTTGTACTCCTTTTTCTTATAATTATTGATACTAAGAATTATTCATAGCTATAATTCTGGAAGGTGCTGGCGAATATTTTTCTTTCAATTCTCTCTTTTTGTTGGTTTGATACATCTGCGAACTGTCACAAAGTTGTTGTTAAATGAAATGGTTATATGGTTATGTTCTGGAAATGGTTATATGATTATATTCTTAAAATGGTTATATGGTTATGTTTTGGAAATGGTTATATGGTTATAGGGGTATGTTGTCAACTTATATGGTCATGTTATGCAAATTAAGATCCATATTATTCTGGCAATTGGTTATATGATTATGTTGTCAAATTCAAGGTCAAATTATATGGTTATGTTCTGAAAATTAGGACGATAGCGTTTAAAAATTAGTTATATGGTTATGTTGTCAAATTCAAGGTCAAATTATATAGTTGTATTCTAAAGTTAACACTATAGTGTAATCCCTTAAAAATCCAAACCATGTCATGGGGTAAATGTGATGTAAGATGTCCTATCTTTTGACTTATTTTCAAAGTGTTTGCCTGACTGAAGTATGTTTAGTATGTGTCTTCACATACATACATTTGGTAATGAATACTGTTAGCAACATAATGAGCTCTTAAAAGTTACTTATATCACGTTGAATTTTGAGATTCAACAACCTAATGCTACTATAAGTGTGATGCTTTAATTGTATTTTTTTAAAACTGAATATATATGCTTCCTAAGTGGGATAAGCTGATCTGTCTGCAAGGTAGTTAGTGTTTTGACTGTATCTTGAATAGTACGTAAATTTAGTTTGCTTAAAAATGTGAGACCTCGTCAGCCTTGGCCTTCAAAGTTTTATTGCGTAATTGAACTGCTACTAAGCTTTATTGAGTAATTGAATTTCAATTTTTTTTTGATGTAAAAATTTATGTTCAAAATCTGTACTTTGGTAGAACTATGATGTGAGGCATGAGGATAGGAATCTGTTAAAAGCTTGACCAATGATTTTAAGTGTTGAAGTATGCTTTGCATTTGTCCTTGACATTTATTGTATGTTAAACGGCATCCCTGTTATAGTGTTTTGCTGGTACTTAACATGCACTGGCAATTATAGTACTACTCCAATCAAAACTTTTAAATTCTGAACCTGTGAATTGAGATGGTAATATTTGTATAACTTCTGGATGTTTATACTTTTTTGATGTACAAATTTAACTTCAAAATCTGTACTTTGGCAGAACTATGGTGTGGTACATGAGGATAGAAGTTTGTTGTAATGCATCTGTTAAAAGCTTGACCATTTCTTTTAAGTGTTGAAGTATGTTTTTCATTTGACCTTGATAGTATGTTAAACTAAATCGATGTGATAGTGTTTTGCTGGTACTTAACATGCATTGGCAATTCTAGTGCAACGCCAATCAAAACTTTTAACTTCTGAACCTATGAATTGAGATGGTAATATTTGTAGAACTTCTAGATGTTTATAAGCTATGGGATTGACTAACAACCCATATAATTAATGGCTTAAAGTTTTCGGGAGCCTAGATATTGGTTTCATTTTGTAAAATTCTCTCAGATACACATTGAAGAAAATTTTATTGGCTTTCTCCTTTTATCTCACTGCCTATCTTTGACTAAAATTGAAGTTTCAGCAGATACGAATTAAAATTTATTCATAACTTATATTTATTGACTTTTGTAGGTGGAGATACTAATCAAGGAGATGATGAAAGCATTGATGAAGAAGGCAGTTGAGAGATTTGGTTGCAAATTGTCAAAACTTTACTATTTTGTTGACATTATGGCTCTTCACTTTTTGTTCACTATACAGTTGAAACATGCATGTGCCAACTGTCTAAATTTTGCCTATATATGGATAAGTAAGACTAATATTTTGTATATTTTGTGCCTATAGCGGATGACACGTTATGACTAGGTTGTTTTGTATATTTCGCGCTTATGGCAGATGATATTATGTGACTGATCCTATATTTTGAAATATGATCATTCAGTTTTGTTTAGTAACTATCATCTTTCGTGGTATATACGATTTTGTAATTTCAAATATTTATATTTATAGCCCAGCCAATTGGAACATAGATGAACTGTTCCAATAGGTAAAAAAGAACTGTTTCAATAGTTTTTTCTAAAGCACAGGCTACCAATTGTTGGAACATATAAGAACTGTTACAATTGGTAAAATATAACCATTGCTATATCATTTTTGGTCACTGTGCAAACCCGTTGCAATAACTGTATTAACTGTCACAATTGAGCTAAAAAAATCATTTCAAAATAGATAATAACTGTTCCAAAACAATAGTAACCGTTGCAATTGAGCTAAAAATTTCATTGCAAAACAGGCAAACTAACTGTTGCAAAACTATAACCGTTGCAATTGAGCTCTCTTTTTCGTTGCAACATAGACAATACAACCGTTGCAAATTATCAATTGTAACGGTTTTAACTGTGCCAATTGATATATAAATTTGCAATTATAGAGGGATGAATAACCGTTGCAATAGGTGAGTTTTAAGCAACAATTTAGTGGATTGTTATAGGGTACCATTTCCATAGATCTATGGTCATGCGAGCTGGTGGGGCGGGCATAACCCCCATTTCCATAGTATGACTGCAATAGTTTTAAGGCCTACAACAACGATTTCCTTGGTGTTGCAATAGGACCATTTTCTAGTAGTGTTGGTGGCACCCGAATGAATGTAATATCTAGAATTGTGAGCCTCAGTCAGAATTTGCTGTCTCAACCTATCTACATCTAGCACACATAAGCGACCCGGATAATGAAGTACACCATCTCCCCCCTGGGAGAACACCTCAACCCTTTGCTGATCGACTGTACCCTTAAGCTGAAGTAAAATGGGATCACTGTCTTGCTTTGCCTTTACTTCTACTACCAAGGATGATTCAGAACCATTCTGAACAATAACACCACCTTCCGTCAAGTCCATAAGGCAAACTCCCAACCGAGCTATCCTATGGACCTCTTTAACCAATTGCTTCTTCCCATTTTCAACAGAAAACACACTTCCCATGGACAGTCTACTCAAAGCATCCGTCATGATATTGGCCTTTCTCGGATGGTAAAGCACACTCATATTATAATACTTAAGGACGTCAAGCCATCCCCTTTGTCGCAAATTCAATTCCTTCTGAGTGAATACATACTAAAGACTCTTATGATCGGTGAATACATCCACATGCACCCCATACAAGTAGTATCTCTAAATCTTCAAAGCAAAGACCACGGCTGCCAACTCAAGGTCATGAGTGGGGTAGTTCTTCTCATGAGTCTTAAGTTGTCTAGAGTCATAAGCAATCACCTTACCATGCTACATCAAAAGACAACCAACTAATCTTAGAAGCATTACAATACATAACAAAATCATCTAGGCCCTCGGGTAGAGCTAACACTGGAGCTGTGATCAATCTAGTCTTCAATTCCTAAAATTTCTTCTCACACAAGTCGAACCACTGAAATTTTACCTTTTTCTGAGTCAATCAGATCAAAGAGGTTTCAATGAAAGAATATCCTTCCACAAACCTCCTGTAGTAACAAGGCAAAATCAAAAAGCTCCTAATATCAGATGGGAAAGTGGGTCTAGGCCAGCTCCTTACTGCCTCGATCTTTTGAGAATCAACCTGAATACCATCTTTAGTCACAATATGACCCAGGAAAGCAACAGACTGCAGCCAAAACTCACACTTGCTAAACTTAGCAAATAACTGCCAGTCCTTGAGAGTTACAACACAACTCTCAAATGGTTTGTATGCTCCTCCTCACTCCGAGAGTAGATATCATCAATGAAAACAATCACAAACATATCCAGGTACTATTTGAACACCCGGTTCATCAAATCCATAAAGGCTGCAAGAGCGTTCGTTAGACCAAAAAACATCACAACAAATTCATAATGACCATACCGAGTTCTGCAGGTTGTCTTCAGAATATCACACTCTCTACACGAAGCTGATGATAACCAGATCTTACGTTAATTTTTGGGAAGAAATTAGCACCCTGAAGCTGATCGAACAAGTCATCAATCCTAGGAATATGATATTTATTCTTGATCGTGACCTTGTTCAACTGACGGTAGTCAATACACATTCTAAGAGAACCATCTTTCTTTCGAACAAATAAAACAGGGGCACCCCATGGAGAAATGCTAGGCCTGATGAAACCCTTATCAAGAAGATCCTTCAACTGATCCTTTAATTCCTTAAGTTCCGCGGGAGCCATTCTATAGGGAGGAATAGAAATAGGATTCGTATTCAGAAGAAGATCTATCCCAAAGTCAATCTCTCGCTCGGGAGGGACTCCAGGCAAATCCTCGGGAAACACTTCTGGAAACCCATTCACAACAGGAACAGACTGAAGGGATGGGGTTTCAGACTCCGTGTCCATAACCCATACTATATGATAAGCATACCCATTTGAAATAATCTTCCTAGTCTTAAGATAAGATATGAAATGACCCTTCGAGGAAGGGGGACTACCTTGTCATTCTAAAACGAGTTAATTTGGAAACATGAAACTGACAACCCGAGAATGATAATCAACAGAAGTGTAACATACATACAACTAATCCATACCAAGAATGACATAAAAATCAGTCATCTACAACTCAACTAGATCCACTGAAGTGACTCTATGAAGGACTGAGATAGGGTAGTTTTGGTAGATTTTCTCAGCTAAGACTGACTCACCAACAGGAGTAGAAACACAAAAGGGTTCTAAAAGTAATTCAGAACAAACTTCAAACTTGCATTCTACATAAGGGGTAATAAAATATATGGAAGCACCGGGGTCCAACAAAGCATATACATCGAAAGAGAAGTCTTTCAACATACCAAAAACAACATCTGGGGAACCCTTCTGATCCTGATGAGAGGACATACCGTAAAGGCAGTTTTGGCACTAACCACTTGAACTAGAAGTTGTGCCCTGTTGGGCTAGTCGACCTCCTGGGGCTACTAGAGTAGACTGATCCCTACTCCCTCCTTGACCCTTCTTAGCTGAAGGGAAATCCATGATACGATGTCCAGCCTGACCACATCCGAATCACCCACCTGAACCGGCCAAACACTCACCAGAATGACTCTTCCCACACTTACCACAAGATGGGTAGGAAGATACTTTAGTAACACTACCCTGAGACTGGGAATACGAACCAGATCCTCTACCACCCTGATCATGACAAGGCCTCTGGGCCTGGGTAGGAGCACTAGAAGAAGAATAAATGGGGCCTAATGACTTCTTCTGGAATGAGGAGCGATGTCCACCTATGGACCTGTGATGACCAAAACTTGATCCCTCGTATCTAGCCCTCTTGTTCTCCCTTGCTATCTCCCTAAGCTTGTCACCCTCAATCTGATGGGCATGAGTCATGAATCAGGAAATGTTCATATCACTCAATACCAAAGCAGACCTACACTCTTTCTTCACCATATCAGAAACCCCATATATGAACTTGATTATTTGATCATGCAGGTCCGCTACTATGGAGGGAGCATATCTAGACAACTGAGTGAACTTCAGACTATTCTCTTGAACCGATATCGACCACTGTCTCAAGTTCACAAATTCCTCTACCTTCGCTTTCCTTAACTCACGGGGAAAGAACCTATCAAGGAAGGCCCTCTCAAAACACTCCCAAGTCATGGGGACTGCGTCCTTCACCCTAGCCTCATTCCATTGCGTGAACTAAATATAAGCTACATCTTTGAGTTGATAGGATGCAAGCTCAACATAATCTACCCCAACCACTTGCATAACTTCGAAGATCTTCTTCACTTCATCAATAAAGTAGAACGAGTCCTCACTCACTTTAAAACACAAGAATTAAGGCGGGTTCATATGGATAAAGTCACGAACTCGGGCCGCTACCCCACCTTGAGGGTGGACTAGAGAAGGAGCCTGCTAATTGGCCTGAGTGGCCAAAGTTTGGGCTAGCAAATGGATGGCATTTCTAAACTCCTCATTCGTGATGTTAGAGACCGAAATGGGAGGAAAAACATTCCGAGCAGCTCAGAGAGGCATAGCACATCGAGGAGGCATAATCTGAAATATACAAGATGTGGATTAGAGGAACATAAGATTTAAGCTCTATCACATGACATGATCATGAAAGAAGTAAAGTTTTTTAAGATATCTCATAGCTTTCCTCTCATATGTGTGGCGCGTTTCACACACATGAAATAGAATCTACTCGATGCGGCTTTCAGACATCCTAGGACTCTTGAACCTGAGGCTCTGATACTAAGTTGTCATGCCCCGAGGTTACACCTTGGACGTAACACGAGTCTTGGGACTACAAGTGCCCCAAGATAACCCTTGGTCATAGCATCCTCAAGCATAACATAAAGTAAGCAGAAGCACAATAGATAAAGTCGGAACAACATAAATGAAGAGTCAAGTCAAATAGGAATATAAGATCTATACAGAGACTCAAATTATGTATAAGTCTAAACAAATTCTGTCTATGTCTGATCAACCTTTACTCATAACATAAAGAGTTGCTAGGACAAGACCCTAGCTAACTCAAAGTACGGAAATAACAGCTGACACGCTCTAAGAACATAACCAGTCCTCGACCTAAGAGGACTCACCAACATATGATAGATAGAGTGGCCTAGAAGCTCTAGCCATGTGCCTGGGAGGGACTCCTGAATTTGCATCATCAAAGGATGCACCGCAAGATATGCGTCAGTACTATAGGATTTACCAAGTATGTGAGCGATGCATGAACATGATAAATAGTTTAAAACATGCTGAGTATGCTTTAACAATCGAAATCATACTTTAAGAGTAAAACTGGATGCAATTGACTCTATAAAACACCATAAGCTGAAAACATGATCATAAATAAGCGTCTGAAATCTGAATAAGAGTCAAGTACATTTTTAAAGGATAAATTGTTTTTGTGGGAGGTTCTCTAACCGACATAGACCATGTGAGCTATATGAAATCCGATGTATATTCCCCATCGAGAGGACCAAATATACCTTGCCAGGGTATAAAGGCATGATTGTGGCGTGATCACTAAAACTGATGCCCAACAGAGAGGACTTGAAAACCTATGGGGGCATATAATTCTGGGACTAAGGGTACTCTCACTCGCTCCAACTCAGTGCTAAATACTACTCCTAAAATATGTACATATAGCTCATATAATACTGGGGCATATCTTATGCCAAAACTGATCATAACTGGTGACATATCTGATGTCAAAACTGTTGAAGAGCAATAAGACATATCTGAATGCCATGCAATTCAACTCATACATCTAAAGACTTAACATAGACATAATTCAAATCATGCATTTCCTTTCTAAATTAATACTTGAAGAATCTAGCATGCAATTTCATAAAATACATAAGGTCATGATATCTAATCATGTAGAATTTCTCTTGAAAACATGCAATTCAATGGAATTATGCTAGAAATCAACTTTAGAGATTGGTCTTTTACAACCAATGAAGGAATCATAATCAAATCATAATTAAGCAATAAGAAACCATGAATTTAAGAATAGAAACTGATTTCATAAGTTTTCCCCAATTTAGATAAAAACCCTAATTTCACAAGCTCATACTTTAACATAAGAATTGGGGGTTTTGGGCACAAGGGTGAAAGGAACCCATTGTTGAATACCCACATACCTTGATTGAAGATAACCCACTTGAATTGGAAAGACTTAGGAGGCTTGAACTTGGAGCTTGAGACTTGAAGCTTGGAGAAGAATTTCCTTTTTTGGGAGAAGAGTGAAGTAATGAGAAGGAACTTAGGCTAATGAGGGTGAAAACCCTTCTTTAAATTGTCAAAATGGCATCATTTAGGAGTTAAAAGAATGCGTAATGACTAAAATACCCCTGGGACTTAATTAGGAAAAAACTGATTTAAAACCTGGCTTCAGGTTCCATGGGTAGAGTCTACGACTTGTAGACCTAACCACGACTCATGGTTCCTTCTCGTTGAAACTGCCCAAGGTTTCAGGCTACTGAAGGTTCCCTACAACTCAACAGGTTGACTTGTGGAAGCTTCCACAAGTCGTAGAAGCAAGTTGTGGGAATCAGGGGACTTGACCACTCTCTGTCTAAGTTCCACAGGTTCGTTTCATGACCCGTGGGAACTTCCATGAACCGTGAACCTGACTCGTGGTTCTCAGACCTGAGGATGGTCTGCAGGAATGGAATCATGAGCCATTTCCATGACTCATGGAACCACCCATGACTCATGGACTTAACCCATGATCCCTAGAAGTTCAATAATCTCTGCAGGTTCTGAGTTTAAAAGATGGATCGGTTTCTGGGGTGTTACACAGAGCCCATAGCACGTTCTTTGCCTTATCCATATTTCCTATCATGGGCAGTAGGCACAGGTGCTGGAATGGGATCATGACTTCTCTCCACAGTGGCATGAATCCTCACCACCTGTGATAGAGTGAAACAAATATATCATTAATTAGGGAACTCAAATCTTTGCACGATAAGAAAGAAGACATAAATTTCCTAAATTCTAATAGCCTACCAAGGATAGATAGTAGATGTCTCGATACTGATCCGCAAGCCACTACTAGAACCGTCTTGTACTTGTGAGACCAATGAACCTAGCGCTCTAATACCAACTTATTACGACCAAAAACCGATCATGATTGCACCTATCTCACCCCGCGATAGGTAAGCCAACCTAACTCCCTAATAAACATTAAATATAAATAGATGGAAGAATTAATAACAAAATCGAGTCTCAACTAATCTTCATAAAATAGCTATAAGGAAGTAATCGAAAACAACAACTAATTCCCATAACCTGGTTGTTAAAGGGTACAAGCCTCTAAGTAAGGAATACAACAAAAGAGTCCAAAAGTGTCTCATAATGCAAAATATGCATAAGACTAGGATAGAGGGAGATTTGGTAGTCGCTAAGATCAATATACTCTACCTCAAAAGTATCCAAAGAACATCATAATGCAAGCACAAAATCAGTGTCCAGTAAGAACTGGCTTAGTACCTGCACGTATGGTGCAGAAATAAACAGGCGTGATCATAGGGTCACGTATACTCAGCAACATCCTTGACTTATTCTAAATCAAACTGGTGGCAAGAACCACCTAAAACACTAATGTTACATATGATTCCCAACACCTTCACTAAGGAAAGCCAACCTAGACTAGAAGATATTCACAATAATGGTGCAAGAAACAATAACAGACTCCATAATTATTCAACTCAGTCCAACAAAGATGACCCACTAATTACAATATACATTTGAAATGCATAAACAAGTAACAATGATGTGTATGGATGTCATAAAATGCAACATATGCTACAGTATATACCTGCTACCCTGTATAACTAGATTGGACCTATGAGAGACTCGCAAGGTCCATATACCCACTAAGGACCATTTCCTATTAGAAATCCAAGTCACAAATCTACCTAGAATCATTTCCCATCGGGCCACCCAAATTAATTTCTCATTGGGCATACAAGTCAAACATCAGTATAACCACCCGAAACACATTCTCATCAGGCACGCAAGTCATATCAAATCAATCTTTTCTAAAAATATCATTTCACAGTACTAGAATATGAGTATGGACGAATATGGATAAGAAATAGAGATAAAAGATGACATAATATCACAGTCCAGGATCATAATGCCAAAAACACATTTATCTCACTTCAGGATCACAAGGCCAAGTAACATTATCATCTCAATCCATGCTCACAAGGCCATACTTAACTGAATCAGCAATGAATCAGGGGAGAATAGGCAATTCACAACAAGTATTTCATTTTTAAACCCCTTTATAACACACCAGAACATACATAAATGCTCTTCACCTACTCTATATAGAACCCAATCCCCATTACTCGCCATGGATAAATTTAACACATAAGCACTTCAAAAGAGAGTTAAAGAAAGTCTCAGTATGCACCCTTTGTTAAACAATATGCAAAAGTCAAAAGAATGCATAAAATGTTTTTCTAAAATCACAACCAGCTTACAACCAGCTTACAACCGTTAAAACAACTGAAAACTTTCCCGAGGAACTAGTCAATAGGTACAAGAGCTACTAAAAGGTCATGATATATCTTGGCTGCACCCGAATGAATATAATACCTCAAACTGTGAGCCTCATCCATGATCAGTCTAGTCCAATCACTAACTCTAGGAATGCAGATCTGACCCTTGATCTTCAAATTACCCTTCAAATCAAGAATCACTTCTTTAGCCTCACCTTTCAACACCTTGTCTCAAAAATTACACAACTTCTCTTTCTCAAACTGCCTATCCTTAATCTTCTCCATTAACATGGACCATGCCTCAACAAAAGCAAGAACTCTACTAATCTCATAAATATCAAGTGTCACAAAGCTATTGGCCACGTACTAAACATCTATAGCCGAATATAACACCCCAACATCTTAATCAGCTATCGTACTCAGAATCCAGAAATTTTTGCTGCAACTGTTGACCCCACGAGAAGCACCATGGGCGTCATAGATCTGATGAGCCATGAGGTGCATCATGGGATACAACTAGTGGCTTTGAGCCAAGTCCCCTTTATCCCGATGGGCAGTCATGATAGGCATTGCCGGTGCGATGTCCTATGGGAATCCATCGTCAGGATACTCCAGTGGGTTTTCCCCAACATCCAAGTGCCCCAACCGTCAATTCCATGGATGTCGCATCTATGATGGAACATAGGAGTGCATCATCGAACACCTCCAAAAAATGCTTGGGTTTTAGCAAGCGAGACCGATGCCTTGGTAGATGGGCCATCACGGGCACGACACCAGCCGGGCAGCCCATAAGGCAACAAATTTTTGCAGCTTTTTATTTTAACTTAGGGGTAAGTTGGTATTTTACCCTACTCTTAAAATCTTAAATGAGGTTATTTTGGCCACTTTTAGTAAGGTTTCTACTCTTATTAGCCTAAGTCTTTCATTATTCCTCATTCGTCTACCAAAAGAGTAAAAGAACTCCTTCAAGCTCTAAGTCTCAAGCTCAAAGTTTAAGCCTCCATTTCTTTTCATATTATATCAAGCAAGCTTCAATAAGGTATGTGGTTATTCAATATTTGATTTCCTTCACCCTTATGCTAAAAATCCCATGTTTTACTTTGATTTATGAAATTGGGAAATTAGGATTTTTCCTCAAATTGCGAAAAAGTTATGGGTATTCTTTTAAACCATCAATTCATGGTTTCTCACTTCTTATCTATGATTTATTTGAGTTTCCTTAATTGATTTCAAAATCCCATGCATTAAAGATGACTTCTAGCACAAATCCATTGAATTGCATGTTTCAAGTGAAAATTGGCATGTTTAGATAACATGACCTCATGTATGATGAAATTGCATGCTTAATTCTTCAAGCTATGAATTTAGAAAGAAAAGTATATTTTGAATTATGGTTATGCTAAGTTTTAAGACTTATGATATGTGAATTGCATGATATTAGATATGTCTTTATGCTTTTCAAACATATTTGGCATTAGATATGTCACTAGTGTTATATGAGATATATATATATTCTGGGAGTAGTATTTAGCACCGAGCAAAAGGGTTTTAGATAACCCAAGTCTAAAACTATGTTGCTAGTGTAGGTTATGTATCACTCGATAGGCTTATGAACGTGGTTCCAAGCTATGACATTATGGTACCCTTGCCTTAGTGCGGCATAGGGCATCTTTGCCAACTAGGGTTATATAGTTTGATTATGGTGTGTCCCATACCTTGGCAGGGTTCGGGGAAGCTTTCGTAACTAAGGTTATATAGTTAGATTCCATGTAGATCCCATGGTGTATTATCGGTTATAAGAAACTTCTTTATGAATATTTTAAAGTTTTTTAAGTCTTATCATATCTTATTTTGAGGTTTGACTTCTACGTCATGCTTTATCTTTCAACTGTTGTATTTTCTTGTGATTTCTCCATTTAAGCATGAACTCAGTTTAAAGTATGTTTTATCATGATTTTGCATATCTCACATACTTGGTACATCCTATAGTACTGACATATATTCTTGTGTTGCATCCTTTGATGATACAGATTCACGTTCAAGACCTCAGATTCATGGCTAGAGGTTAGCAGGTGTCCCAGCTTCGAGTTGTGTGTCCTCATCCTTTGAGGACTAGTATCTATTTAGATACTACCATAGTTTTCTTCTTAGTATTTGGAGTTAGCTGGGGTCTTATCCTAGCAACTCATTATTTAGTTTAGAGGCTTTACAAACATAGTTTGAGATTCTGTATTCGATGTTTCAGATTTTTACTATGTTTATACTTGATCTATTCATGACCCAGTATGTTTATCTCTTCGGTTTAATGTTTCTGCTAAGTTTATCTATGTTTGCTTATGTCATGCAATGGACAAGGGTTAACTTGGGGTACTTGGGGTCCTAGTTCTCGTGTTATGCCTAAGAGGTAGTCTCGGGGCATGAAAAACATGGTATCAGAGCATAAGGTTCAAGAGTCCTAGGGTTTCTGAAAGCCACATCGAGTAGAGTCTCTTTCGTGTGTGTGAAAAGCGCCATACTTATGAGAGGGAAACTACGAGGTATCTTAGGAAAAACTTCACTTCTTTCATGATCAATATCGTGCGATAGATTTTAACTCTATTACCCCTCTAATCCATTCTTTATGCATTTCAGATTATACCTTCTCACTGTACCATGCCTCGCTGAGCCACCTGAAATGTTGACCCTCCGATTCCAGACCTCGAGGTTATAAATATTGAGTTTAGGAATGCTATTCATATACTAGCTCAGACTATTGCTACTCAGGAAAATAAACAACCTCCTATCCCCGCCCACCCCAAGGTAGAGTTGCAGCTCGAGTCCTAGATTTCATTCGCATGAACCCACCTAAGTTTTGGGGTTCAAAAGTTGGTGAGGATTTGTAAAATTTCTTGGATGAGGTAAAGAAGATCTTTAGTGTAATGCAAGTTGGTGGTGTTGATGATATTGAGCTAGCTTCCTACCAACTCAAGGATGTGGCTCACATTTGGTTCACTCAATGGAGGAATTATAGGGATAGAGATGTTGTCCCTATGACTTAGGAATGCTTTGAGAGGGATTTTCTTGACTGGTTCTTCCCGAGGGAGTTGAGGCAAGCTAAGGTCAAAGAGTTTGTGAATTTGAGGCAAGGTTCTATGTTGGTTTAGGAGTACGGATTAAAGTTCACTCATCTTTCTAGGGATGCTCCTTTCATGGTTGCTGACCCATGGGATGAGATGAGTAAGTATGCTTATCAATTATCAAATTTGGTAAAGAAAGAGTGTAGGTCCGTGATTCTTTTTGATGAAATGGATATTTCTCGACTTATGAATCATGTCCAACAGATTGAGGGAGACAAGCTGAGGGAGATGGCAAGGGAGAACAAGAGGGTTAGATCAGAGTGTTCAAGTTTTGGTCATCAAAGGTTCGAAGGCAGACATCGCTCTTCATTTTAGAAGAAATCATCAGGGCCCATTCATTCTTCAGATAGTGCTCCTATCAAGGCGCCAAGGCCTCATCATGATCATACGAGTAGAGGATATGGTTCCTATTCGCAGGGGAGTTTTGCAAAGGGGACCCCTTACTCTTCTTGCAACAAGTGTGGTAGGAGTCATCTTGGTGAGTGTTTACCTAGTTCAGGTGGATGCTTTGGGTATGGTCTGATATGACACAAGATTCGAGATTGCCCTTCAACTAAGAAGGGACAGGAAGGTAGCAGGACTTAGTCTTCCCCAGCAGCCCAAGGAAGTCGACGCTAGAACCATATTTATGCCATGTCCTCTCGTCAGGACCAAGAGAATTCAACGGATATTGTTACTGGTATATTGAAAGTCTTTTTTCTTGATGTGTATGCTTTATTGGAACCCGATGCCTCCTTATCTTTAGTGACCTCTTATGTTGCTTGCAAGTTTGAGATTAGTCCTGATTAGCTCTTAGAACCCTTTTGTGTTTCTACTCTTATTGGCGATTCAATCCTAGCCAAAAAAATCTGCGAAAATTGCCCTATCTCAGTCCTTCATAAAGTCACTTCAGTGGATCTAGTAGAGTTGGAGATGACTGATTTTGATGTTATTCTTGGTATGGATTGGTTGTATGCATGTTATGCCTTGGTTGATTGTCATACCCGATTCGTCAGTTTCAAGTTCCCGAATTAACCTGTCTTAGAGTGGCAAGGTAGTCCTCCATCATTTCCTCCATCATTGAAGGGTCATTTCATATCTTATATTAAGGGTAGGAAGATGATTTTTAAGGGTTATGTTTATCATATAGTTCAGGTTATTGACATGATGTCCAAAACCCTATCTCTTCAGTCAGTTCATGTTGTGAATGAGTTTCCAAAAGTGCTTCCTGAATATTTGCCCGTAGTCCCTCCCTAGTGGGAAATTGACTTTTGAATAGATCTTCTTCCAGATACGTATCCTATATATATTCCTCCTTATAGGATGGATCCAACAAAACTTAAGGAATTGAAGGATCAGTTGTAAGACCTCCTTGATAAGGGTTTCATTCAACCCAGGCTCTCTGTATAGGGTGCTCCAGTCTTATTCGTGCGAAAGAAAGATGGTTCTCTCAGAATGTGTATCGACTACCGTTAGTTGAACAAAGTCATAATCAAGAATAAATATCCCATTCCTAGGATTGATGACTCATTCAATAAGCTTAAGGGTGCTAGTTACTTCTCCAAGATTGACCATAGATCTGGTTATCATCAGCTCCGTGTTTGAAAGTGTGACATTCTAAAGATAGCCTTCAAAACTCAATATGGTCATTATGAATTTGTGGTTATGTATTTTGGACTAACGAATGCTCCTGCAGCTTTTATTAATTTGATGAACCGTTTGTTCAAGCAGTATTTGGATATGTTTGTGATTATGTTCATTAATGATATTCTTATCTATTCTAGAAGCAAGGAGGAGAATGCAGACCATTTGAGAGTAGTGTTGCAAACTCTCAAGGACCGATAGTTATTTGGTAAGTTTAGCCAGTGTGAGTTTTGGATGCAGTCTATTGCTTTTCTGGGTCATATTGTTACTAGAGATGGTATTCAAGTTGATTCTCAAAAGATTGAGACAATAAAGAACTGGCCTATACCTACTTCCCCATCTGATATTAGAAGCTTTTTGGGTTTGGCCCGTTACTACTAGAGATTTGTGGAAGGGTTTTCTTTCATTGCTGCCCAATTTACTCGGTTGACTCAGATGAAGGAGAAATTTCAGTGGTCTAATTTGTGTGAGAAAAACTTTCAGGAATTGAAAACTAGGTTGACCACAACTCCAGTGTTGGCACTGCCCGAGGGCCTAGATGACTTTGTGGTGTATTGTGCTACTTCTGAGTTGGTTTGGCTTGTGTGTTGATGCAGCATGGTAAGATGATCACTTATGCTTCTAGACAGTTCAAGACTCATGAGAAGAATACCCAACTCAATGATCTTGAGTTGGCGGCCGTGGTTTTCTTTGAATATTTGAAGACACTACTTGTATGGTACGCATGTAGATGTATTCACTAATCATAAGAGTCTTCAATATGTGTTAACTCAAAAGGAATTGATTCTCCATCAAAGGAGATGGCTTGAGCTTCTCAAGGATTATAATTTGAGTGTGGTTTACCATCCGGGTAAGACCAATGTTGTGGAAGATTCACTTAGTAGGTTGTGTATGGGTAGAGTGTCTTCGATTGAGGACAGGAAGAAGGATTTGGCCAAGGATGTTCATCGACTTGCTCGATTAGGAGTTTGCCTTATGGATTCGACAAAAGGTGGGGTTATTGTTCAGAATGGTTCTGAATCTTCCTTGGTAGCTGAAGTGAAAGAGAAGCAACACAATGATCCTATTTTGCACCAGCTGAAGGGTGCAGTCCATCAACAAAGGGTAGAGGTTTTCTCCCAAGGGGGTGATGGTGTTCTTCGATAGCAGGGTTGACTGTGTGTTCCTGACATAGATGGGATGAGACAGTGGATTTTGACAAAGGCTCATATCTCCAGGTATTCTATTCACCCCGGTACCACTAAGATGTACTATGACATACGGGAAGCCTTTTGGTGGAATGGCATGAAAAGGGACATAACAGGTTTTGTGGCTAAATTTTTCAACTGTCAACAAGTAAAGGTAGAGCATCAACGAACGAGTTGTATGACTTAGGATATTGATCTTCCTACATTGAAGTGGAAAGTGATTAATATGGACTTCATTAAAGGTTTTCCTCGTACTCATAGGCATCATGATTCTATTTGGGTGATTATTGACAGGATGACCAAGTCATCCCACTTTTTGGTTTTTAAGACTACGGATTCAGCAGATGATTATGCCAGACTCTACAATGGGGAGATATGCAGTTTGAACGGTATTCCATGTCTATCACTTCAGATAGGGGTACTCAGTTTATATCCAAGTTTTGGAAGTCATTTCAGAAAGGTCTTGGTACTCAGGTGAAGCTTAGCACAACTTTTAACCCACAGACGACTGGCCAGGCCGAGCGTACTATTCCGACATTGGAGGATATGTTAAAAGCTTATGTGATTTATTTCAAAGGTAATTGGGATGATCACTTACCTCTTATCAAGTTTTCCTACAACAACAACTTCCATTCTAGCATCCAGATGGCTCCGTATGAGGCACTTTATTGGCAGAGGTGTAGATCTCCTATTGGTTGGTTTGAGGTAGGTGAGGCAGCTTTGATTGGGCCTGATTTAGTTCATGAGACTATGGAGAAGGTTCAGATCATCATGGAGACGTTGAAGACCGCTCAGAGTTGATAGAAATCATATGCAAATGTGAGGAGAAGAGAGTTGGAGTATGAGGTTGATGATTGGGTTTTTCTGAAAGTTTCACCTATGAAGGGTGTGATAAGATTTGGTATGCAACACCCCAAAAATATAAGCCAAATCTGAATCATTCTTCATGTGTTATTAGACTCAAACTAGATAAATTTTCTATGTATCTAAGTATTATGACTTATTATGAAGTTTTAAAGGTGTATTAGATATGAATTAGGGTCATAAAGAACCTCTAGCGCAAAGTTGAGTTGAAAGCTTCCTTACCGATTGAGTTTTAGTGTAAGATTTTTCAAGGGTCAACTTCAAACGATTATAACCCCTAGAATATTAAGAGTTAGGTGACCTATCCACCAAATTAAAGGTCTTTGAATCTTCTTTCAAACTCTACTGATCGTGCCTTAATACGAGTCCGGAGTAAAAAGTTATCAGTGTTTTACTAAAGGGTGTCTGTCAGTAAAAATGACAAACAACATCAGCGAGAAGGTTCCACGGGTCGTGAAACCAACTCGTGGAAATCAATTTTTTTCCTAAAAACCACAAGGAGGTTCCACGGGTCATGGAAGTTTCCATGGGTCACGAAACAAACTCGTGGAAATCAGTCCAGAGGCCTGAAAAGTCCCCTGGAATCACGACCTTTATTCCACGGACCGTGATTCATTTCACTGGCCATGATTCATGTCCGTGGAACCCTTTGACGGAATTTTCTGAAACTTTTAGACACTTTTACCAGGGGTATTTTGGTAATTTCTCACTCTTTTAACTCCTAAGTTAAGTCATTTTGGGCAAATTAAAAGGGGTTTTATTCCCACTTATCCTAAATTCTCTTCTATTCTCTCAATCAAGTTCCAAGAGAAGAAAAGGGTCTTCATTCTCCAAGCTTCAAGCGAAGGATTCCATCTCCAAGTCTCCATCCTCAAGTCCAAAGTTAGGAATGCTTCAATCAAGGTATATGGATATTCAATAAGGGAATTCTTTAAACCTTATGCCCAAAACCCCAATTCTTCTAAATTGAATTTATGGATTTCCAGTTAGGGTTCTTACCCAAAGAATTTTCTCACGATTCTTTATTGGATATTAAGTTTAATTTCATTCTTTACATAGGTTTTACAATTGCTTATTCATTTAAAGATTTAGAGGCTAATCCTTGCCCAATTTTTGAAATAGTTATGAATTCAGTTCATTAGCATCAATTTATGATTCCTTATCCATTACCCATGATTTGTTGGGGAATTCTTTAGTATTTTCAAAATCCCATGCAATAAAGTTGAATTCTAGCACGATTCCATTGAATTGCATGATTTCAAGTGAAAGTTTACATATTTAGATAATATGTCCTTATGTATTTATGAAATTGCATGCTTAATTCTTCAAGTATAATTTAAGAAAGAAAAATATGTTTGAATTATGGCTATGCTAAGCTTCATGAACTTATGATATGAGAATTGTATGATGCCTGATGTGTTTTCATGCTTTTCAAACAAGATTTGGCATGAGATTGTGCCAATATAAAATTATGAGCTATATGTATATGTTTTGGGAGTAGTATTTAGCACCAAGCGATGAGGGTTTGAATACCCAAGTCCAAAACTATGTTGCCAACATAGGTAATGAAATGAAGTGCCCTTTGGGATTATGAGAGTGGTACCACATATTTATCATGGTGTCCTATGCTTAGCAGACATTAGGACAACTTTGCCAACTAGGGTTATATAGTTGGATATGGTGACTCATTCCTTGGCACGGTTCAAGTCAGCTTTACTAACTAGGGTTATATAGTAAGATTCCATGTAGCTCGCATGGTCTATTATCGGTTATAAGAAACTCCCGTAAGAAAGTTTTATGCATCAAGTTATCTATTTCATGACTTAAGCTTTACTTATGGTATTTTCCCACAGAATCTAGTTTTCATGAAAAATTTGTATTGACTCTTTGCTTTTAGATTTCAGACATACTACTTATGACTTATGATTTGATTATGTTTTCATCTTATGATATTGCATTGAGTCATTACATTACAAATTTTACTATTATGATATGAATTCAGCGTCAAGGATATTTTAAGCATATTTTATCACAAATTATGCATGATCTCAGTTTCAAGCATGCTTCCAAGTATATTTCATCATATCACATGCATATCTCACATAGTCAGTACATCCTATAGTACTGACGCATATTATACGCTGCATCCTCTAGATGATGCAGACTCAGGTTCCCTCCCTCAAGCACATGGCTAGAGACCGCAGGCCATTCCAGTCTGTGTTGGTGAGTCCTCATTATTTGAGGAATAGTTATGATCTTAGTATTCTTTAGTGCTATTTACTTTCATACTTTGGGTTAGCTAGAGTCTTGTCCTATCAACTCCTTATGTCATGTATAGTCTTTTTAGACATAGACAGTATTCGAGTCTCCCTTTTGGATTACATTTCTTATTAACTTCATCATTTATGGATTGGGTTGCTTAGCTTTCTATTTATGCTTCCGCTATGTTTCCTCGTGTATGCCTATGATATTCTATGCCCAAGGGTTAACTTGGGGCACTTGTTGTCCCGAGTCCCGTATTACGTCTAGGGGGTAGCCTCAGGGCGTGACAAATATAGTATCAAAGCCTCAGGTTCAAGAGTCGTATGATTTCTTATAGCTGCATCGAGTAGAGTCTCTTCCATCTGTGTGAAGCACACCACGCTTATGAGAGAGAGGCTATAAGGTGTCTTAGGAAAAACATCGCTTTTTTTATGTTCAATATTGTGCGATAGAGTTTAACTCTATTTATTTTCTAAATTTATGCGTTGTTCCAATTCCACCTGCTTTACCTCATATTTGTGATGCCAGAAGTCGTAAGTCTCAGATTATCTCTTAGCGAGGTGCTCTCAGATCCTCTTTCAGAACCTTGTTACTAATTATTCTGTAATAGGGTAAAATATGTTCCTAAATCCTTGGGTAGTGTTTGCCACCCGACAAATTTTGTATTGTAAGCCATTAGTAGTAGAATGAACCTAGAGCCAGAAATATAAAGTCATAAGGATGGAAGCCTAGATGGGGGAATGATAGTTGATCGGTGTATGTATTTAGAGTTGTGTTTTACTATATGGGTAATGAGATGATACATCCCTTAGTATGTATTAAAGAGTTTTAATTTCTTGTGCTAGTATAGACCAGGTATAGGGTGTGAACAAAAGCATGATAGTATGAGAGTGAGAATGATAGTTTTGTGGTATTTTCTCGTAGGCTTGGTATAGTGAATGCAAGAGTTTAAGTGATGAGTTGAAGCAAATGTGAATGTATAGGAATGATATATATATGTATGTGAGTTAGAGAAGGATAGGCAATTTTGAGCCTCTCGGTATAGGCTTTAATGCATTGGACTTGGTAGGTAGTAGAAAGAGAGATCTTTGGGAGTTAGAACCATGTAAGCTTGACATTTCTTTGCAAGGGATAGGTTGGAAGTTGTTGAGAGTGATATGTACAACCCTTATTTGAGATAGAAAGGTTGAGGCCTTTAGGTAAGGGTGATCCTTAGACTATAAAAGGAAGTGTATATTCAGATTAACTCCTAGAGTAGTGTTTGCTCTGTTAGAGTAAAATGATCATAGTTCCATTTAAAGGTTAGTGAGAGGTCTATAGACTTAGAATGTAGCATGAATCTAAGGGGGAGATGGTGGGATATAGAATCAATTAGATTTTGAAGCTCAGGTAGTGATGCTAATGGGTGTCATACTGATGTTTGAAGGGGTGCAGAGACTTATTTCTATCCTAGCACCTTAAGTATACTTCACTTATTACAACACCCCATTCATGTCTTGTATTCCAGTGCCATGTTCCTAATTTAAATTCACAGACTTCATGCAGATTCACGTTCATACTCAACTCCTAGAACAAATAGAAATTGCTCCAGACAGCGATTCCAATCTTACTCTATGATTCCAGGAATTCCAGATCTTACACCACGATGCTTGTCATATATGAAGGCTCATGTCTCACACTATCCTCAAGTCTATATACTTATTTCTCAAGGTAGGACTTAATGGCTAATGAAATCATGCTACATTATGTATATGCTCATGCCAGATTTCTCGGATAATTTGTGCTTGTGATTTCCTTACTCTAACCATGCTTTGTATATCAAGGATATGAGACACTCATGCCCTTTTCACTTGACTTCTCAAACCCCACCTTGAGTGGCTAGATCAAACTAAGTATAAGTCAAGATCGATCAGTATTCCTTTATTTGTGATGCTCATGCTCCCACTCTATTCTCACAGTAATCTTGGCTTGTGCTGTCATTGCTGTTAGTAGAGGAAGCTAAGTAGTAGCCTAGATGGGATGTAGTAGGTTGTAAGTGTGGAAGAAATGTTAGGTGAGGATTATTCATGTGAAATAGTTAGATGAGGAATTCTAGTATGTCTCTTCGTAGAAGTTCTTCAAGTTCTTCGTAGATATGATAGAAAGAGGGGAGGATACTTGGATAGTATGAGCTACAAACCATATGATGATCATAGTGATAAGCTTAAAAGTCATGTTAAAATACATGTGGGCTTTTGCTTTGTGTTCCTAGTGACCCATTGATTAGAGCTCAAGCTTAGTTGATTTTCGTGATAAGGAGGAATATCATTCTTGGGAGGTAAATCTAGATGTAAGAGATTTAGTCAAGATAGGCTTGAACATAGTGAAAGTAGGTAGTTAGACTCAGACCTTAGCATTTAGAGGAGTTAGTGTATTTGAATGGTGTTTCTAAGCTTAAGAGTTGTCAACCGTAGTGATTAAGGCAATAATAGTCTTTTCTTACTCCTAGCCCAGGGTGCCCATATCTTAGGTCCAATAACTTCAGCTTGCAAGAATACTAGACTCCTAATATCAGATAAGTTCAGACCTATCGATAATCATTCCTAAGGTTAGAAGGCCCTACATTCAGTTTAGTCCAAGTTAGTAAGTTCAATTTAAAGGAAAATGGTTTCCTCGTATAGTTACCCCTCTCAGTTTGATGTCCTTTTCAGTTATCTATGATTTCTAAGAATGCACTCGTTCCTTATGAGTTTCATCTGAGACACTACTCTTAATCCAGATCAGTTAATATGTTAGCCATTCAGTTTCATACACCATCAGTTATTCTCATGCCCTCAGTATGCTTACATGCCTCATGAATTTAGCAGTGTTTATAATTCAATCGGAGATCAGTTATCATGTAAATACTTCAGCTTTTAAAATTTAGTTGATGGGATTTCAACCCTTTCCCCCTACACTCTCAACTTAGAAGTCTTCATTCGAGGATGAATGATCCCAAGGGGGATATATTGTAACACCCCAGAAATTCTAAGCCAAATCTGAATCGTTCTTCATGTGTTGTTAGACTCTAACTAGATAAATTTTCTATGTATCTAAGTATTAAGACTTATTATGAAGTTTTAAAGGTGTATTAGATATGAATTAGGGTCATAAAGAACCTCTAGCTCAAAGTTGAGTTGAAAGGTTCCTTACCGATTGAGTTTTAGTGTAAGATTTTTTAAGGATCAAATTCAAATGATCATAACTCCTAAAATATTAAGGGTTAGGTGACCTAGTACCTACCAAATTAAAGGTCTTTGAATCTTCTTTCCAACACCACCAACCGTGCCTTAATATGAGTTTGGAGGAAGAAGATATCAGTGTTTTACTAAAGAGTGTTTGTCTGTCAAAATGACAGACAGCAACCACGAGAAGGTTACACGGGTCGTGAAACCAACTCGTGGAAATCAGTTTTTTTCCTAAAAACCACGAAGAGTTCCATGGGTCGTGGAATTTTCCATGGGTCATGAAACCAACTCTTGGGAATCAGTCAAAAGGCATAAAAAGTCCCCTGGAATCACGACCTTCATTCCACGAACCGTGATTCATTTCACGGGCCGTGATTCATGTCCGTGGAAGGCTTTGATGGAATTTTCTGAAATTTTTAGACTCTTTTCCCTGGGGTATTTTTGTAATTCTCCACTCTTTTAACTCTTAAGTTAAGTCATTTTGGGTAAATTAAAAGGGATTTTATTCCCACTTAGCCTAAATTCTCTTCCATTCTCTCAATCAAGTTCCAAGAGAAGAAAAGGGTCTTCATTCTCCTAGCTTCAAGCTAAGGATTCCATATCCAAGTCTCCATCCTCAAGTACCAAGTTAGGAATTCTTCATTCAAGGTATGTGGGTATTCAATAAGGGAATTCTTTCACCCTTATGCCCAAAACCCCAATTCTTCTAAATTGAATTTGTGGATTTCAAGTTAAGGTTCTTACCCAAATCTCAAGGGCTTTCCTATTAAGTATTTTCTCACAATTCTTCATTGGATATTAAGTTTAATTTCATGACTTACATAGGTTTTACAATTGCTTATTCATTTCATGATTTGGAGGCTAATCCTTGCCCAATTTTGGAAATAGTTATGAATTCAATTCATTAGCATCAATTTATGATTCCTTATCCATTACCCATGATTTGTTGGGGAATTCTTTAGTATTTTCAAAATCCCATGCATTAAAGTTGAACTCTAGCACAATTCCATTGAATTGCATGATTTCAAGTGAAAGTTTACATGTTTAGATAACATGTCCTTATGTATTTATGAAATTGCATGCTAAATTCTTCAAGTATGATTTAAGAAAGAAAAATATGTTTTAATTATGGCTATGCTAAGCTTCATGAACTTATTATTGGAGGGCTAGTTATGATCTTATTATTTTGTATGGCTGTTTACCTTTGTACTTTGAGTTAGCTAGGGTCTTGTTCTGGCAACTCCTTATGTCATATAGAGAATTTTAAGATATAGATAGTATTCGAGTCTCCTTTTTGGATTGCATTTCTTATTGACTTCATCATTTATGGATTGGGTTGCCTAGATTTCTATTTATGCTTCCTCTATGCTTCCTCGTGTATGCCTATGTTATGCTATGACCAAGGGTTAACTTGGGGCACTTGTGGTCCCGAGTTCCGTGTTACGTCTAGGGGGTAGCTCGGGGTATGACATGGTAAGAAAGGGAAACTTAGTCCCCATTATAAAGGTCCCTATCACATTCCGAGGAGAGTTAGTGGTGTTGCTTATGAGTTGCAATTTCAAATGGATTTAGAAGTGGTTCATCTGGTTTTCCATGTTTCTTTGTTGAAAAAGTATGTTGGTGATCCGATCTTGATTGTTCCTTTATAGGAGGTGAGTGTAAAGGATAGCCTCAATTATGAGAAAGTCCTTATGGAGATTCTTGATCGTCAGGTTCAGAGGTTGAGAAATAAAGAAGTTGCTTCAGTGAAAGTTATTTGGAGGAATCAGCTAGTTGAGGGAGCTACTTGGGAAGTAGAAGCAATCATGAAAGCCAAGTACCCTCATCTCTTTCCTCCCGATCTAGTTTCAGCCAAAGGTAGTAGTTTCATACTTATTATGTCCCTTAGATACTATTCCATTAGTTTCTCTCGTGCTTCTAGCATGCATACATGTTCTTCAAAGTTAGTTTAGTCATGATTTAAGATAACAAGTCAGTTTTCATGCTTATTCCTCAGTTTTCATGTTTTGGAGGTTGGTTAGGTTGTTTCCTCTCTAGGTTTCCTTACTTAGTCTTCATTTGGGGATGAATCTTCCAAGGGGGGATATAGTGTAACACCCTTGAATCCAAATCAGCTATCTAACTAAGAATGCAAAAAAATTTGCTGCAACTGTTAACCCCACGGGTAGCGCCATAGGAGTTGTAGCTCTGATGGGCTGTGAGGTGCACCGTGGGAGACAACCAGTGGCTTTGATCCAAGTACCCTCCATCCCGATGGGCAATCATGACGGGCATCGCTGGTGCGATGTCCCGTGGAAATCTACCGTCGGGATACTCCAGTAGGTTTTCCCCAACTTTCCAGTGCACCAACGGGAAATGCCATAGGCGTTGCATCTGTGATGGGCCATGGAAGTGCATCATCAAAAACCTCCAGAAACCCCCCAAGTCTCAGCAAGCTAACCTGATGCCTTGATCGATGGGCCATCGTGGGCATGACGCCTGTCGGGCAGCCCATGAGGTGGCAAATTTCTGTAGCTTTTTATTTTAAGTCAGGGGTAAGTTGGTCTTTTCCCCTACTCTTAAGCTCCTAAGTGAGCTTATTTTGGCCAGTTCTAGTAGGGTTTCTACTCTTATTAGCTTAAGTTTTTCATGATTCCATATTCATCTACCAAAAGAGGAAAAGAACTCCTTCAAGATCTAAGTTCAAGCCTCCATTTATTTTCATCTTAGATCAAGCAAGCTTTAATAAGGTATGTGGGTATTCAATAAGGGTTTTCCTTCACCCTTATTCCCAAAACCACATGTTTTACTTTGATTTATGAAATTGGGAAATTAGGGTTTTTACTTAAATTGGGGAAAAGTTATGGGTCTTCTTTTAAAGCATAAATTTATGGTTTCTCACTACTTATTTATGATTTATTTGAGGTTCTTTAATTGATTTCAAAAGCCCATGCATTAAAGATGAATTCTAGAACGAATCCATTTAATTGCATCTTTCAAGTTAAAATTGGAATGTTTAGATAACATGACCTCATGTATTATGAAATTGCATGCCTAATTCTTCAAACTATGAATTTAGAAAGAAAAATATGTTTTGAATTATGGTTATGCTAAGTTTTAAGACTTAGGATATGTGAATTGCATAACATTAGATATGTCCATATGCATTTCAAATAGATTTGGCATTATATATGTCACCAGTATTATATGAGCTATATGTATATTTTAGGAGTAGTATTTAGCATCGAGCAATGAGGGTTCTAGATAACTCGAGTCCAAAACTGTGTTGCCAGCATCGGTTATGTATCGTCCAATCGGCTTATGAATGTGGTTCCACACTATGACATTATTGTGCCCTTGCCTTAGCGGGGCATAGGGAAGCTTTGCCAACTAAGGTTATATAGTTAGATTATGGTGTCCCGTAACTTGGCATGGTTTGTAGTAGCTTTGCTAACTAGGGTTATATATTTAGATCCAATGTAGCTCACATGGTCTATTGTCGGTTATAAGAAACTCTCATATGAATGTTTTCAAGATTTCTAAGTCTTATGATATCTTATTTTGAGGTTTGACTTCTACCTCATGCTTCACCTTTCAACATTGGTATTTTCTTATGAATTCTCTATTTAAGCATGAACTCAATTTTAAGTATGTTTTATCATGATTTTTCATATCTCACATACTCAGTACATCCCAAAGTACTGACACATATTCTTGTGTTGCATTCTTTTGTGATGCAGATTCAGGTTCAGGCCTTCAGATTTGTGGCTAGAGTTTAGCAGGTGTCCCAGCTTCGAGTGGTGAATCCTCATCCTTTGAGGACTAGTATCAGTCTATCTTCTCCTATGGTTTTCTTTTTAGTATTTGTTGTTAGCTGGGGTCTTGTCCTAGCAACTCATTATTCAGTTTAGAGGCTTTTCAGACCTAGTTTGAGATTCTATATTCGAGGATTCAGATTTTTACCATGTTTATACTGGATCTGTTGATGACCCAGATTTCTTATCTCTTTAGTTTAAGGCTTTCCCAAAGTTTAACTATGTTTGCTTAAGTCATGTTATGACTAATGGTTAATTTAGGGCACTTGGGGTCCCGTGTTATGCCTAGGGGGTAGTCTCGGAGCATGACAAACTTTGTATCAGAGCATCAAGTTCAAGAGTCCTAGGGTGTCTAAAAGCCGCATCAAGTAGAGTCTCTTTTATGTGTGTGAAGTGTGCCACACCTATGAGAGGGAAGCTACAAGGTGTCTTAGGAAAAACTTCACTTCTTTCATGATCAATATCGCGCAATAGAGTTTAACTCTATTACCCCTCTAATCCAATCTTTATGCATTTCAGATTATGCCTCATCACCGTGACATGCCTCACTAAGCTACCTGAAATGTTGACCCTGCGATTCCAGACCCTGACGCCATAAATGCGGAGGTTTGGATTGCTATTCATATGCTAGCTTTGAATATGACCTCTCAGGCTAATCAACAGGATCCTATCCCCGCGCACCCCCAAGGTGGAGTTGCAACTAGAGTCCGAGATTTCATTCGAATGAACCCACCTGAGTTCTGGGTTTTAAAGGTTCTGAGGATCCACAAAATTTCTTGGATGAGGTAATGAAGATCTTTTGTGTAATGCAAGTGGGTGGTGTTGATGATATTAAGCTAGCTTCCTTCCAAATCAAAGACATGGCTCACATATGGTTCACTCAATGGAGGAATTCTAAGGATTAGGATGTGGTCCCTATGACTTGGGAATGCTTTGAGAGGGCTTTTTTTAACTAGTTCTTCCTGAGGGAGTTGAGGCAAGATAAGGTCGAAGAGTTCGTGAATTTGAGGCAAGGTTCCATGTCGATTTAGAAGTATAGATTAAAGTTCACCCAGCTTTCTAGGTATGCTCCTTCCATGGTTGCTGACCCATGGGATGAGATGAGTAAGTACATTTACGGAGTATCATATTTGGTAAAAAAGGAGTGTAGGTCCGTTGATTCTTTTGGGTGACATGGATATTTCTCAACTTATGACACATGCCTAACATATTGAGGGAGACAAGTTGAGAGATATAGCAAGGGAGAATAAGAGGGTTAGATCAGAGAGTTTAGGTTTTGGCCATCAGAGGCCCTGAGGCAGACATCGCTCTTTATTTCAGAAGAAATCATCAGGGCCCATTCATTCTTTAGCTAGTGCTCCTATCATGGCCCCACGGCCTCATCATGATCAGATGAGTAGAGGATCTGGTTCCTATTCGCAGGGGAGTGTTGCAAAGGGGACCCCTTACCCTTCTTTCAACAAGTGTAGTAGGAATCATCTTGGTGAGTGTTTAGCTGATTCAAGTGGATGCTTTGGGTGTGGTTAGGTTGGACATAAGATTCGATATTTCCCTTCAGCTAAGAAGGGACAGGGAGGTAGCAGGACTAAGTCTGCCCTAGCAACCCTAGGAGCTCGACCGGCCCAGCAGGGCAACTGCTTCTAGTTCTAGTGGTTCAGCGACAGAACTGCCTTTATTCCATGTCCTCTCGCCAAGACCATGAGTGTTCACCGGATGTTATTACTGGTATATTGAAAGTCTTCTCTCTCAATGTGTATGCTTTATTTGATCCCGGTGCCTCATTATATTTTGTGACCCCGTATGTCGCTTGCAAGTTTGAGATTAGTTCTGATCAGCTCTTAGAACCCTTTTGTGTTTCTACTTCTGTTGGTGAGACAGTCCTAGATAAAAGAATCTACTAAAATTGCCCTATCTCAATCCTTCATAGAGTCACTTCAGCGGATCTAGTAGAGTTAGAGATGACTGATTTTGGTGTTATTCTTGGTATGGATTGGTTGTCTGCGTGTTATTCCTCGGTTGATTATTGTACTCGAGTCGTCAGTTTCAAGTTCCCCAATGAACATGTATTAGAGTGGCAAGGTAGTCCTCCATCCTTTAAGAGTTATTTCATATCTTATCTTAAGGCTAGGAAGATGATTTCTAAGGCTTATGTTTATCATATAGTTCAGGTTATGGACATGAAGTCTGAAACCCCATCTCTCTAGTTAGTTCCTGTTGTGAATAAGTTTCTAGAAGTGTTTCTCAAAGATTTGCTCGGAGTCCCTTTTGAGCAGGAGATTGACTTTGGAATAGATCTTCTTCCATATACCCATCTTATCTCTATTCCTCCTTATAGGATAGCTCCGGCGGAACTTAAGGAATTGAAGGATCAGTTGAAATACCTCCGTGATATGGGTTTAATTTGACCCAGCATCTCTCAGTAGGGATCCCCAGTCCTATTCGTGTGAAAGAATGATGGTTCTCTCAGAATGTGTATCAACTTCCGTTAGTTAAACAAAGTCACAATCAAGAATAAATATCCCATTTCTAGGATTGATGACTTGTTCGATCAGCTTCAGGGTGCTAGTTACTTCTCCCACATCGATCTTAGGTCCGGTTATCATCAGATCCATGTTGGAAAGTGTGACTCTGAACTCGGTATGGTTATTATGAATTTATGGTTATATATTTTGGACTAACGAATGCTCCTGTAGCCTTTACGGATTTGATGAACTGTGTGTTCAAGAAATATTTGGATATGTTTGTGATTGTATTCATTGATGATATTCTTATCTATTCTCAAAGCAAGAAGGAGCATGCATAAGTTTTACAAACTCTCAAGGAACGACAGTTATTTAGTAAGTTTAGCAAGTGTGAGTTTTGGATGCAATATGTTGCTTTTATGGGTCATATTGTGACTAAAGATGGTATTCTAGTTTATTCTCAAAAGATTGAGGCAGTAAAGAACTAGCCTAGACCCACTTCCCTATATGATATTAGATGTTTTTTGCGTTTGGCTAGTTACTACAGGAGATTTGTGGAAGGGTTTTCTTCCATTGCTTCCCCATTGACTTGGTTGAATCCGAAATAGGAGAAATTTCAGTGGTCTAATCTGTGTGAGAAGAACTTTCCGGAATTGAAGACTGGGTTGACCACAACTCTAGTGTTGGCTCTGCCCGAGGGCCTTGAGGAATTTTTGGTGTATTGTGATGCTTCTAGGGTGGGTTTGGGTTTTGTGTTGATGCAACATGGTAATGTGATTGCTTATGCTTCTAGATAGCTCAAGACTCATGAGAGGAACTACCCTACTCATGATCTTGAGTTGGTAGTCGTGGTTTTTGCTTTGATGATTTATAGACACTACTTGTATGGTACTCATGTGGATGTATTCACCGATCATAAGAGTCTTCAGTATGTGTTCACTCAAAAGTAATTGAATATTCGTCAAAGGAGATGGCTTGATCTTCTCAAAGATTATGATATGAGTGTGCTCTACCATCCGGGTAAGGCCAATGTTGTGGCAGATGCACTTAGTAGATTGTCTATAGGTAGTGTGTCTTTGGTTGAGGATGGGAAGAAGGAATTAGCCAAGGATGTTCATCGACTTGCTCGATTAGGAGTTCTCCTTATGGATTCAATAGAAGGTGGGGTTATTATTCAGAATGGTTCTAAATCTTCCTTAGTAGCTGAAGTGAAAGAGAAGCAAGATAGTAATCCTATTTTGCACTAGCTCAAGTGTGCAGTCCATCAGTATAGGGTAGAGGATTTCTCCCAAGGGGTATATGGTGTGCTTCGACATCAGGGTCAACTGTGTTTTCCTAACATAGATGGGTTATGACAGGGGATTTTGACAGAGGCTCATAGCTCCAGGTATTCTATTCAACCCGGTGCCACAAAGATGTACCATGACCTACAGGAATTCTATTGGTGAAATAACATGAAAAGGGACATAGCAGGTTTTGTGGCTAAATGTCCTAACAGTCAGCAAGTAAAGGTAGAGCATCAACGACCAGGTGGTATGACACAGGATATTGATCTTCCTACTTAGAAGTAGGAAGCAATCAATATGGACTTTATTACAGGTTTGCCTCGTACTCTTAGGCAACATGATTCTATTTGGGTGATTATTGATGGGATGACCAAGTCATCCCACTTTTTGGTTGTTAAGACTACGGATTCAGCAGATGATTATGCCAGACTCTACAATGGGGAGATATGCAGTTTGAACGGTATTCCATGTGTATCATTTCAGATAGGGGTACTCAGTTTACATCCCAGTTTTGGAAGGCATTTCAAAAAGGTCTTGGTACTTAGGTGAAGCTTAGCACAATTTTTCACCCACAGATGGATGGCTAGCTAGAGCGTACTATTAAAACATTGGAGGATATGTTGATATCTTGTGTGATTGAATTCAAATTAATTGGGATGATCACTTACCTCTTATTGAGTTTTCCTACAACAACAACTTCCATTCTAGCATCCAGATTGCTCCGTATGAGGCACTTTATGGGCAAAGGTGTAGATCTCCTATTGGTTGTTATAAGGTAGGTAAGGCAGTTTTGACTGGTCCGGATTCAATTCATGAGACTATGGATAAGGTTCAGATCACCAGTTAGAGGTTGACGACCACTTAGAGTTTACATAAATCATATGCAGATGTGAGGAGAAGAATGTTTGAGTTTGAGGTTGATGATTGGGTTTTTCTAAAAGTGTCACCCATGAAAGGTGTAATGAGGTTTGGTAAGAAAGGGAAACATAGTCCCTATTATGTAGGTCCTTATCATATTATGTGGAGAGTTGGTGGTGTTTCTTATGAGGTGGAATTGCCAATGGATTTAGAAGATGTTCATCCGATTATCCATGTTTCTTTATTGAAAAAGTGTGTTGATGACCCGACCTTTAATGTTCCTTTGGATGAAGTGAGTGTGAAGGATAGCCTCACTTATGAGGAAGTCCTTGTGGAGATTCTTCATTGTCAGGTTCGTAGGTTGAGAAATAATGAAGTTTCTTTGATGAATGTTCTTTGGAGGAATCAGCTAGTTGAGGGAGCTACTTGGGAAGCAGAAGAATCCATGAAAGCCAGCTACCTTCATCTCTTTCCCCATGATCCAGTTTTAGCCTAAGGTAGTAGTTTCATCCTTAGTATGTCTGTCTGATTCTATTCCATCAGTTTCTCCCGTGATCCTAGCATGCATTCATGTTTTTTGAAGTTAGTTCAGTCATGTTTTAAGATAACAAGTTAGTTTTCATGCTTATTCCTCAATTTTCATGTTTTGTTGGTTGGTTGGGATGTTTCCTCTCCAGTTTTCCATACTTATTCTTCATTCAAGGACGAATGTTCCCAAGGGAGAGATTTTGAAACATCCCAGAATCCGAATCAGCTATCTAACCTAGACCCCAGAAATGTTTGCTGCAACTGTTGACCCCACGGGCGTCGTAGCTCCGAAGGGCCATGGGGTGTGCCGTGGGAGACAACCAGTGGCTTTGACACAAGTCTCCTCCAGCCCGATGGGCGGTGATGATGGGCATCGTCAGTGCGATGGCCCATGGGAATTTGTCGTTGGGATCCTCTAGTGGGGTTTCCCCAACTTTCCAATGCCCCAACGGGCAATGCCACAGGCTTCACATCTATGATGGACCATGGGATTGCATCATCGAAAACTTCCAAAAACCCCTCGGGTCTCAGCAAGCTAACCCAACACCTTGGCTGATGGTCCATCATGGGCATGACGCCCGTCGGGCAGCCCATGAGGCGACAAATATCTTCACCCTTTATTTTAAGTGAGGGGTAAGTTGGTCTTTTCCCCTACTCTTAAAATCTTAAGTGAGGTAGTTTTTTCCTCTTTTATTAGGGTTTCTACTCTTATTAGCCTATGTCTTTCATTATTCCTTATTCATCTACCAAAAGAGGGAAATAACTCCTTCAATCCCCAAGTTCAAGCCTCCATTTCTTTTCATCTTAGATCAATCAAGCTTCAATAAGGTATTTAGGTGTTCAATAAGGGATTTCCTTCACCCTTATGCCCAAAATTCCATGTCTTACTTTGATTTATGAAATTGGAAAATTAGGATTTTTACTCAAATTGGGGAAAAGTTATGGATCTTCTTTTAAAGCATCAATTCATGGTTTCTTACTACTTACCTATGATTTATTTGAGGTTCCTTAATTGATTTCAAAAGACCATGCATTAAAGATGACTTCTAGCATGAATCCATTGAATTGCATGTTTTAAGTGAAAATTGGTATGTTTAGATAACATGACCTCATGTATTATAAAACTGCATGCCTAATTCTTCAAGCTATGAATTTAGAAAAAAAAGTATGTTTTGAATTATAGTTATCCTAAGTTTTAAGACTTTTGATATATGAATTGCATGACATTAGATCTGTCCTTATGCTTTTCAAACAGATTTGGCATTACATATGTCATCAGTATTATATGAGCTATATGTATGTTTTGGGAGTAGTATTTAGCACCAAGCGATAAGGATTCTAGATAACCCGAGTCTAAAACTACGTTTCCAACGTAGGTTATGTATCACCCGATGGGCTTATGAATGTGGTTCCATGCTATGACATTATGGTGCCCTTGATTTAGTGGGGCATAGGGCAGCTTTGCCAACTAGGATATATAGTTGGATTATGGTATCCCGTACCTTGGAAGGGTTCGGGGTAGCTTTGCTAACTAAGGTTATATTGTTAGATTACATGTATCTCACATGGTATATTATCGGTTATAAGAAACTTCCGTATGAATGTTTTCATGTTTTCTAAGTATTATGATATCTTATTTTGAGGTTTGACTTCTACCTCATGCTTTACCTTTCAACTTTGGTATTTTCTTATGACATCTCTATGTAATCATGAACTCAGTTTTAAGTATGTTTTATCATGATTTTGCTTATCTCACATACTCGGTTTATCCTATAGTACTAATGCATATTCTCGCGTTGCATCCTTTGATGATGCAAATTCAGGTTCAGGCCCTCAGATTCATGGCTAGAGGTTAGCAGGTGTCCCGACTTCGAGTTGTGAGTCCTCATCCTTTGAGGACTAGTATCAGCTTAGCTACTCCTATGGTTTTCTTCTTAGTATTTGGAGTTAGCTGGGGTCTTGTCCTAGTAACTTATTATTCAGTTTAGTGGCTTTTCAGACATAGTTCGAGATTTTGTATTTGAGGCTTCAGATTTTTACTATGTTTATACTTGATCTATTGATGACCCAGTTTATTTATCTCTTCAGTTTAATGCTTACGCTAAGTTTATCTATGGTTTTTTAAGTAATGCTATGGCCAAGGGTTAACTTGGGGCACTTGGGGTCTCGGGTTTCGTGTTATGCCTAGGGGGATGTCTTGGGGCGTGGCACCAAAGGTCGCTCTTTAACCACCAACAAAGCAAGACTACCCATACTCACCGCATTTTTACTCAAGGTGTTCGCCACTACATTAGCCTAGCCCAAACGATAGAGAATAGGAATGCCATAGTCCTTTAGCAACTCCAACCACCTATGTTGTCTTAAATTCAAATCTTTTTGGCTGAAAATATACTGAAGGTTGCGATGATTAGTGCAAACCTCACAATGAATCCCATATATGAAATGTCACCACTACTTCAAAACAAACACTACAACTGCCAAATTCAAATCATGAGTAGGGTAGTTCTTCTTATAAGTCTACAACGTCCTCAAAGCATAGTCTATGACCTTTCCTTTTTCTTTCTGAATCAAAATGTTACCAAGCCCAACTCCCGAAGCATCACAATACACAGTAAAGCCTTCACCTTCCACAAGTAAGGTCAAGATAGGTGCTGATGTCAACAAAGCCTTGATCTTTACAAAGCTTGCCTTACACTTGGTCAATGGAGCTATAATAGAAGAGAAATCCTGTATGAACCATCTACAGTATCCAGCCAAACCCATAAAACTTTGAATCTCGATAGATGAAGTAGTCTTGGCATAATCTTCTCAACCTTGGTCAAATCGAACATAATACTATCCTTAATAACAACATGCCCCAAGAAAGCCACAAAACTAAACCAAAACTCGCACTTTAAGAACTTAATATACAACTTCTCATCCCTCAACCTCTAGAGCACGAATCCTCAAATGTTTCACATAATCTGCCTTACTCTTTGAATAAATCAAAATATCACCAATTAATAAAATCACAAAAGAATTAAGATATGGTAAAAATACCCCATTTATTAACTCCATAAATAAGGCATTATTCAATCCAAAGGACAACCAAAAACTCATAATGGCCATATTGAGTCCTAAAAGCCATTTTAGGGATATCTAAAGCCCTAATGCTCAACTGATGGTACCCCGACCTCAAGTCAATATTTGAAAACACCAAAGCACACTAAAGCTAATCAAACAAATCATCAATGCTTGGAAGAGGATACTTGTTCTTAATAGTCACCTTGTTCAACTACCTATAATTAATGCACATTTGCATAGACCCATCCTTCTTCTTCGCAAACAATACAAGAGCACCCCAAAGTGAAACACTGGGCCTCATAAATCCTTTACTCAATAGGTCCTGCAACTAATCCTTTAACTTCTTCAAGTCTGCCAGATTCATCCTATAAGAATGAACAGAGATAAGCCTATGCCCGACTCCAAATTAATGCCAAAATAGATATCCTTATCTGGAGCGAGGCCCAGTAAATCCATACAAAATATATACTGAAACTCCCTAACCATGCTCACTTACTCCTAAGGGGGCATATAAGTGCTAGTATTGTGAACATAAGCAAAGTAAGATAGATACCCCTTCTCAACCAAACACTGAGCCTTAAGGAAAGAAATCACCCTCTTTGAATATGAACCCTAGGTACCCTTCCACTTAAGCCTTGGTATACATAGCATAATTAAAGTGACTATCTTGGCACTAAAATCAAAAATACCATGATACAGAGAAATTCAATCCATGCCCAAATTCACATGAAATCTACCATATCTAGAGTAATCAAGTCTACCCAAGTATCATATCCCAAAAAAGTCACAACACAGGATTGGTACAACTAATCCACCACTAAAAAATCCCCTACTAGGGTAGCAACATGAATAGGCTCAACAAGAGACTTACACATAATAATAAGACCAGATGCAAAATATGTAGACAAGTAAGAGAAAGTAGAACTAGGATCAGATAATACTGAAGTAGGTTGATGGCATACTTAGATAATACCTGTGATAATAACATCATAAGACTCCACCTCGGGTCTACTCAGAAAAGCATAACACTAAAACATGTATCCTCTTGGCCAAATAATTTCTCTACCACTTTTTCAGTCGGTTGGTGGTGCATCTCTACCTACCTGAGATCCTCCTTGACCCCTAGCTAGGGGTGTTTTTACCCTATTTGGAGCCTGAGAACTCTGATGTCAACTCCCACTGCTAAGTCTAGGGCAATCTGTTATCAGATACTCCGGACTACCATACTCATAATAAGACATGGGAACCATCATCTACTGAGAAGACCTTTAATAACCAGAGTGGCCACCATAACTTAAGAACCTCTAGGAAGAACTATGAGAGGTTTGCCCTGGGAAGAAAGAGTCCCATCTAGAATGCCTCCCTTGGATACTGGAAGAGCTACATGAACTGGTCCACTATGCTGAGGACAAAAGCCTTTCCTGAAATAACCCCTACTTCTGGATAATGTGACCTTGTATACCTCAGATCTCCAAACTCCTCATGGTGTATGAGCTTGAACTCCTTGGTTATCTCAACTAACCTTTGAAAAGTAGCCCCTAACTAAGCTATAGAAAACACGACCTCCCCAATATGAAGGTTACACCTCTCACAAACCTATGAATCCTCTTGATCTTATCCAGTAAAATCACCAAGGCATGGCAAGAAAATGTATAAAATTGAATCTCATACTCTTAACTGAGATCTTATCCTCTATCAAGTGCTCAAACTAATGCCTATGCTCCTCCCTCAATCTACAAGGGACAAACTGATCAAGGAAAACCTTCCAAGTAATTGGAGGAGATCCTATTGGTCAAAAGTCAACATAGGAGTGCCACCACTGCTTGGTGAAGCCACACATCTGCAAAGCTATATAATTTACCCTATTAGAATACACCATCCCTATGCTCTGAAGCCTCTCATCAGAACTCACCAAAAACTCATAAGCATCCTCACTCTAGCCACCTTGAAATTGGGGTAGATCTATCTTCCTTAACCTTTAAAATCTCCTCTTCTCTGTATCAGACATCACTGACCTAGCCACTCCTATGGCTTTTTCACCTGGTAGAGGCATACTATCAAATCCAGTTATTGTAGCCACTAGCTGGCCTGCTGGTCTATGAAAAATTAGAATAGGTTGCTTGTAACAACCTATTTAGTCATTATTAAATGACACCTCATTACGAGTTACGAGAACTTTTTAAATATGCTCTCGAATTAAACTAGAGTGACACAATAAAAAAATTCTATATTTGAAAATTTGAGTTGGGCTGATGTCATCCTACTATAGCAAGAATTTTCCCATTATAGTTCTATTATGGTAGTGGCTGGTAGGTTGTTATAGCGGGATGATAGGACCAGTAACCCAAAATGGGTTTTATGATTTTGTTTTCTCTTCTTTAGTTGTAAAAAAGGATGAGGCTTGTTCTAAGAAACCTTCTAGGGTGCCTCATTCCCTAGGAGCATTGGAGAGGAAGGATTTCCACTTGAATAGGGTAAAACCCATTGATTCCATGTTAACTTCTCGCTCAGAATCGCCTTCATGGAGCAAAAGTTTGCATCCAAACTTCTGTAGAAGATGCTTGGCATCCAGGTAGGCTAGGTTTAACTGAGTAATTTAGACATGGGTTGAAATATTATGACATGATATAGATTGACAGGAGATTATATTCTTAGGCCCTTGGGCACGGTGTTTGGATAGATAAAACATATTAAACCTTACTATTTGGGGTGGAAATTTACTGTTATGAGTAATGTTGACCTTATACTTGATTATTTATGTTTATGTTATAGTTGTTAATCCTCAGGTAATCATATTATATGTGGGTTCTCAAAACTAGTACATATTAATTGTAATGATCGCTAAATAATAGTGGGATCCCCAGTTTAACATAATAAAAAGGGATGGGGTTTAGTGAATAGGCCCCGTGTATGTAGAAGTTGGGTCAATACTTTATGTAGTTTAATGTGTACCCCTAAATAACTCCAGAAATAAGTTATATGAATTAGTATGCTTAATTGAGTAAGCTGAGAAGGTTAGTCTTCGAACATTCTATAAAGGTTAGAACCAAGAATCTTATTTGTGGTGGTAGGTGATGGTTATTTGTAACCCAATTTGCATTATGTGTGCATAATAACTATCTCATTAGTGTTACTTTCACAATACATTTTCAGGGAAAAAAAGGATGACTTTTAAATGATATCCTAAGTGTTAATCACATGCAATGAGTCTATTGTGGAAACCTATTGGTTTTACAAGTGTTGTATGCTATCATTACTGTTATGATTGTTGTGATATCTATGTTTTATTAATTGGCTTGGGTACTATGCCTAATACAGTTCTATCATTCATTAGTTGGCTCGGGTACCACGCTAGTATAGTAAATGTATAAGAGCTAATCCCTTATAGGTCATGACTATTGAGCAACTATAAGACCCTTAGCATGTATGTACATATCTACTTGATATTCATATGTGTTAGTTCCTTGAGTGAAGAAGGCTTATATGTTGCTGATATTTATATAAGTTTGTTCCTTGAGTGAACCAGGCTTATCTGTTATTGATATTCATATGTGTTGGTTTCTTGAGTGAAATGGGCTTATCTGTTATTGATATTCAAATGTATTGGTTCCTTGAGTGAACCGAACTTATCTGTTATTGATGATTCATATGGGTTGGTTCATTGAGAGGACTAGGATTTATTATTACTTAACATAAATATTAGTCCTTGAGTGGTCGAGTTGGTGTGTTTAAGTGCTAAGGTGGCTTATTATATAAATCGGGGTTGCATGTTAAGTTCAATAAATTATGTCCTAGGGATCCTTGGGTGGTCTGTTTAATTGCAAGTTATGGAATGTTTATTAGTAGTCTGTGTACTTGCATAATTGTACATAACTTATGAGGGTTGTTGAATCTGGGTGGTTGACTTAGAGTCTCAAGTGAGGGTGAAAGGCCAGCTGATGGGGATGTCTTGTTTAGTGGGTAACAAGGCTGGAGATTTTGAGTTGTATCTCTTAATTGTCAAGATGGGTAGGTTTAGAGAGTCTAAGGTTCTAAAGGGGTTAGGGTATGATCGGGTTAAGGGAGTGGGATATTCTATAATGCTTGAGTTGGCAGTGGATTAAGGAGATGAAGCTTTGGAGTGAGTGTATAGAATCCATAAGTAGCATATCTGGGTAGTAAGAGTTGTTGATAAAAGACGTCTGACTGAGTAAATCACAAGTTGTATGCATTCTTTCTGGATATTTACATGATGTTGTGTGGTGGATGTAGATCAAACAATGATGCCTACCTATATATGTTATTGTACTAATACTACTCTTGCTATGCCTTTTTGGGTATAGTATGGTTTAATGATTAGTTGATGTTTCTCAGGTGACAATGATGGTGATCTGCAACAGCTTCTACCCATATCTTCCTATGTGGGAGTTGTTTCTTGTTTTCTTTTTCATTCTCTTAGTAGATTTTGTACCTATTTAGACTAGTTCCTAGTAAAGGGTTCTGATTGTATTATTTTACAAAAGGATTTCATTGTATTCAAATATCTGAGATTGGTTTTATGTTATTAAAGGAAAATCTTATGTTTTTCTCATTGACTTCCGCATACCTATTTTAATTGGTCGTTAAGGGTTCTCCTATTTAGGTGGATTAGAGTAGGTGCCCACACGATCTGAGTAATTCGGTCGTGATAATTTGGTATCAGAGCCTAGGTTAGTAGTCTCCTAGTAAACTTCTAACAGGGATGTCTGGTTTAGTGGGTAACAAGGCTGGAGATTTTAAGGTGTATCTCTTGATTATCAAGATAGGTAGGCTTGAAGAGTCTAAGGTTCTTAAGGGGTAAGTGTATGATCGGGTTAAGGGATTGGGGTATTCTATAATGCTTAAGTTGGCAACGGATTAAGGTAAGGAAGCTTGGGAGTGAGTGTATAGAATCCACAAGTAGCATATCTGGGTAATAAGATCTTCTGATAAAAAGACCTTTAACTGAGTAACTCACAAGTTGTATGCATTCTTTCTAGATATTTACATGATGTTATATGGTGGATTCGGATCGACCAATGATGCCTTGTAGTACATGTTGTTTGTATTGATACTACTCTTGCTATTCCTTTTTGGGTATAGTATAGTTGCAGGATCACTTGATGTTTCTCAAGTGACGAGGATTGCAATCTCCAGTAGCTTCTACTCTTATCTTCCTATCTGGCAGTTGTGTCTTATTTTCTTTTCCATTCTCTTAGTAGCTCTTGTACTTAGACTAGTTCCTATGGAAGGGTTCCGGTTGTATTTTTCTTAAAAAGGATTTCATAGTATTCAAATATCTGAGACTTGTTTTATGTTATTAAAGGCAACTCTTATGTTTTTCTTATTGACTTCTGTATACCTATTTTAATCTGTTGGGAAGGGTTCTCCTATTTAGGTGGATTAGAGTAAGTGCCTGCACGATTTGAGTACTTTGGTCATGACAGTTTTGTATTAGAGCCTGGGTTAGCGGTCTCCCAGTACAAGAGCAAATATGGAATAGAGTCATGTGGATTGGTGTGTTGTCATCCATATATAATCTTTGGGGAACTATGTAGCATTCTAGGAAATTATTCTACTTCTTTCCTCTTTTCATGCGGTCTGTTGCTTGCTTGTATGGGTTGAATCCGATTGGTATCTCTTGATTCCAATTGGTATCTTAACAAGGTGAATGGATGTTGTTGACTCAGGCTGAAATGACACAAGCAAGGAAAGTTGGAACCGAGAAGGTTCAAATTGGTATCTGGCCATAGAGGCGTTGTAAAGGCATGGACAATAAGCTAATGGTCATCCATGAGGCAAATAAAGGATACTAAAAAGGGCTTGTTCAGTGATAAAACTTGAGATTTATGCTTATGTGTATTTGTATTGCTTGAATGACTGCAAATATGTGAAATGTGATTGTTTTAATTACGGTGAAATTCGTAGTTAGTGAAAGGTCATAACTTGGTTATGTGTTTATGGATAAAGGGAATTATTTTTCTATATGTATTAGCTGAAACTATGTGCTAATTATTATGCATGGGCTTATCATTGTAAGATGGTTAGGGGATGAAATAGGCTTACGACTGTGGGAAACTCAAATTTCAGAACAGTCGGGATTTGGTTGGGAACCATGGGGGAAAGGGCTATTGTTGTGTATTAGCGAGAAATTGTTGTTATGAATAGTTTCTTAGTGTGATTCATAACTGGTTTTATGATATTGTGAGGCTGAGTTCTTGTTTATGCATTACTGGGTTTGGTCTTGAGGTTATATTTAAGGCCATAATGCTATTTCAGGTGTTAATATTATTAAGAGGGAATGGGAAATGGGGAAAATTTGAAGAAATTGACAATTTCTGGGTTGCTGCCATTGGGGCTGCCATAGCGGTGCTGATCTGCTATGGTGATCCCACTATAGCGAGAATTTTTCTACTATAATGGTATCACGATAGTGGAGTGTAGGACGCTATGTGTAAGGGGTGGGACAGAATCCCTACCTTGTTTTCCCTTATTTTTCATTCCATTCATAGGGTATTTAAATCATCAGTAAAGCTGTAAGCTACTGCGTGAAACATGGAAATTGCTTATAAACAAATATAGCATGCATTCACTAGTAATATTGTTAAAAACTTGCATCTATGTGCATTAGTAAAAAAGGGAAAGGAAGGGGGGAATAATGTCTAGTACATTCCCCAAATAGGGGCAAACCCAAAAACAATAAAGTGTAAAAGAGGGGAGGGGGAGCAGGGATGATATACACCATAGGCCCTAGGTGGATGCCTCATCACCATCATGGGCTTCTGGGGTGGGGTCCTCCGACTCGATGTCGCTCAGAAAATGGAACTCCGGCATATCCTCTGGCTCCAGTTGGGGAAGCTCCTTGTCAGGGATGGTGCAGCTAAACATGACCGTTATGGTCTTCCATATACGTGCGAGGATATGGTCCCAGGAGAACCTCTTCCTCTTCTACTTATCAAGCTCTCTGTAGAGTACTGTATAGTCCTTGGCGGGGGGGGGGGGGGGGGGGGGGGGGGCTGCAGAGCCGAAGGGATCATTCTCCAAGAATCTCCTAACTACCGCCAAGTCTACCTCCAGGAAACTATGAATGATCGCAGGCTGGGACTGGGAGGGAGGGGTAGGATCATGATCATCATCATCAGTTCCCTGTATAGCTCAGCTGCTCTAAGCCTTACCCACCTTTCTCTTCTTCTTTCCCTTGGAAGTTATCACCTTTACTTGAAAAGTGTCCCGCCACAAGGTTACCCCCTAGACGTAACACGGGACTCGAGACCACGAGGATCCCAAGCTAACCCTTGGTCATAGCATTCTCAAGCAACATAAGGGAAAGCATAGCGGAAGCATCATAAGGAAATCCAAAATAGGAAGTATAATCCTAGATAGAGTACTAAATAGGGAATACAACCCAAAGATCATCCGATAACATCTATGTCTGAAAAGCCTCTAAAACTAGCATGGTGAGTTGATGGGACAATACCCCAACTGACTCAACAATCTCAAAAGAAAAGGGAAAATAATAGCTAGATAAAAGTCTAGTCTAGTCCTCGAACCATGAGGACTCACCACAGCTGACTGAGAGTGACCGGGAATCCTAGCCACATATCTGTGAAGGGACACCTGAATCTGCATCATCAAAGGATGCAACGCAATATGCATTAGTACTATGGAATGTACTAAGTATGCGGGCAATGCATGAACATGAAGAAGACATGCTAAGTATACTTTAACAACTAAAATCATGCTTTAAAACGTACTTGGACATAATCCATACGTAATAGGGTATCATGAGAAAATATCATAATGAAAAGCTAAATCATGAGGCAAGAGCCAATTTCAAAATAGGAGATCATAAGAGAGTTCATAAAGCTTGGAAAACTTGAAAACATACATAAGGTAGTTTCTTATAACCGACATGAGACCATGTGAGCTACATGAAATCAAACTATATAACCCTAGTTAGCAAAGCTGACTTTGAACCTTGACAAGGAACAAGTCACCATACCCAACTATATAACCCTAGTTGGAAAAGCTATCCTATTCCCCGCTAAGGCAAGGACACCATACATAAAGATGTGGATCCACTCTCATAAGATGTGAAGGCACATATCATATCATATCATAACCTACGCTGGCAATGTAGTTTCTGGGACTAAGGGTACTCTTACCCCGTCCAACTCGGTGCTAAATATTACTCCCAAAACATGCACATATAGCTCATAATTTCATAGTGGCACCATCTCATGCCAAATCTTATTCATAGAGCATGAAAATACATCTTGTATCATGCAACTTTCATATCATAGTTCATAAACATTAGCATAGTCATAATTCAAAACATGCTTTTCTTTCTAAATTCATACTTGAAGAATTAGGCATGCAATTTCATAAATACATAAAGGCCATGATATCTAATCATGCCAATTTTCGCTTGAAAACATGCATATTCAAGGATTCATACTAGAAATCAACTTTTATTCTTGGGCTTTTAAAACCAATAAGAGAATAATAATCAAATCATGAATAATCAGTAGGAAACCATGAATTTAAACATACAAACTGATTTCATAAACTTTCCCCAACTTTAGATCAAAACCCTACTTTCATAAGTTCATAATTCAACGTAAGGATTGGGGATTTTGGGCACAAGAGTGAGAGGAACCCATTGTTTAAGACCCACATACCTTTGAAGAAGATAACCCACTTCAATGGAAAAGATTTAGGAGGCTTGACTTGGAGCTTGGAGACTTGAAGCTTGAGAGGAACTTTTCCCTTCTGGGTGAAGAATGAGGAACTTAAGAGAGACTTAGGATAATATGGGTGAAAACCCTACTATAAATAGTCAAAATGACTTCACTTAGTTGTTAAAAGGGTGGGAAATGATAAAAATGCCCTGGGATTTAATTTAGAAAAGTCTGGAAAAATAGTCGAATTCAGGGATCATGACTCAGTCTACGGGTCATCGTTTGGAAGATGGTTCGTGATTCTAATTCGTAGAACCAGGCTTAGAAAATCATGCTGCAGATTCATTTCTATGGGTCAATAGAAAGGACCCGTAGAAAGAATGACGGGTCTTCATTAGGAGTCGTAGTTCTGTTGGGTTCAACTGACTCTTGGTTAAACCATGACTCAAGACTATGGTCCATCATTCAAACGACGAGTCATAGACTTGACTCATGGTTCCTTGAGGAACTTTGAAAAAATGTTAGTCCTCTGAAGACATTCCACGAGTCAACAGGATGGACCTGTTGTTTTAACGATGAGTCATCATTTGAACTCGTCGTTCCTGGGAGCATGGCCAACTTACAAGTCTGATTCCATGAGTGGAATCGTGATCTGTAGAATAAACTACAGTCCATAGAACCCACTCGTGTTTCTAATACCAGAGGCCAACCTTGGAGATACTGGACCACGAATCCCTTTCCACGACTCGTGGTTTGAACCGCGGTCCGTGGTTTGGATCCGTCATTTGTGAAACATGAATTTTTCCTGAGATTTCAACTTAGATAGCTGGATATATTTTAGGAGTGTTACAATATCTCCCCATTGGGATCATTCGTCCTTGAATGAAGGTTAAACAAGGAAAACTGAGGGGGAAAACAGCCAACCAAACATCAAACATGAAAATCAAGGAAACATCATGAAAACTGAACTTCTCAACTTTAAAACATGATAAACTAACTTCATAAAACATGGATGCATGCTAGGATCATAAGATATGTCACACCCCGAGGCTACCCCCTAGGTGTAACACTGGACTCGGGACCACAAGGATCCCAAGCTGACACTTGGTCGTAGCATTCTCAAGAATAACAAAGATAAGTGGACGCAATCATAGGCAAAGACTCGGAATATCATAAATAGGAGTCAAGTATGAAAGACAACTCAGAAATCATCTCATAAGGTCTATGTCTGAAAAGCCATACTATCATAGAGAGTTGATGGGACAATACCCTAACTAACTCGACAATCTGAAACGTAAAGGAAGCATAAAAACGGAAATAAGGTTTAGTCCACAAACCATGAAGACTCACCAAAACTAGCTGAGTAGGAGTGGCTGGATCTCTAGCCACGAATGTGAGAAGGAACACCTGAATCTGCATCATAAAAGGATGCAGGGCAATATGCGTTAGTACTTTGGAATGTACTAAGTATGTGATCAATGCATAAGTAAAGTAAACCATGATTGAAAACGTGCTTAAATCATAATCCATGCATAAAAGAATTTCATAAGAAGATATCGTAAAGAAAGCTAACTCATAAGGGAAAAACCATATTCCAACTGATAGTTCATAAAAGAGTTCATAAAGCTTAGAAATCTTGAAAACATTCATACGGGAGTTTCTTATAACCGACATGAGACAATGTGAGCTACATGGAATCTAACTATCTGACCCTAGTTAGCAAGGCTAACTTAGAACCTTGCCAAGGCACAAGTCACCATTTCCAACTATCTAACCCTAGTTGGCAAAGTTGTCCTATACCCTGCTCAGGTAAGGACACCATTCATCAAGACGTGGATCCACTCTCATAAGCCCATTGGCAACGTAGTTTCTGGGATTAAGGGAAATCTCACCCTGTCCAACTCGGTTCTAAATACTACTCCCAAAAACATGTGTATATACATAGCTTATAATCATAGGGCACAATCTCATGAAAAATTCTTATTCATAAAGCATGAAAACACATCAGGTATCATGCATCTTTCATATCATTTCATAAAGAATGAAAACACATCGGGTATCATGCATCTTTCATAACATTTCATAAAGCATGAAAACACATCGAGTATCATGCATCTTTCATAACATAGTTCATAATGCTTAACAAACCCTTAATTTCAAATCATGCTTTTCTTTCCAAATTCATACTTAAGAGTTAGGCAATGCAAATTTCATAATACATGAAGGCCATGATATCTAATCATGCCAATTTCTCTTGAAAACATACAAATTTATAGATTCATGCTAGAAATCAACTTTCATGCTTGGGTTTTCAAAACCAATAAGAGAATCATAGTCAAATCATGAATAATCAATAGGAACCCATGAATTAAAACATAGAAAATGATTTCATAAACATTTCCCCATTTTTTCTTTCAAACACTAATTTCAAAACTTCATGAGTTGGGGATTTTGGGAACAAGGGTGGAAGAAACCCATTGCTAAAGACCCACATACCTTGGTGGAAGATTTCTCACTTGATTGGAAAAGAATTAGGAGACTTGACTTGCAGCTTGAACTTGAGCTTGAGAGGAAGAACTTTCTTCTTTGAGTGAGGAATGAGGAGCTTAGCATAGGATTAGGATGTTATGGGTGAAAACCCTTCTAAAAGTAGTTAAAAAGACTTCACTTAATACATAATAGGGTGGGAAATGACCAAAATTCCCCTGGGTTTTAGTTAGGAAAAGCTATCTTAAAACCCGGCTACTGATTCCACGAGTGGAGTCTACGACTCGTAGACCTTCCTACGACTCGTGGAACTCAAATCGTGGAAACTAACAGAAATTTTATCCTGCAGGAAACTTTCTACGGTTCAATAGGATGACTCATGGAAGTTCTCACAAGTAGTAGAACCTAGTCATGGAAGTCATTAAAGGAAGGCTTCCTCTGATGAGTTTCCACGAGTCAACAACACAACTCGTGGAAGTTTCTACGAGTCATGAACTTGACTCGTGGTGGACAGAACTGAGGTTGACCTGCAGGGATGGAATCACGAGTCCTTTCCACGACTCGTGGAACCACCCAGGAATTGTGGACTTGGCTCGTGGTCTCTGAGACCTCAAATTTTCAGCAAGTTTCAACTTAGATAGCTTGATACGTATATGGGGTGTTACAATATCCCCCCTTGGGATCATTCGTCCTCGAATGGAGGCTAGACAAGGGATAATGAGGGGAAAATATCCCAACCAAACATCAAACATAGGAATCAAGGGGTAATCATAAAACAAAAACTTTTCAACTTAAAAACATGATGAACTAACATCGTAAAACATGGAGGCATGCTAAAATCATGAGAGGAACTGACGGAGTAGAATCAGAGGGACATAATAAGGAGGAAACTAATACCTTAAGCTGGAACTGAATCGGAAGGAAAGAGATGAGGATATTTGGGCTTCATGGCCTCTTCCGCTTCCCAAGTAGCACCTACGACAAGTTGATTTCCCCAAAGGACTTTTACCGAAGTGACTTCTTTGTTTCGCAACCTCCGAACCTGACGATCAAGAATCTCCACGGGAACCTCCTCATAAGTGAGATTATCCTTCACACCTACATCTTTCAAAGGAACAATCAAGCTCGGATCACCAACACACTTTTTCAACAAAGAAACATGGAAAACTGGATGAACCGCTTCACACTCCATTGGCAACTCCAACTCATAAGCGACACAACCAACTCTCCTCGAAATCCGATAAGGACCTACAAAACGGGGACTTAGTTTTCCTTTTTTGCCAAACCTCATTACACCCCTCATGGGTGACACCTTAAGGAAAACCCAATCATCAACTTCAAATTCTAACTCCCTTCTCCTCACATCCGCATAAGATTTCTGTCAACTATGAGCGGTTTTCAACATGTCCCGAATAAGCTGAACCTTCTTCATAGTCTCATACACAGAAGCTTGGCCAATCAAGGCTACCTCACCAACCTCGAACCAACCAATAGAATATCTACACCTTCGACCATAAAGTGCCTTATACGGAGCCATCTGGATACTAGAGTGAAAACTGTTGTTGTAGGCAAACTCGATAAGAGGTAAGTGATCATCCCAATTTACTTTGAAGGCAATAACACAAGCCCTCAACATATCCTCCAAAGTCTGAATAGTACGCTCGGCCTAGCCATCCGTCTGAGGGTGAAAAGTTGTGCTAAGTTTCACCTTAGTACCAAGACCTTTCTGAAACAATTTCCAAAACTGATATGTAAACTGAGGACCTCTATCCGAAATGATAGAAAAAGGAACACCATGCAATCGGGCTACCTCCAAAATGTAGAGTATGGCATAATCACCAGCGGTATCCGTTGTCTTAACAACCAAGAAATGGGATGACTTGGTCATCCTGTCGACAATTACCCAAATGGAATCATATTGCCTTCGAGTACGAGGCAAGCCCTTAATAAAGTCCATATTGATTGCTTCCCATTTCCAAGTGGGAAGGTCAATATCCTGAAGCATACTACCTAGTCTTTGATGTTCCACCTTTACTTGTTGACAGTTGGGACACTTAGCCACAAACCCGGCTATGTCCTTCTTCATACCATTCAACCAAAAGATGTCCCGTAGGTCACAGTACATCTTAGTGGCACCCGGATGAATGGAGTATCTAGAACTATGAGGCTCGGACAAAATCTGCTACCTCAACCCATCAACATCTGGCATACACAAGCGACCCTGATAACGAAGCACACCATATCCTCCTTGGGAGAAAACCTCAACCCTTTGTTGATGAACTGCACCCTTAACCTGAAGTAAAACGGGATCTTGATCTTGCCTGGCTTTCACTTCAGCAACCAAGGATGATTCGACACCATTAGTCATAATCACACCACCTTCGGTCGATTCCATAAGGCGAACTCCCAACCGAGCGAGCCTATGAACTTCTTTAAGCAATTCCTTCTTTCCATCTTCAATGGAAACTACACTTCCCATGGACAACCTACTCAAAGCATCCGCCAAAACGTTGGCCTTACCCGGATGGTAAAGCATACTCATATCATAATCCTTAAGGAGTTTAAGCCATCTCCTTTGTCGAAAATTCAACTCCTTCTAAGTGAACACATATTAATGACTCTTATGATCGGTGAAAACATCCACATGCACACCATACAAGTAGTGTCACCAAATCTTCAAAGTAAAAACCACGGCCGCTAGCTCAAGATCATGAGTGGGATAGTTCTTCTAATGAGTCTTAAGCCGTCTAGAAGCATAAGCAATCACTTACCACGATTCATCAATACACAACCCAAACCAATCCGAGAAGCATCACAATACACAACAAAATCATCTAAGCCCTCAGGTAAATCAAATATATATGGCAAAGATTAGAGAAATGTTAGACTTAAGCTCTATCACATTATGTGATCATGAAAGAAGTGAAGTTTCTTTCCTAAGACACCTCATAGATTCCCTTTCATATGCGTGGTGCGCTTCACACACATGAAAGAGACTCTACTCGATGCGGCTTTCAGACATCCTAGGACACTCGAACCTGAGGCTCTAATACCAAGTTTGTCATGCCCCGAGGCTACCCCTAGGCATAACATGGGACCTTGGACCACAAGGATCCCAAGCTGACCCTTGGTCATACCATTCTCAAGCATAACAAAGATAAGCGGAAGCAATCATAGACAAAGACTCATAATATCATAAATAGGAGTCAAGTATGATGTACAACTCAGAAATCATCTCATAAGGTCTATGTCTGAAAAGCCTCTAATACAATCATGGAGAGTTGATGGGACAATACCCCAACTAACTCGACAATATGAAACATAAAGGAAGCATAAAAACTAAAATAAGGTTTAGTCCCCGAACCATGAGGAATTACCAAAACTAGATGAGTAGGAGTGGCCGGATCTCTAGCCCGAATCTGAGAAGGAACAGTTGAGTCTGCATCATAAAAGGATGCAGCGCAATATGCGTTAGTACTTTGGAATGTACTAAGTATGTGAGCATTGCATAGGTAAAGTAAAACATGATTGAAAATGTCCTTAAATCAAATCCATGCATATAAGAATGTCATAAGAAGATATCGTAAAGAAAGTTAACTCATAAGGAAAAACCAACTTACAACTGATAGTTCATAAAGATTAGAAATCTTGAAAACATTCATACGGGAGTTTCTTATAACTGACATGAGACCATGTGAGCTGCATGGAATCTAACTATCTGACCCTAGTTAGCAAAGATGACTTAGAACCTTGCCAAGGCACAAGTCACCATTTCCAACTATCTAACCCTAGTTGGCAAAGTTGTCCTATACCCTGCTCAAGTAAGGACACTATTCATCAAGACGTGGATCCACTCTCAAAAGCCCCTTGGGCATATTTCATTTCATAACCTATATTGGCAACGTAGTTTCTGGGACTAACGACAATCTCACCACATCCAACTCGGTGCTAAATACTACTCCCAAAACATGCGTATATACATAGCTCATAATTATAGGGCACAATCTCATGCCAAATTCTTATTCATAAAGCATGAAAACACATCAGGTATCATGCATCGTTCATATCATTTCATAAAGCATGAAAATACATCGGGTGTCATGCATCTTTCATAACATTTCATAAAGCATGAAAACACATCGGGTATCATGCATCATTCATAACATAGTTCATAATGCTTAACAAAGCCTTAATATCAAATCATGCTTTTCTTTGTGAATTCATACTTGAGAGTTAGGCAATGCAAATTTCATAATACATGAAGGCCATGAAATATAATCATGCCAATTTCTCTTGAAAACATACAAATTCATGGATTCATGCTAGAAATCAACTTCCATGCTTGGGATTTCAAAACCAATAAGAGAATCATAGTCAAATCATGAATAATCAATAGGAACCCATGAATTAAAACATAAAAACTGATTTCATAAACTTTTCTCCAATTTTGGTTTCAAACCCTAATTTCAAAACTCCATAAGTCAAATTGATGAGTTGGGGATATTGGGCACAAGGGTGGAAGAAACCCATTACTAAAGACCCACATACCTCGGTGGAAGATTTCCCACTTGATTGGAAAAGAATTAGGGGACTTGACTTGGAGCTTGAACTTGAGCTTGAGTGGAAGAACTTTCTTCTTTGAGTGAGGGATGAGGAGCTTAGCATAGGCTTAGGATGTTATGGGTGAAAACCCTTCTAAAAGTAGTCAAAACGACTTCATTTAATACATAATAGGGTGGAAAATGACCAAAAATCCCCTCTGTTTTAGTTAGGAAAAGCTATCTTAAAACTCGACTGCAGGTTCCACGAGTGGAGTCAACGACTCGTAGACCTTCACACGACTCGTGGAACTCAAATCATGGAAACTAACAGAAATTTCATTCTGCAGGAAACTTTCTACGGTTCAACAGGATGACTCGTGAAAGTTCCCACGAGTCGTAGAACCTAGTCGTGGAAGTCAGGAAAGGAAGGCTGCCTCTGATGAGTTTCCACGAGTCAATAGCACGACTCATGGAAGTTTCTATGAGTCATGAACTTGACTCATGGTTAACAAAATTGAGGCTGAACTGCAGGGATGGGATCATGAGTCCTTTCCACGACTCGTGGAACCACCCACGACTCGTGGACTTGGCTCGTGGTCTCTTAGACATCAAATTTTCAGCAAGTTTCATCTTAAATAGTTGGATACGTATACGGGGTGTTACAAGAGACACAGGTGGGATGGAATCGGAGGGACATACTAAGGAGGAAACTAGTACCTCAAGCTGGAAATGAGTTGGAAAGAAAAAGATGAGGATATTTGGCCTTCATGGCCTCCTCCAGTTCCCAAGTAGCACCTTCTACAAGCTGATTCCTTCAAAGTACTTTCATCAAAGAGACTTTTTGTTCCTCAACCTCCGAATCTGACGGTCAAGAATCTCCACGGGAACCTCCTCATAAGTAAGACTATCCTTCACACCCACCTCTTTCGAGGGAACAATCAAGGTTAGATCACCAACACACTTCTTCAATAAGGAAATATGGAAAACTGGATGAACCGCTTCCAACTCCGATGGAAAATCCAACTAATAAGAGACCTTACCAACCTTCCTCATAATTTGATAAGGACCTACAAAATGGGGACTAATCTTTCCTTTCTTTCCAAACATCATCACACCCTTCATGGGTGACACCTTAAGGAAAACCCAATCCTCAACCTCAAATTCCAACTCCCTTCTCCTCAAGCTGAACTTTCTCCATAGTCTCATGCACAGAATCTGGATAAATCAAGGCTGCCTCACCAACCTGGAACCAACCAATAGGATATTTACACCTCTGGCCATAAAGTGCCTCATACAGATCCATCTAGATGCTAGAGTGAAAGTTGTTTTTGTAGGCAAACTCGATAAGAGGTAAGTGATCATCAAAATTACCTTTGAAATCAATTGCACATGCTCTCAACATATCCTTCAAATTCTGAATAGTATGCTCGACATGGCTATCCGTTTGAGGGTGGAAATCTATGCTAAGCTTCACCTTAGTACCAAGACCTTTCTGAAACGACTTCCAAAACTCAGATGTAAATTGAGGACCTCTATCAGAAATGATAGACAAGGGAACACCATGCAATTGGACTATCTCCCGAATGTAGAGTCTAACATAATCATCTGCTATATTTGTAGTCTTAACAGCCAAGAAATAGGATGACTTGGTCATCCGGTTAATGATCACCCAAATAGAATCATGTTTCCTACGAGTACGAGACAACCCAGTAATGAAGTCCATATTGATTGCTTCCCATTTCCAAGTGGGAAGGTCAATATTTTAACGCATACCACCTGGCCTTTGATGTTCCACCTTTACCTGTTGACAGTTGGGACACTTAGCCACAAACCCGGCTATGTCCTTCTTCATACTATTCCACCAAAAGATTTCCCATAGATCACGGTACATCTTAGTGGAACCCGGATTAATGAAATATCTTAAACTGTGGGCCTCAGACAAAATCTACTATCACAACCCATCAACATTTGGCACACATAAGCGACCCCGATAATGAAGCACACCATCTCCCCTTTGGGAGAAAACCTCAACCCTTTATTGACGAACTACACCCTTAAGCTGAAGTAGAACGGGATCTTGGTCTTACTTTTTTTTTCACCTCAGCCACCAAGGATAATTCGGCACTATTGGTCACAATAACACCACCTTCAGTCGAGTCCATAAGGCAAACTCCCAACCGATCAAGCCTATGAACTTCCTTAACCATATCCTTCTTTACATTTTCAATAGAAGTTACACTTCTCATGGACAACCTACTCAAAGCATCCGCCAAAACATTGGCCTTACCTAGATGGTAAAGCACACTCATATCATAATCCTTAAGGAGCTCAAGCCATCTCCTTTGTTGCAAATTCAATTCTTTTTGAGTGAACACATATTGAACACTCTTATGATCAGTGAATACATCTACATGCACACCATGCAAGTAATGTCTCCAAATCTTCAAAGCAAAGACCATGGCTGCTAACTCAAGATCATGAGTAGGATATTCTTCTCATGAGTCTTAAGTTGTCTAGAAGCATAAGTAATCACCTTACCACGTTGCATCAAGACACAACCCAAACCAATCCTAGAAGTATAACATTACACAAAAAAATCATCTAAGCCCTTGGGTAGAGCTAACACTGGAGCTATGGTCAATCTAGTCTTCAATTCCTGAAAATTCTTCTCACAAGAGTCGGACCACTGAAACTTAACCTTTTTCTGAGTCAATCAGGTGAAAGAGGAACCAAGGGAGAAAACACTTCCACAAACCTCCTATAGTAACCAACCAAACCCAAGAAGCTTCTAATATCATATGGGGAAGTGGGTCTAGGCCAGTTCTTTACTGCCTCAATCTTTTGAGAGTCAACTCGAATACCATCACTAGTCATAATATGACCTAGAAAAGAAACAGACTATATCCAGAACTCACACTTGCTAAACTTATCAAACAACTGTATATCCTTGAGACTTTGCAATACAACCCTCAAGTGGTCTGCATGCTCCTCCTCACTTCGAGAGTAGATAAGGATGTCTTCAATAAAAACTATCACAAATGAATCAAAATATTACTTGAACATACGATTCATGAAATCCATAAAGACTGTAGGAGCATTCATCAGACCAAAATACATAACAACAAACTCATAATGACCATATCGAGTCCTGAAGGCTGTCTTCGGGATATCACATTCCCAAACTCGAAGATGATGATAACCAGATCTAAGGTCAATCTAGGAGAAGAAACTAGCACCCTGAAGCGGATCGAACAAGTCATCAATCCAAGGAATGGGATACTTATTCTTGATTGTGACCTTGTTCAACTGACGGTAGTCAATACACATTCTAAGAGAGCCATCTTTTTTTCGAACAAACAAAACTGGGGCACCCCAAGGAGAGATACTGGTCTTGATGAAACCCTTATCAAGCAAGTCCTTCAACTGATCTTTCAACTCCTTGAATTCCACGGGGGCCATTCTATAGGGAGGGATAAAGATAGGATTCGTATCCGGAAGAATATCTATCCCAAAGTCAATCTCCCGCTTGGGAGGGACTCTGGGCAAATCATCGGGAAACACTTCTGGGAATTCATTCACAACAAGAACAGACTTAATAGTCGGGGTCTCAAACTCCGTGTCCATAACCCAAACTATATGATAAGCATACCCCTTTGAAATCATCTTTCTAGCCTTAAGGTAGGATATGAAGCGACCTTTCGAAGAAGAGGGACTACCTTACCATTCTAGGACAGGTTAATTAGGAAACTTAAAACTAACAACACGAGTACGGTAATCAACCGAGGCATAACATGCATGCGACCAGTCCATACCAAGAATAACATCAAAATCAGTCATCTCCAACTCTACTAGATCCGCTGAAGTGACTCTATGAAGGACTAAGATAGGGAAATTTCGATAGATTCTTTCGACTAGGACTTGCTCACCAACAGGAGTAGAAACATGAAAGGGTTCTAAAATCATTTTAGAATGAAACTCGAACTTACAAGCCACATAAGGGGTTACAAAAGATAAGGAGGCACTGGCATCCAACAAGGCATACACATCAAGAGAGAAGACTTTCAACATACCAGTAACCACATCTGGAGAACTCTCGTGATCCTAACGGGAGGACATAACATAAAGACGGTTCTAGCTCTGACCACCATAGCTAGAAGTTGTGCCCTATTAGGCTGGTTTACCTCCTGAAGCTGCTGGGGCAGACTGAGTCCTACCACCTCCCTACCCCTTCCTAGATGATGGGAAATCCCTGATACGATGTCTTACCCGACCACAACCAAAGCAACCACCTGAACTGGCCAAACACACACCAACATGATTCTTCCCATAGTTAACACAAACTAGGTAGGAAGGTCCCTTAATAACACTAACCTGAGACTAGGAATAGGAACTAGATCCTCTACCACCCTGATCATGACGAGGCTTCTGAGCCTGGGTAGGAGCACTGAAGAAGAATGAACAGACCCTGATGACTTCTTCTTGAAAGAAGAGCGATGTCAACCTACAGACCTGTGATGACCAAAACCTGATACCTCGGATCTAACCCTCTTGTTCTCCCTTGCCATATTCCTAAGCTTGTCACCCTCAATCTGATGGGCATGAGTCATGAGTCGGGAAATGTACATATCACTCAATAACAAAGCAGACCTACACTCTTTCTTCACCATATCAGAAACCCCATATATAAACTTGCTCATTTGATCATGCGGGTCTGCTTCCATGGAGGGAGCATATCTAGACATGTGAGTGAACTTCAGGCTATACTCTTGCACCGACATTGAACAGTGTCTCAAGTTCACAAATTCCTCCACCTTCTCTTTTCTCAACTCAGGGGGAAAGAACCTATCAAGGGAGTCCCTCTCAAAACACTCCCACGTCATGGGGACCGCATCCCTCACCCTAGTCTCCTTCCATTGAGTGAACCAAATGTGAGCTACATCCTTGAGTTGATAGGATGCAATCTACGCACAATCAACCCCCACTACTTGTATAACCTCAAAGATCTTCTTCACTTTGTCAATTTCACTTTGTCAATAAAGTTGAGTGGGTCCTCACTCATTTTTGAATCCCAAAATTTAGGTGGGTTCATCTGGCAAAGTCACGAACTCAGGCCGCTACACCACCTTGAGGATGGATGGGGGCAGGACCTGCTGATTAGCCTGAGTGGCCAAAGTCTAGGCTAGCAAATGAATAGCATTCCTGAATTAATCATTTGTGACATCGGGAACCAAAACTTGAGGAGGTGCATTTTGACCGGCTCGGGGAGGCATAGCACGTCGAGGAGGCATAGCCTAAAATGCATAAGATAAAGGTTAGAGGAATATTAAAGTTAAGCTCTATCGCACGACATGATCATGAAAGAAGTGAAGTTTTCCTAAGACACCTCATAGCTACCCTTTCATGTGTGCGGTGCACTTCACACACATAAAAAAGACTCTACTCGATGCGACTTTCAAACATCCTAGGACTCTTGAACCTGAGGCTCTGATACCAAGTTTCTCACTCCCCGAGGTTACCTCCTAGACGTAACATGGGACTCAGGACCACGAGGATCCCAAGATAACCCTTAGTCATAACATTCTCAAGAAACATAAGAGAAAGCATAGCGGAAGCATCATAAGGAAATCCAAAATAGGAAGTATAATCATAGATAGAGTACTAAATAGGGAATACAACAATGTCTGAAAAGCCTCTAAAACTAGCGTAATGAGTTGATGGGATAATACTGCAACTAACTTGACAATCTGAAAATAAAAGGGAAAATAAAAGCTAGAGTAAAGTCTAGTCTAGTCCTCAAACCATGAGGACTCACCAAAGCTGACTGAGAGTGACCGGGAATCCTAGCCACGTATCTGTGAAGGGACACCTAAATTTGCATCATCAAAGGATACAACGCAATATGCGTTAGTACTATTGAATGTACTAAGTATGAACACAATGCATGAACATGAAGAAAAGATGCTAAGTATACTTTAACAACTAAAATCATGCTTTAAAATATACTTGGACATAATCCATACGTAATAGCGTATCATGAGAAAATATCATAATGGAAAGCTAAATCTTGAGGCAAGAGCCAATTTCAAAATAGGAGCTCATAAGAGAGTTCATAAAGCTTGGAAAACTTGAAAACATACATAAGGGAGTTCCTTATAACCAACATGAGACCATGTGAGCTACGTGGAATCTAACTATATAACCGTAGTTAGCAAAGCTGACTTTGAACCTTGCCAAGGAACAAGTCACCATACCCAACTATATAACCCTAGTTGGCAAAGCTATCCTATGCCCCTCTAAGGCAAGGACGCCATACATAAAGACGTGGATCCACTCTCATAAGCCTTGAAGGCACATATCATATCATATCATATCATAACCTACACTGGCAATGTAGTTTCTGGGACTAAGGGTACTCTCACGCCATCCAACTCGGTGCTAAATATTACTCCCAAAACATGCATATATAGCTCATAATTTCATAGTGGCACCATCTCATGCCAAATCTTATTCATAAAGCATGAAAATACATCTTGTATCATGCAACTTTCAGATCATAGTTCATAAACATTAGCATAGCCATAATTCAAAACATGCTTTTCTTTCTAAATTCATACTTGAAGAATTAGGCATGCAATTTCATAAATACATAAAGGCCATGATATCTAATCATGCCATTTTCACTTGAAAACAAGCATATTCAAGGATTCATACTAGAAATCAACTTTCATGCTTGGGCTTTTAAAACCAATATGAGAATAATAATCAAATCATGAATAATCAGTAGGAAACCATGAATTTAAACATACAAACTGATTTCATAAACTTTCCCCAACTTTAGATCAAAACCCTACTTTCATAAGTTCATAATTCAACGTAAGGATTGGGGATTTTGGGCACAAGAGTGAGAGGAACCCATTGTTTAAGACCCACATACCTTTGAAGAAGATAACCCACTTCAATGGAAAAGACTTAGGAGGCTTGACTTGGAGCTTGGAGACTTGAAGCTTCAGAGGAACGTTTCCCTTCTGGGTGAAGAATGAGGAACTTAAGAGAGACTTAGGATAATATGGGTGAAAACCCTACTATAAATAGTCAAAATGACTTCACTTAGTTGTTAAAAGGGTGGGAATTGATAAAAATGCCTTGGGATTTAATTAAGAAAAGTCTTGTAAAATATTCGGATTCAGGGATCACGACTCAGTCTACGGGTCATCGTTTGGATGGCGTTTCGTGATTCTAATTCATAGAACCAGGCTAAGAAAGTCATGCTGCAGATTCATATCTATGGGTCACAAGGACGGACTCGTAGAAAGAATGATATATCGTCATTAGCAGTCATAGTTCTGGGGGGTTCAACTAACTCTTGGTCTAACCACGACTCAAGACTATGGTCCATCATTCAAACGATGAGTCTAAGACTTGACTCGTGGTTCCTAGAGGAACTTGGAAAAAATGTCAGTCCTCTGAAGACATTCCACGAGTCAACAGGATGGACCCATCGTTTGAACGATGAGTTATCATTTGAGCTCGTGGCTCCTGGGAGCATAGTCAACTTACAAGTCTGATTCCATGAGTGAAATCACGACACGTAAAATGAACTACGGTTTGTAAAACCAACTCATGGTTCTCAGACTAGAGGCCAACCTTACAGATACTGGACCACAGATTCCTTTCCACGACTCGTAGTTTGAACCACGGTCCGTGGTTTGGATCCGTCGTTTCTGAAACATGAAATTTTCCTTTGAGATTTCAACTTAGATAGATGGATATATTTCTGGGGTGTTACAATATCTCCCCCTTGGGATTATTCATCCTCAAATGAAGGTTAAACAAGGAAAACTGAGGTGGAAAACAACCCAACCAAACATCAAACATGGAAATCAAGGAAACATCATGAAAATTGAACTTCTCAACTTGAAAAAATGATAAACTAACTTCATAAAACATGGATAATTGCTAGGATCATAAGAGAAACTGGTGGGATAGAATCGAAGGGACATGCTAAGGAGGAAACTAGTACCTCAAGCTGGAACTGAGTCATAAGGAAATAGATGAGGATATTGGCCTTCATGGCCTCCTCCGCTTCCCAATTAGCACCTTCTATAAGTTGATCCCTCCAAAGGACTTTCACCGAAGCGACTTCTTTTTTCCTCAACCTCCGAATCTGATGATCAAGGATCTCCACGGGAACCTCCTCATAAGTAAGACTATCCTTCACAGCCACCTCTTCCGAGGGAACAATCAAAGTTTGATCACCAACACACTTCTTCAATAAGGAAACATGGAAAATTGGATGAACCGCATCCAACTCCAATGGCAAATCCAACTCATAAGTGACCTTACCAACATTCCTTAGAATTAGATAAGGACCTATAAAATGGGGACTAAGTTTCCTTTATTGCCAAACCTCATCACACCCTTCATGAGTGACACCTTAAGGAAAACCCAATCCTCAACCTCAAATTTTAGCTCCCTTCTACTCACATCCGCATAAGATTTTTGTTGACTCTGAGCGGTCTTCAACCTTTCCTGAATAAGCTAAACTTTCTCCATAGTCTCATGCAAAGTATCTGGACCAATCAAGGCTTCCTCACCAACCTCGAACCAACCAATAAGAGATCTACACCTCCGGCCATAAAGTACCTCAGATATAGCCATCTGGATGCTAGAGTGAAAGCTGTTGTTGTAGGCAAACTCGATAAAATATAACTGATCATCCCAATTACCTTTGAAATCAATTGCACATGCTCTCAACATATCCTCCAAAGTCTTAATAGTACACCTAGCCTGGCCATTCGTCTGAGGGTGGAAAGCTATGCTAAGCTTCACCTTAGTACCAAGACCTTTCTGAAATGACTTCCAAAACTGAGATGTAAATTGAGGACCTCTATCAGAAATGATAGACCAGGGAACACCATGCAATCAGACTATCTCCCGAATGTAGAGTATAGCATAATCATCTGTTGTATCCGTAGTCTTAACAACCAAAAATTGGGATGACTTGGTCATCCGGTCAACGATCACCCAAATGGAATCATGTTGCCTTCGAGTACAAGGCAACCCAGTAATGAAGTCCATATTAATTGCTTTACATTTCCATGTGGGAAGTTCAATATCTTCAAGTATACCACCTAGCCTTTGATGTTCCACCTTTATCTGTTGTTAGTGGGACACTTAGCCACAAACCCAGCTATGTCCCTCTTTATACCATTCCAACAAAAGACTTATCGTAGATCACGGTACATTTTAGTGGCACCCGGATGAATAGAATATATAGAACTGTGGGCCTAAGACAAAACTTGGTGTCTCAACCCATCAACATTTGGCACACATAAGCGACCCCGATAACGAAACACACCATCTCCCTCTTGGGAGAAAACCTTAACCCTTTGCTGACGAACTGCACCCTTAAGCTGAAGTAGAACGGGATCTTGGTCTTGCTTTGCTTTCACCTCAGTTACCAAGGATGATTCGGCACTATTGGTCACAATAACACAACCTTCGGTTGAGTCCATAAGGCAAACTCCCAACTGATCAAGCCTATGAACTTCCTTAACCAATTCCTTCTTTCAATGTTCAATAGAAGTTACACTTCACATGGACAACCTACTCAAAGAATCCTCCACAACATTGGCCTTACCCGGATGGTAAAGCACACTCATATCATAATCCTTAAGGAGCTCCAGCCATCTCCTTTATTTCAAATTCAATTCTTTTTGAGTAAACACATATTGATGACTCTTATGAGCGGTGAATACATCCACACCATACAAGTAATGTCTCCAAATCCTTAAAGGAAAGACCACAGCTGCTAACTCAAGATCATGAGTAGGATAGTTCTTCTAATGAGTCTTAAGCTGTCTAGAAGAATAAGTAATCACCTTACCACATTGCATCAAGACACAACCCAAACCAATCCTAGAAGCATCATAATACAGAACAAAATCATCTAAGCCCTCGGGTAGAGCTAACACTAGAGCGGTGGTCAATCTAGTCTTCAATTACTAAAAACTCTTCTCACAAGAGTCGGACCACTGAAACTTAACCTTTTTCTGAGTCAATCGGGTCAAAGGGGCAGCAAGGGAAGAAAACCCTTCCATAAACATCCTATAGTAACCATCCAAACCCAAGAAGCTTCTAACATCGAACGGGGAAGTGGGTCTGGGCCAGTTCTTTACTGCCTCAATCTTTTGAGAGTCAACTTGAATACCATCACTAGTCATAATATGACCCAGAAAAGCAACAGACTACATCAAGAGCTCACACTTGCTAAACTAGCAAACAACTGTCTATCCTTAAGAGTTTGCAACACAACCCTCAAGTGGTCCACATGCTCCTCCTCACTTTGAGAGTAGATAAGGATGTCGTCAATAAACACAATCACAAAGAATCCAAATATTTCTTGAACACACGGTTTATCACATCCATAAAGGCTGCAGGAGCATTCATCAAACCAAAAGATATAACAACAAACTCATAATAACCATACTGAGTCTTAAAGGCTGCCTTTAGGATATCACATTCCCGAACTTGAATCTGATGATAATCGGATCTAAGGTGGATCTTGGAGAAGAAACTAGCACCCTGAAGCTGATCGAACAAGTCATCAATCCTAGGAATGGGATTCTTATTCTTGATTATGACCTTGTTTAACTGACGGTAGTCAATACACGTTCTAAGAGAGCCATCTTTCTTCCAAACAAACAAAATTGAGGCACCCCAAGGAGAGATATTGGCCCTGATGAAACCCTTATCAAGCAAGTCCTTCAACTGATCTGTCAACTCCTTGAGTTTTGTGGGGGCCATTCTATTGAGAGGGATAGAGATAGGATTCATATCTGGAAGAAGATCTATCCTAAAGTCAATCTCCCACTCGGGAGGAACTATGGGCAAATCATCAGGATACACTCTTGGGAATTCATTCACAACAGGAATAGACTTAATAGTCTGGGTCTCAAACTTCGTGTCCATAACCTGACTTATATGATAAGCATACCCCTTTGAAATTATCTTTCTAGCCTTAAAGTAGGATATGAAGCGACCATTCGAAGAAGAGGGACTACCTTGCCATTCTAGGACAGGTTCATTAGGAAACTTGAAACTGACAACACAAGCACAACAATCAACCGAGGCATAACATGCATACAACAAGTCCATACCAAGAATAACATAAAAATCAGTCATTTCCAACTCTACTAGATCCGCTGAAGTGATTCTATGAAGGACTGTGATAGGGCAATTTCGATAGATTCATTCGGCTAGGACTGACTCACCAACAAGAGTAGAAAGGGAAAGCATAGCGGAAGCATCATAAGGAAATCCAAAATAGGAAGTATAATCATAGATAGGCTACTAAATAGAGAATACAACCCAAAGATCATCCAATAATATCTATGTCTGAAAAGCCTCTAAAACTAGCATAATGAGTTAATAGGACAATACCTATCAACAATCTGAAAAGGAAATGGAAAATAAGAGCTACAGTAAAATCTAGTCTAGTCCTCAAACCATGAGGACTCACCAAAGCTGACTGAGAGTGACCGGGAATCCTAGCCACATATCTGTGAAGGGACACCTAAATCTGCATCATTAAAGGATACAACGCAATATGTGTTAGTACTATGGAATGTACTAAGTATGCAGTCAATGCATGAACATGAAGAAGACACGCTAAGTATACTTTCACAACTGAAATCATGCTTTTAAACATACTTGGACATAATTCATACGTAATAGAGTATCATGAGAAAATATCATAATGAAAAGCTAAATCATGTAGCAAGAGCCAATTTCAAAATAGGAGCTCATAAGATAGTTCATAAGGTTTGGAAAACTTGAAAACATACATAAGGGAGTTTCTTATAACCAACATGAGTCCATGTGAGCTACATGAAATCTAACTATATAACCCTAGTTAGCAAAACTGCCTTTAAACCTTGCCAAGGAACAAGTCACCATACCCAACTATATAACCCTAGTAGGCAAAGCTATCCTATGCCCTACAAAGGCAAGGACACCATACATGAAGACGTGGATCCACTCTCATAAGACTTAACATCACATATCATATCATATCATAACCTACACTGGCAACCTAGTTTTTGGGACTCAGGGTACTCTCACCCCGTCCAATTCGGTGCTAAATCTTACTCCCAAAACATGCACATATAGCTCATAATTTCATAGTGGCACCATCTCATGCCAAATCTTATTCATAAAGCATGAAAACACATCGGGTATCATGCAACTTTTAATATCATAGGTCATAAAGATTAAGCATAGCCATAATTCAAATTATGCTTTTCTTTATAAATTTATACTTGAGGAATAAGGCATGCAATTTCATAAATACATAAAGGCCATGATATCTAATCATGCCAACTTTCTCTTGAAAACATGCAAATTCATGGATTCATACTAGAAATCAACTTTCATGCTTGGGCTTTTAAAACCAATAAGAGATCATAATCAAATCATGAATAATCAGTAGGAAACCATAAATTTAAACATAGAAACTGATTTCATAAACTTTCCCCAACTTTAGATCAAAACCCTAATTTCATAAGTTCATAATTCAACATAAGGATTGGGGATTTTGGGCACAAGGGTGAGAGAAAACCATTTTTGAAGACCCGCATACCTTAGAAGAAGATAACCCACTTCAATGGAAAGGATTTAGGAGGCTTGAATTGGATCTTGGAGACTTGAAGCTTGAGAGGTACTTTTTCCTTTTGGGTGAAGAATGAGGAACTTAAGAGAGACTTAGGATAACATGGGTGAAAACCCTACTAGAAATAGTCAAAACAACTTCACTAAGTAGTTAAAAGGGTGGGAAATGACCAAAATGCCCTTGGGATTTAATTAAGAAAAGTCTAGAAAAATAGTCAGATTCAGGAATCACGACTCAGTCTATCGGTTATCTTTTGGACGACAGTTCGTGATTCTAATTCATTGAACCAGGATAAGAAAATCATGTTGCAGATTCATTTCTATGAGTCAACAGGACAGACCCGTAGAGAGAATGACGGGTCATCATTAGGAGTCGTAGTTCTTGTGGGTTTAACTAACTCTTGGTCAAACCATGACTCAAGACTACGGTCCATGATTCAAATGACGAGTCATAGACTTGACTCGTGGTTCCTGGAGGAACTTGGAAAAAATGTCAGTCTTCTAATGATATTCCATGAGTCAATAGGATCGACCCGTCATTTGAACGACGAGTCATCATTTGAACTCATTGTTCCTGGGAGCATAGTCAGCTTACAAGTATGATTCTACGAATGGAATCACGACCCGTAGAATGAACTAAGGTCCATAGAACCCACTCGTGGTTCTCAGACCAGAGGCCAACCTTGCAGATACTGGACCACGAATCCCATTCCATAACTCGTGGTTCAAACCACGATCCGTGATTTGGATCCATCATTTCTGAAACATGAAATTTTCCTGAGATTTCAACTTAGATAGCTGGATATGTTTCCAGGGTGTTACAAAAAGAGTGGAAGTCAGGGTCCATCTTCAACTCTTTGTCAGTCTTCTCTTCGGGCACCTCAGCTCCCTGCATAGTACAGATACCAGAGGGGGAAGGTAGGGACCCTTCTTCCTGCCCCGATAGATATCCCTCCACTCAGATACAATATGTTCCCTTACATTCAGTTGTATGCCTTCTATGGCACAAGCCATTACCAAAGCCCAAGGGTAGGTCACATCGGTAAGGTTACCCAATGGATGAATCCTCTAGGACACGAGGTTCATCCACCTCCTAGCATTGGCTATGAAGTATGTCCTTGTGATGCCCTCAGTAGTGGGCTAGTTGACCTGGTCCCTGAACTCTTCCTCCACCATGAATGTCACGCAGCCATTTCATATTCATCTCTTAGACCTTGGCATCATACCTAGCATTTGAAACATGAGACACTCCCAGTACCTCATTGATGGTCTGGATATCCACGGGGACATCCACTCCTCGGATATAGTGGGCTACATTCCAGTGTTGTGATGTTTCTATAACAAAAAATTATCCGCTATAGCGAGGTTGCTATAGTGGAGCAAGGCGGCTATAGCGGTCTTCATTATTCCAGAAAAACCAGGAGGTGCAACGATGGTGCCTCTTGACAAAAAATCCATTTTTGACATTATAACTTCATATAAGTGTTCTCAAAGTACCCTAACACTAATTTATACAAAAATTTGGGAATCACAACTTCTAAAATCATCCCAAATCATCATTTCAAAAATAAGACTGACCCTTCACATTCCTTACCATCTTGAGCCTATTTCGGCCATGAACCCCAAAATCTTTACGCCCAAAATGTTGTAAAAATAAAGGAAGTATCCATGCTTCAAGGATTCGTTTAATCAAACCCCAAAATTGAAATTTCAAAAACAAACCCACAACCTATTTTATTCATCCATTTCAGGCATAAAACAAGAAAAAATTGTGCAACAAAGTAAGGGGAGTAAATTTTAATGATAGTTACCTTGTTTTTGATGATGAGAGAAAAGTAATCAGGGGATTGAAATATATTTTTCGAGTGAAAAAAGAATAAATAGGTGAGAAACCCATTTTCACCCCTTTAAACTATTGGTATCCGCTATCGCGACAATCTCCCATTGTAGCGATACCACCATAGTGGAAATATTCTCAGTATAGCAGGATCCAGACTCGTAAAGTGGGAAAATTATTATCTGGTTTTGTTTGAATATCCCCAACTCAGCATATTGATGAGGCCTTGGTTTTCTTGGGTGCTCGGGGAAGGGCTGGTGTTATTAGTCTTATGTGACTCGATGGAGGGAAATTTCTTGGCAAGGTAGAATAGTAATAATTCTGGCCTTAGTTTTTGGTACACTAAAGGGATTGAAATTTCAGTGGTTTGCATAAGGCTGTACTTGTGTTGTTATGATAAGGGCATTAAGGTTCATAAATTAAGCTCAGTCTTTTCTTTCATAACAGTGATAATTCAGGGATGAATGATGAGTAAATTAGTATCTATTGTAATGACCTATTCAGTCATTATTGAAAGACACCTTATTGCGGGTTGTGGGAACTTTTGAAATACACTCACAAATTAAATTGGGGTGACACGATGAAAAAATTTGGAATTTGAAAATTTTAGTTGGGCTGACATCATCTCGCTATAGCGGGAAAATATAGCACCATCATGCTAGTGGCCGACAGTTCGCTATAGCGGGATGACAGGACCAGTAGCCTAGAATGGGTTTTATAATTTTGTTTTCTCTTCTTCCATTGCAAAAAGGATAAGGCTTGTTCTAAAAACCCTCCCAGGGTGTCTCATTGCCTGGGAGCAATAGAGAGGAGGGATTTTTTCTCGAATGGGGTAAAACCCATGGATTCCATGCTGACTTCTCACTTGGAATCCCCTTCACTAGGCAAAAGTTCGCATCTAGACATTTGTAGTAGTGTGGAATCGCCTTCACCAAGAAAAAGTTCACATCTAGATATTTGTAGTAGCTGATTGGCATCTAGGTAGCCTAGGTTTAACCGAGTAGTTTAGGCCTAGGTTGAAAAAGTATGACATGATGGAGATTGACAGGAGATTGTACGTTTAGGCCCTCGAGCACGATGTTTGGATTGATAAAACATATTAAACCTTGTTGTTTGGGGTGGGAATTTACTGTTATGAGTAATATTGACCCTATACTTGATTGTTTATGGTTATGTTATGGTTTTTAATCCTCGGATAATTGGATTACAGGTGGGTTCTCAAAACTAGTACATGTGAATTATAATGTTCGCTACGTAATAGCGGGATCCCCTGTTTAACATAATGAAAGGGGATGGGTTTCATAAATAGGTCTTGTGTATGTAGAACTAGGGGCTAGATTTTATGTAGATGAATGTGTACCCCTAAAAAAATCCAGAAGTTACATTATATGAATTAGTATGCTAAATTGAGTAAGACGGGGGGGGGGGGGGGGTTAGTCTTCGGATGAGTTGGTTTTATAAGTGATGTATGCTATGATTGTTTTGATATCTATGTGTCATTGGTTGGCTCGTTTACTATGCCAGGTATAGTTCTATCATTCATTGGTTGGCTCAAGTACCACGCCTAGTACAAGTTTTTTCATGGTTGGCTTGGGTACCATGTCTAGTACAATATTTATTATTCATTAGTTGGCTCGGGTACCACGCTAGTACAGTGCATGAACAAGAGCTCGTCCCCTGTAGGTCATGACTATTGGGCAACCATAAGACCCTTAGCATGTGTGTACAGGTCTACTTCATATTCATAGGTGTTGGTTCCTTGAGTGAACCAAGCTTATCTATTGCTGATATTCATATGTGTTTGTTCCTTGAGTGAATCAGGATTATCTATTGTTGATATTCATATATGTTGGTTCCTTGAGTGAACTGGGCTTATATGTTGTTCATATTCATATGTGTTGGTTCCTTGAGTGAACCGGGCTTATATGTTATTGATGATTCATATGGGTTGGTTCCTTGAGAGGACCAGGATTTATTGTTACTAACATAAATATTGATCCTTGAGTGGCTGGGTTGGTGTGTTTAAGTGCAAAGGTGGTTTCTTATGTAAATTGGGGTTGCATGTTAAGTGCCACAGATATATCCTAGGGATCCTTGTGTGGTCCAGGTTAATTGCAAGTAGTGAAATATTTATTGGTGGTTTGTGTACTTGCATAGTTGGACATGACTTATGGGGGTTGTTGATCAGGGTGTTTGACTTAGAGTCTTGAGTGAGGGTGAATGGTTGGCTGATTGGGAATCCTGGTTTAGTGTATAACATGGCTGGAGATTTCGAGGTGTATCTCTTGATTGTCAAGATGGGTAGGCTTGGAGAGTCTATGGTTCTTAAGGAGTTAGGGTATGAGCGGGTTAAGGGAGTGGGGTATTCTATAATGCTTGAGTTGGCAGCGGATTATGGTGAGGAAGCTTGGGAGTAAGTGTATAGAATACACATACAACATATCTGGGTAGTAGGAGTTGTTGATAAAAGACGTCTGACTAAGTAACTCACAAGTTGTATGCATTATTTCTTGATACTTACATGATGTTATATGGCGGATTTAGATTGATCGATGACGCCTACCAGTATGTGTTGTTTGTGTTGATGCTACTCTTGCTATGCCTTTTTCGGTATAGTCTGGTTGTAGGATTTGTTGATGTTTCTTAGGTGACGAGGATGGCGATATCCAGCAGATTCTACTCATCTCTTCCTATGTGGGAGTTGTGTCTTATTTTCTTTTTCATTCTCTTAGTAGATCTTGTACCTGTTTAAACTAGTTCTTAGGGAATGGTTCCAGTTGTATTTTTAATAAAAAGGATTTCACTGTATTAAAAGATCTGAGACTAGTTTTATGTTATTAAAGGCAAATATTATGTTTTTCTTATTGACTTCCACATACCTGTTTTAATCGGGTGGTAAGGGTTCTCCTATCTAGGTGGATTAGAGTAGGTGCCTGCATGATCTGAGTAGTTGGGTCATGACACTGCTGGTCTACGTCTGAGCCCCAAATCTAGTATGTGAACCCTCAAGAGTGCTGACAACACCAACACTCTGATCCATACCCTCTAACAAACCCAACACAAGAATCAAGGTGTCCTGAAGTACCAAAGTAGCTACAAACCCAGATGGAACCTTATCTGGGCCATTTTTCAACCAAAAATTGATAATCCTCAAGAAAATACTCACCCTCAAGAGATTCTGCCCTAGATGAAACATGAGCATATACTTATAGTTCTACCCCTAGCACGACCTCTGTTATAGCCCCAACCACATCCCTGCCTTGTCTGCGAGTCCCAACATAGGTAGTAGGATGGGTGCTCTATGCAGTAGCACGAGTCCTCACCATCAGTAAGAGAATGAAACAAGTATGTAAGTAACATATGAATCCAATCTTTGCATGATAAGAAAGAATAAAGGAAATTTCATATAGTCCCATACCCTCTCAAAGATAGATTATAGATGTCTCTGCATCGATCTGCAAGATTCTACTAGACTCGGCTTGTACTTATGAGACCAATGAACCTAGCTCTCTGTTACCAACTTTCATGATCCAAAACTCAAGTTGTGATAGCAGTTATTCTCACCCTCCCTACCCAGGATAGGTAAGCCAACCCAACACTCACACAATAGAATTTAAACAAATATGCGAAAGGAATATGAAAACTACTAAGTCTCACACTGAATCTTATAATAAAATTGATAAAGGAATACAAAAGACAACAACTAATCACAAAACCTAGTAGTCATAAGGTATAAGTGTCTAAAGAAAGGAGTACAAATAATGAGTCAAAAAGTACCTCAAATGCGAAGTAATCAGAAGACAAGGATAGAGGAAATCAGGTGAAGCCACGAGTCATCTAGTAACTACCTCGAATCTCAAAGGAAGTACTTATGCATAAATGGTGATCAAAGACCCAGAGCTCCAGACATTAAACCTGCATATAAAAATGCAAAAAAAACAAGCATGAGTACTAAAACACTTGTACTCAGCAGCATCGTCGGCATACCAAAATTAAAAGTGATGGTGAAAACCACCAAATCACAATTATTCACTACAATACGTACAAATAGGAAGGCCACACCTATTAAAATAGATAAAATAATCACCACGACCATATATGTATATATAACTCAAAGAATAGGTACCATCCCAAATAATTCAAAATAGGTTAAGGCATCAAATTATCATTTCACACTCTCGAATCTAATATCAATATAATTTAACCTGAATAAAGAGGAATGAATGGATGAATGTAATGCATATTCTACATGCACACCCGCTACTTTGTATAGCTACCTAAGATCTATGGTGGACTTGCGAGGTCCATGTACTGGGCAGGCATACCTTTTCATTTCAAATAATATTATGTAGGCATGCAACTCCGATCCATATAATGTATATAAAATATGCAGAGTGCAACTTTAAACCCAATAAAATGCAATGTATGATGTGTAGGCATGACACTCCAATACCAAATTTCATACACAATATCAAGAAAGCATTTCATATCATGTATTAGTCCAATTATCAGCCAAAGTTCCCTCTATCACCTTTCAGAACCAGTAAAACCCCGTTTTCATAATTCAACTACTCAAAGGATCAGTAATTTACCAAGTGTTGCCATAAACAGGTTCAAAATCTCAAATGACGGTATAATCACCAACTAGATTACTCAAACAAGCCACTATCAGATACAACTCACAACTAATATACTAGAAAATACGGTAAAAATAGTCCAGAAAAGTCAATTAATTGATTTTAGCCCTTCACATAACACTGATATCCGCATATATGCTCATCACCTCATCTATACGGGGCCACCAAATCCCTGTTACTCCCTATACATACCACAAAAGCATAAATACTTCAAAATAGAGTTTAAAAAACCTCAACTTTCCTTAAGAGAAGACCCACAAAATCAACCCAAAGCCTTGCACTTTTGAAGAGCTTTCATACGAGCCTGATATGATCAAATACGCATTTTACATAAGGAAATAAAATCATTGACACCCATATTGCTACACTTAAGTTCCGAGTCCAAAAAGGTCAACTTAAAAGTCAACTCCATGCCTAAATTGGCAATACTTAAAATTTATTTAGAAATCACTTTACCCATAACTTAAGGAGTTCACATATAAAATTTAATTAAAAAAAATTAAAATCGGGCTTGGAATCATTGATTTATCAAACTTTAACTTTACTGGGAAAACCTCAAATTTTCAAGCTGAAAAACAAAGATTTGTAGGTAAAATCATGAAATAATCATCGAAAAATGTGTAAAAATAGTATAAGAAACTTACCCCACTGTCATGCCCCAAAATTGGATGGAGTGCAAAAGTACGATATGAACACATGTTATACATATGATCTATGACATACTCTTTATAGATGGATCACTATACATATGACAACTAACAAGAAACATATATGCATAAAACTAGCCTTTGACCGAACTAATACAAATGACATCACCACAGTATCTACAATGCCTCTACTATAATAGGGAACTATACAACTGTCAAGTGATCGTGACAGGTCTCCACCATACCTATATTATGAAAAAATCTACAATAAAAGAGTATACAAGATCTAGACAGACTTTAAGGGGAATGAAGCTCACCAACTGCTTTGCTGATGTAGCACAAATGCCTACTAAAGTTGTCTGCAACTCTATGAATCTTATCCTGCATTTATAAAAATACAGCACCCCCAACTATAGGGGCATCAATATGTATAAACATGTATTGGTATGTAAGTCAGACAGAATAACAAGTAATAAATAGGATAGCACAATGAATGAATGAAAATATGCTCAACTTAAATATACATGTGACAAGAAGCAACCTATGAAACTTTAGGTCACATGAATTTATTTTGTCATTATTCTATAATTGTCTTCTGGATTTTTTATTAATATGGGATCAAATGATACAATTCTCTGTGGAATCATATAACTTATGTACTTTCTAATGAATAAATAATAGCATCTGTATATCTGCCTCGAGTGCTTTAAATCACATCGATAGCATATGAACTATGTTATCTTTGAATCTCATATTAAAATGTTAAGTTCGGTAGTCTATGATCACTAATGGTATGCCATAAATGATAAGCTCTGAGGGTCAGCCCGTAGGAAGGTATGACATAAATGGCTCTACTCTAAGGGTATATAGCCATAATAGGTTGGTACGCCCGTAGGCTCAACTCTGTAGGTCTGTGGTCTCAGGCATGTGCACAAGGCAGCATCACATTATGAGTCATATGAATATAATATCTCTGACCTTTCCCTACCATCACTTAATTTATCTTTTAACAACTGATGCCATCAAGGGCTCTAAATAATTAATTACACAATGAAATCAATTGTACAAATAGTAAGCTTTGAATGACAATTTATGAACTCTGGGTGACCAATTGTAATCTCTGATTAAGTGAATCTACTAGTAAACTTGATCAGTTTCAAATGAATCATATGGACATGTATTTATTGTATAGATTATGAATATGCTATGACAATAGAGTTATCTATAGATACATATAACAAATGTACTATATGAGTTCTATTAAATACAAATGAAGGCACGTATATAGCTCAGATGACTATATGAATACTTTGACTAGAAATCATTAGCTTGAATACTCTTTAATGTATGAAAAATGAACAAATATTATGCAGGGGTGATTACTATGAAGTAGAGTTGACATAAAAACTTAAAACCAATTTCTATAAATCATATAAACTATATAGACCCTTGTAGAGAAACGTGTGATGTAGGATAGTGTCTTGCGGCGAAGGGAGGTTTTAGCCTTACATACCTTGATTCTTGGTCCTATCAAATTAATGCGGACTGTCATCCTTCCTTATAATAGGTACTCTACACAAAAATCAAGTGATACAACCATTACAAACAACCCACAAACACATTCAAGCCATATCGGTAACATGTTGGCTATTAGGCGAGCGACCTGCTCATCGAATTTTTTTGATACATAGATTCTTTCTATCTTTCTTCTGTTATTACAACCACAAGTTAAACATAAAATATATATATTTTTAGCAGCTAAAAATAATGTGGAGCCCACAAAGGAATTCGTCAAAACTAAATCGGCAGCATGTCTGCACAACTACTAAAACACCTTGTATAGCCACGCTCTAATTCCAAACCAAAAATAGACGCAACCAACCACAACAATGAGGCTTCCAAACTTTACATAAAATAATACATATATAGAAACCCCAAAATAGTTCAACACAATCAGAATAACTCAAGCACACAACTTTCGATCATCATCCCGTGAGTTCATACAACAATTACATCTTAATTAATATGTCTCTTTCTTTTCATAACAATAAATAATGGAAGGGATAGAACTTTACCTTGAAATTACTTTAAATTTTGAAACAATACAACACCTCGTCAATACCAATATTTTCTCTTTACAACTGTAACACCCCAAAAATTCCAAGCGAAGACCCAAACTATTTCCATGAGTGTCATGATCATTTTCCTAGTGTGGTCAGTACTTTGGATGTGAATCATGTTCATAAGAAACTCCTATAAGCAAGTTAAGTTGAAAGCACCCTAACCAAATAAGTTTTCATATAAGACTAAACTAGGGTCAAGTTCAAACGAACATAACTCCCTGAATATAAAGTATTAGGTGGCCTAATATCTACCAAATTAAAGGTCTTTGAGTCTTCTTCCAACGCCACCAACCATGCATTAATATGAGTCCGGAGTAAAAAGTTATCAATATTTTACTAAATGGTGTTTTTCTGTCAATATTATAGACAGAAACCACGAGAAGGTTCCACGGGTCGTGTAATGATCCACGGGACATGAAACCAACTCGTGGAAATCAGACCTAAAATTGTTTTTTCCTGAAAACCATGAGGAGGTTCCACGTGTCATGGAATGATCCACGGGTCATGAAACCAACTCGTGAAAATCAGTCTATAGGCCAGAATCTTTGCCCAGGAACCACGAACCCTTTTCACGAACCGTGATCCATTCTATGGGTCATGTGATCCATTCTATTGGTCATGGTTTATGTCCGTGGAACCCGACGATGAGTTTTTTTAGCAGTTTTTAGTTTAGTATTCCAGGGGTATTTCAGACCATTCATTCTTCTTTTAGCTCCGACTATAAATAACTTTAGGCTTATTTTATTAAGTAAAATACCTCCCAACATATCTATTTTCCTCTTTCAATCTCTCAAGTCAGTTTCAAAGGAGAAAAGAGCATTCTTCTCCAAATTTCAAACCCAGGGCTTTCTCCATCAAGCTTCAAACTTCAGGTTCTCTTCAAGTATCATCATCCACCAGGTATGTGGGTTTCCAGTGAGGGTTTTCTTTCAATTCATGCCCAAAGTTTCAGATATTCAGTATGATTCTTATAAGCTATGATTCTAGAGTTCTTACCCTAATAAGTGTTTTAATATGAATTCGATCCGTTGATGATTCTACATGACTACTATTCTTTTTAGAATGATTTTACATGAATTCTTGCAATTGGATTTTGAAACCCTAGATTTTAGAAGAAGCAAATTCTAGCCTAATTTCACCTAACTATGCATGTCTTTACATAATTGAATTTCTTATAATACTATATGTTTCCCATAGATGTTAAGTGATATTACATGAAGATTTACAGACTTAAAATCTCTAGAATTTATATGAAACAAACTTGGCATGGATTTACAATATCTTCTGCATGAATTAGCTTTCTTTTCAAGAACTTAACATGAAATTGTAGCATTATCACATGAATTAACTTTTCTTTAGAATACAGCCTAGTCTACTAGTATCAGTTTCAAAGCATAAAATTACCCAGTTATCAACATACAACTTTTTAGAAAAATAGAATGCTTTCAGTCTCAGTATTATTATGCATTTTCACAACATCAGTATATTTGCGCTATCCAGTATTTCAGTTGCATTCATTGCTTTAAATTCAGTTGGGAGTAGGCTTAGCACCGAGTAGACGAAGGAATGAAGGCTCAACTTTTAGATTAGGCTAAGACTTTAGTAGCACTCCCTAAGTCTCAGAACTACGGTGCCACCGTAGGTAATAAAGGGGTCAACTGTAAGATTAGGTTAGATACCCTTGTCCTTTGAGGACATCAGTATAGTGGATCCGCGTCAGATTTTTTTGTACCCTTGGCAAGGTATGAACACCCTTCTATCCAGGGCTATAGATTGGCCCCATAGTTAGCTCAGCTTGGGGTATGTCAGTTAATAATTGCTCCCACAGTCCATATTCATTATTGCATGACCTTGTATTCAATTATTCAATTCAGTATTATAAAGTTGCATGTTTATATACTTGGTCATTTCATCAGTTTATACCTTTCAGCTTGCATTCAGTACACTATATCAGTAATGTCAGCATGTTCAGTAGAAGAAACTCACCTAAGGATTTATCTTAAACATGACTTTTAGCAAGACTCATGACTTTCAGCTCAGTGGTACTACTCCATGATTTACAGACATACTATATCTTTTTGGTCCATGGAATCCCAAGTAACAGTTTTAATTATCTTTAAACATCATGATCTCCCAGTTACAGTCTAGCAACATGATTTACACTCTTTTCAGTAAAAGAGTTTATGTTCTACAACTTTGAGTTATGCACTTCAGATGTTATAGTTAGACAAAATTTCAGCCATGTTTTTAGTACATACATGCTTCTCATGATTTTTAAATTAGTGCATATCTCACATGCTCAGTACATTCAAAGTACTGACTGCATACCTTCCTTGTGTTGCATTATTTTATGATGTAGGTTTCAGTGCTAGCTTCCAGGATCATGGTCAGATAGATCACAACTTCCAGTCAGCAGAGGGTGAGTTCTCCTTATTCGGGAACTCCAGTTAGTTAGTAGTCACAGTAGTAATCTTCAGTTCTTGTATATTGATTAGAGATAGTTGAGGCTCATGTCCCGACTATCTATAGTCAGTGTTAATAGAGGCTTCATAGACATTCAGTCAATCAGTTATGTCATTTATCAAATGAGTTGTATTTCAGTTTATAAAACTTTAGTTTATTACAGTACTCTTCAAGAGTTCATCATATGTTTCAGCTTCCGCATAATATATTTTTGTTTATCTATTACCTTTCAATCTATATCTCAGCAGTATGCTAGGCTATGGGTTTTCTTGGGGTCACTTCAGACTCTAAGCACCATGTCGCATCCAGGGTGTAGGCTCGGGGTGTGATAAACTTGGTATCAAAGCACAGAGTTCAAGTGTCCTAGGGTGTCTACGAAGCCATGTCTATTAGAATCATGCCTATGAGAGTATTGTGCACCATACTTATAATCAGGAGGCTACAGGGCAATTAGGAAATATTTCTCTTCATTCATACTCCAGATCGTGCAGTAAAATACTTTTTTCAGAAACTTATGCAGACTCGTGCATTAATCCAATTCCTCCAATCATGCCTCATATTTTAGGTGGTGGAAATAGTAAAGTTCAATTTTGTATTAGTAAGATGCTCTTAGATAGAGTCATCAGAAAGTTAATAGATTGCACAAGGGCTTGAGAGGAGCCCACTAGTGCGTAAGTCTACTTATTCAAAAGCATGTATCCTTTTTCACTCGTGTAGTTGAGCCTACAGTAGAATGTGCTCTCAGACCCTCTTCCAGAAACTTTACTATGAATATCACCTTAGCCAAAAGGTAAAGTTGTGTAAGCGGTTGGGTAGTGTAGTCAATTAACAGTTAGTGTGAACTGAGATATTGTGGGCCATAAGAATAGAATGATCCCAATACTAGATGTACGAATTAAGAAGTATAGTAGCTAAAAGAGGAAGAATGATTGGTTAAGATGACTCAAAGCATATTTAAACTAGGTGAAAGAGATTCTTGAATAGTATAAGGGTAGGTGTGTATCCACATTAGTATGTTGTGCATGATATTCAGGATATTATGGATGGACGATGTTGAGTTTTCTTAGTATGGTTTTAATTCAGTTGATTTGGGTGGATATGAACTTAGAGATGTGATGATAGTAGACGAATAAGCAAAGGTCAAATTGGTAAGTGCTAGAAGAAGTGGTTATCTATACTAGTATGAGTATGAGTCCTCTAGTGTTAGCCATAAGGGTAAAGAGAAAGCTAAGAGATTCCTTAGCAGAAGACCTAGCTAGGGTTTAGCATCTTCAGTTATATCCTATTAGGGAGAGTTTAGCGTCCATGAATACAGTGATACCCTAACCTTAAAAGAGTGAGTTGGTTATATCCTAGTTCAGGAGAGAGGTCCATAGACTTAGAGGGGTGACTCTTGATCTAAGAGGGAGATGATAGAGTGAAGAACCAAGTCGAGTCTTACGACTCAACTAGTACGAAATTCTAGAAAGGGCTACGATGGGATATAGATCCATTCTTATTCCAGCGGATTTCCTAGCACTTCAGTCAAGGTGACAATATACTCAGACGTATTTGTGTCATACTCATGTATAAATTCATGCACTTTATACAGATTCATGTAAGTAATCATCTCCTAGAACAAACATAAATTTCTCCAGACAGCGATTCCAGTTTTAATATATGACTCTATAAATTCTAGCTTTATGCCATGAGACTTGTTATACAAGTAAACTCATGTCTTACAATATGCTCAGTTCTATGTCCTCAGTTCAGTCCTCGAGATATGCCTTAATGGCTAGTGAAATCATGTTACGTCATGTATATGCTCAGACCAGATTTCTTGAATAGTTCATGCTTATGATTTCCTTACTCTAATCATAATTCCTACGTCCAAGATGTGAGACACTAAGGCCTTTGTACTTGACTTCTCAAACCTCACCTTGAGTGGCTAGATCATGCTAAGTATAAGTCATGATCGATCAGTATCCCTTCATTCATGATGCTCATGCTTCCACTCCTTTCCTTAAGTGATCTTGGGTTATGTTTTCACAGATGTTAATGGAGAAAGCTAAGTAGTAGCCTAGATGGGAAGTACTAGATTTTTTCCTTTCTTGGGTGTTCTTTTTTAGAGGTTCTTGAAGTTACAGTTTCTTGATAATCTAGGGAAGAGGAGATGAGTCTCAGGTAGTGTCACCTACAAAGAAGCCATAAAATGATCACATTAGTAGGCTTGAAAGTCGTAATGAAATATAGGTGGGCCTTTACTTTGTGAGCCTAGTGACCCATTGATTAGAGTTCAAAGTTAGTGGATTTTCATGGTAAGAAGGAATATTATTCGTGGAAGATAACACATGATACGAGATATATAGTGGAGATAGGCTTGAATATGGTTAAAGAAGGTAGTTAGACTCAGACCTTAGCATCTATATGTGGGTTGATGAGAATATTAGTTGCAAATGGTAAGTGTGGTATTCAGAGGAGTTAGTGTAGTTGAAGTGTGTGCCTAAGCTTAAAGGTGGTCAACTGTATTATTTAAGACCTGAATAGTCTTGTTCTTAATCCCTGCCCAGGGGGCTCACACCTTATGTCCAGTATCTTCAGATATGAAGCAAGTAGAATCCTCACGTCAGATCAGTTTAGACCTTCCAGTAATCTTTCCTAAGGCCAGAAGGCCATACGTTCAGTCCAGTCAATGCTAGTAAGTTTAGTTTAGAAGAGAATAGAATTATCATACAGTTACTCCTCTCAGTTTTATGTTCCTTTCAGCTAACTATAATTTGAAGAATGCGTTCGTTCCTTATGAGTTTCAGCTAAGTCCCTACTCTCAATCCAGATCAGTTATCATGTTGAAAAATTCAGTTTCATGTCCTAATAGTGTTCTTATGCTCTTAGTATGCATACATGCCTCACGGACCCAGCTAAGTTCATATTTCAGTCAGAAATAGTTACTATCTCAGTACTCTGGATTCTAAAACTCAGTTGGTTGGATTACAGCTCTTTCCCCACAACCTCAGTCTAGTTAGTCTTCATTCGAGGACGAATGATCCCAAAGGGGAGATATTGTAACACACCAAAAATTCCAAGATAAGATCCAAACTATTTCCATGAGTGTCATGATCATTTCCCTAGTGTGGTGAGTGCTTTGGATATGAATAATGTTCATAAGAAACTCCTATAAGCAAGTTATGTTGAAACCACCCCAACCATGTAAGACTAAACTATGGTCAACTTCAAATGATCATAACTCCCTGAATATTAAGTGTTTGGTGGCCTAGTATCCACCAAATTAAAGGTCTTTGAGTCTTCTTTCCAACGTCATTGACCGTGAATTAATATGAGTCAAATTAAAAAGTTATCAATGTTTTACTAAAGGGTGTCTGTCTGTCAAAATGACAGACAGAAACCACGAGAAGGTTCCACGGGTAGCCGTGAAACCAACTCGTGGAAATCGGACCTGAAACTGTTTTTTGCCTAAAAACTATGAGTAGGTTCCACGGGTCGTGAAACCAACTCGTGGAAATCTTTCACGCCCCAAGGTTACCCCCTAGACGTAACACGGGACTCGGGACCATAAGGATCCCAAGCTAACCCTTGGTCATAGCATTCTCAAGCATAACAAAAGATAAGCGGAAGCATAATACAGAAATCCAATAAGGAAACATCAATAAGGGTCTAAGAGCCCATAACATACAATATCCAAAAAGGGAACTCCAATACAAACTATATCTGAAAACCTTTAGTCGTAACATAAAGAGTTGCTAGGACCAGACCCTAGCTAACTCGGAGTATAGAAGTAAACCTATCATAAGGAAAAGCATAACTAGTCCTCAAAACATGAGGACTCACCACAGCTGACTAAGGAGGTGGCCTGAGACTCTAGCCACGAAGCTGAGAAGGGGTACCTTAATCTGCATCATCAAAGGATGCATCGCAATATGCGTTAGTACTATGGAATGTACTAAGTATGTGAGCAATGCATGAGTTATGACAGAATCAGTTTAAAACATGCTTGAAATGAACTTATTACATAAAGAAGGACCATAAATAAATGACAAGGTACAAACATAAGACATGAAGGAAGGCTTAGGTTCCAAAATATAGATTTATACATAACTTCATAACTTGAAAATAAACATGTGGGAGTTTCTCTTAACTGACATTAAACCATGCTGAGCTACACGGAGTTCAGTTTCTTTCACATACACTAAAAGAGTTGTCCTAACCGGCTAAGGTTAGAACCATGTCATACCAGGATCCTGTCATAATAAGCCTCAACATGGGAAACCTACGGTGACAATGTAGTTTTGGACTTGGGTTATCTGAACCCTCGTCTCTCGGTGCTAAATACTACTCCCAAAACATAATAATAACATGAGCTCATATACATGTGACATATCAATGCAAAACTTGTTCATACTTATTCATGACTTGTTCATAGCCCGGATCGTCATACTACTCATGAGTTTTGGTTTAGAAAATGACCCATGAGCATTCATGGAATATCGGGCGTCTTGCCTTTCATCATATTTCATATCATGGAAAAACTTGCATACTTCATGACTTGTAAAATTTGCATAGCTCTAGTTCAATTTTCATAAAACATATATTTTCATGCAATCATAAGAACTAGGCATGCAACTTCGTAATTACATAAAGGCCATGATATCTAATCATGCCTACATTCTCTTGAAAATATGCAAATTCATGGGTTTATGCTAGAAATCAACTTTCATGCTTGGGCTTTTAAAATCAACAAGAGAATCATAATCAAAATGATGTGTAATCAATAGAAACCATGAATTTAAACAAAGAAACTGATTTCATAAATTTTCCCCAAATTTATATCAAAACCCTAATTTCATAACTCCATAAATCCAAATTAAGACTTGGGGATTCTGGGCACAAGGGTGAAAGGAACCCATTTTTAAAGACCCACATACCTTGGATGAAGATTACCCACTTCAATGGAAATGATTTGGAGACTTGACTTGGAGCTTGAAGAGGAATTTTCCTTTTTGAGTGAAGAATGAGGAGCTTAAGTTAGACTTAGGATAATATGGGTGAAAACCCTTCTAAAAGTGGTCAAAATGACTTCACTTAATACATAATAGGGTGGGAAATGACCAAAATGATCCTAGGAATTAATTGGAAAAAGGCTGGAAATTGGTCATCTTTCAGTGACCACGAGTAGAGTCTATGACTCGTAGACTTATCCAGGACTCGTGGACTGCTAGTCATGGAAGCTGCCAGAAATTCAACCTGCAGGAGACTTTCTACGGTTTAACAGGATGACTCGTGGAAGCTTCCACGAGTCGTAGAACCTAATCGTGGAACTCAGGGAACTTGACTGACCTCTGATCAACTTCCACGAGTCAACAATATGACCGATAGAAACTTCTACGAGTTGTGAAAGTGACTCGTGGTTGTCAGTACTGAGTTTGGTCTGTAGGACTGAGATCACGAGTCACTCCCATGACTCGTGGAACCTTCCACGAATTATGGACTTGACCCGTGGTCCTTGGAACTTGGATTTTTCTGAAGTTTTCATCTTGAATCCCCCCCCCCTTGGGATCATTCATCCTCGAATGAAGGCTAGACAAAGGAAACTAAGGGAAAAACAGCCCAACCAAACATCAAAACATAGAAATCAAGGGGTAATCATAAAACTAAAACTTTTCAACTTGAAAACATGATAAACTAACTTCGTAACACATGGATGCATGCTAAAATCATGAGAGGAACTGACGGAGTAGAATCGGAGGGACAAACTAAGGAGAAAACTAGTACCTCAAGCTGGAGCTAAGTCAGAAGGAAAGAGATGAGGGTATTTGGCCTTCTTGGCCTCTTCCGCTTCCCAAGTAGCACATTCAAGAAGCTGATTCCTCCAAAGGACTTTTACCGAAGCGACTTCTTTGTTTCGTAACCTCCGAATCTGACGATAAAGAATCTCCACGGGAACCTCCTCATAAGTGAGACTATTGTTCACATGTACATCTTCCAAAGGAACAATCAAGATCAGGTCACCAACACACTTCTTCAACAAGGAAACATGGAAAACTGGGTGAACCGCTTCCAACTCCGCTGGCAACTCCAACTCATAAGCAACACTACCAACTCTCCTCGAAATCCGAGAAGGACCTACAAAATGGGGAATGATCTTTCCTTTCTTGAAAAATGCCATCACACCCTTCATGGGTGACACCTTAAGGAAAACTTAATAATCAACTTCAAATTCTAACTCTCTCCTCCTCATATCCGCATAACATTTCTGTCGACTCTGAGTGGTCTTCAACCTTTCCCAAATAAGTTGAACTTTCTCCATGGTCTCATGAACAGAATTTCGACCAATCAAGGCTGCCTCACCCACCTCGAACCAACCAATAGGAGATAGACACCTCCAGCCATAAAGTGCATCATAGGGAGTCATCTGGATGCTAGAGTGAAAGCTATTGTTGTAGGCAAACTCGATAAGAGGTAAGTGATCATCCCAATTTCCTTTGAAGTCAATAACATAGTCCCTCAACGTATCCTCCAAAGTCTGAATAGTATGCTAGGCCTGGAAATCCGTCTGAGGGTGAAATGCTTTGGTAAGCTTCACCTTAGTACCAAGACCCTTATGAAACGATCTCCAAAACTGAGATGTAAATTGAGGACCCCTATCAGAAATGATAGACAAAGGAACACCATGCAATCGGACTATATCCTGAATTTAGAGTGTGGCATAATCATCCGCTGTATCTGTAGTCTTAACAGCCAAGAAATGGGATGACTTGGTCATCCAATCGACAATCACCCAAAGAGAATCATGTTGCCTTCGAGTATGAGGCAAACCCATAATAAATTCAATATTGATTGCTTCCCATTTCCAAGTGGGAAGGTCAATAAACTGAAGCATACCACCTGGTCTTTGATGTTCCACCTTTACCTGTTGAAAGTTGGGACATTTTGCCACAAAACCGGCTATGTCCTACTTGATACCATTCCACCAAAAGACTTCCTGTAAGTCACGGTACATCTTAGTGGCACCCAGATGAATAGAGTATCTAGAACTGTGAGCCTCAGACAAAATCTATTGTCTCAACCTATCAACATTTGGCACACACAAGCGACCCTGCTAACGAAGCACACTATCTCCCCCTTGGGAGAAAACCTCAACCTTTTGCTAATGAACTGCACCCTTAAGTTGAAGTAGAATGGGATCTTGGTCTTGCTTGGATTTCACCTCAGCCACCAAGGATGATTCGGCACCATTACTAACAATCACACCACCTTCAGTCGAATCCATAAGGTGAACTCCCAATCGAGCAAGCCTATGAACTTCTTTAACCAATTACTTCTTTCCATCTTTAATAGAAGCTACAATTCCCATGGACAACCTACTCAAAGCATCCTCCACAACATTGGCCTTACCCGGATGGTAAAGCACACTCATATCATAATCCTTAAGGAGCTCAAGCTATCTCTTTTGTCACAAATTCAGTTCCTTTTAAGTGAACACATATTCAAGGCTCTTCTTATCGGTGAAAACATCCACATGCACACCATACAAGTAGTGCCTCCAAATAATTAAAGCAAAAACCATTGCCGCTAGCTCTAGGTCATGAGTAGGGTAGTTCTTCTCATGTGCCTTAAGCTGTCTCAAAGCATAAGCAATCACCTGGCCCCATTGTATCAAAACGCAACCCAAAACAATTTAGGAGGCATTACAATACACAACAAAATCATCAAGGCCCTCGGGTAGAGCCAATACTGGAGCTGTAGTCAATCGATTCTTCAATTCCTCAAAACATGTATCACAAGAGTCGGACCACTGAAAGTTAACCTTTTTCTGAGTCAATTGGGTCAAAGGGGAAGCAAGGGAGGAAAACCCCTCCAAAAATCTCCTATAGTAACCAGCCAAACCCAAGAAACTCCTAATATCAGATGGAGAAGTGGGTCTAGGCCAGTTCTTTACCGCCTCAATCTTTTGAGAATCAACCCGAATACCATATTTAGTCACAATATGACCTAGAAAAGCAACAGACTGCATCCAAAATTCACACTTGCTAAACTTAGCAAACAACTGTCTACCCTTGAGAGTTTGCAACACAACCCTCAAGTGATCCACATATTCCTTCTCACTCTGAGAGTAGATGAGGATATCATCAATGAAAACAATCACAAACATATCCAAATACTGTTTGAACACACGGTTCATTAAATCCATAAAAGTTGCAGGAGCATTCGTTAGACCGAAAGACATAACAACAAACTCATAATGACCCTACCGTGGCCTGAAGGTTGTCTTTGGGATATCACATTCCAAACCCAAAGCGGATGATAACCGGATATAAGGTCAATTTTGGAGAAGAAATTATCACCCTGAAGCTGATCGAACAAGTCATCAATCCTAGGAATGGGATACTTATTCTTGATTGTCACCTTGTTCAATTGACGGTAATCAATACACATTCTAAGAGATCCATCCTTCTTACGAACAAACAAAACTAGGGCACCACAAGGAGAAATACTAGGCCTGATGAAACCCTTATCAAGCAAGTCTTTCAATTGATCTTTCAACTCCTTGAGTTCCGCGGGGACCATTCTATAGGGAGGAATAGAGATAGGATTTGTATCTGGAAGAAGATCTATCCCAAAGTTAATTTCCCACTTGGGAGGGACTCCGGGGAAATCCTCGGGGAACACTTCTGGGAATTCATTCACAACAGGAACAAACTGATTAGTCGGGGTCTCGAACTCCGTGTCTATATCTCGAACTATATGATAGACATAACCCTTAGAAATCATCTTCCTAGCCTTAAGATAAGATATGAAATGAACCTTCGAAGAAGAGGGACTACCTTTCCATTCTAGGACAGGTTCATTAGGAAACTTGAAACTAACCACACGGGTGTGGCAATCAACTGAGGCATAACATGCATACAACCAATCCATACCAAGAATGAAATCAAAATCGGTCATCTCCAACCCTACTAAATCCGCTGAAGTGACTCTATGAAGGACTGAGATAGGGCAATCTCGATAGACTTTTTCGGCTAGGACTGACTCACCAATAGAAGTAGAAACATAAAAGGGTTCTAAAAGCAATTAAGGACGAATCTCAATCTTACAAGCCATATAAGGGGTTACAAAATAAGGAAGCATTGGTAATCACATCTGGAGAACTCTCCTGATCCTGGATGGAGGACATAGCATAAAGATAGTTCTGGCGCTGACCACCAGAACTAGAAGTTGCGCCCTGCGGGGCTGGTCTACCACCTGAAGTTGCTGGAGTAGACTAAGTCCTACCACCTCCTTTCCCCTTCTTAGATGAAGGGCAATCTCTAAGAACGTGCCCAGTCTGTCCACAACCATAGCATGCACCCATGCCCAAATGACAGTCTCCCGGGTGATTCCTCCCAGACTTGGTACAAATGGGGAAAGAAGGCCCCTTAGCAATACTTTCTTGAGACTGGGAATAAGAACCAGATCCTCTACCACCCTGATGATGATGAGGCATCTGGGCCTGGGTAGGAGCACTAGCAGAAGAGTGAACGGATCTGGATGACTTCTTTTTGAAAGAAGAGTGATGTCCACCCCCGGACCTATGATGACCAAAACCCAATCTCTCGGATATACCCCTCTTATTCTCCCTAGCCATCTCCTTAAGATTATCACCCTCAATCTAATGGGCATGGGTCATGAGATGAGAGATGTTCATGTCACTCAACAATAAGGCAGACCTACACTCCTTCTTAAGTATATCAGAGACAACATAGATGAACTTGATCATTTGATCATGCGGGTATGCTACCATGGAGGAAGCATACCTAGACAATTGAGTGAACTTCAAACTATACTCTTGCATCGACATCTAACTTTGTCTCAAGTTCAAAAATTCCTCCACCTTCGCTTGCCTCAACTCACGGGGAAAGAACCTATCAAGAAAGGCTCTCTCAAAACACTCCCAAGTCGTGGGGATCGCATACCTCACCCTAGCCTCCTTCCATTGCGTGAACCAAATATGAGCCACATCCTTGAGTTGGTAGGATGCAAGCTCAACACAATCAACACCTGCTACTTGCATAACCTCAAATATCTTCTTCACTTCATCAATAAAGTTAAGCGGGTCCTCACTCACTTTCAAACCCAAAAACTCTGGGGGTTCATACAGATCAAGTTACGAACTCGGGCTTCTACCCCACCTTGAGGATAAGCGGTGGCAGGAGCTTGTTGATTTGCCAAAGTCTGAGCTAGTAGGTGAATAGCATTCCTAAACTCATCCTTCATGACATCGGGAACTGGAACTTAAGGAGTGGCTCGGGGAGGCATAGCATGTCGAGGAGGCATAATCTGAAACGCATAAGATAACGATTAGAGGAATATTAGTCATAAGCTCTATCGCAAGATGTGATCATGAAAGAAGTGATGTTTTTCTAAGACATCTCATAGTTTTCCTCTCATATGTTTGGCGCGCTTCACACACACAAAAAAGACTCTACTCGATGCAGCTTTCAGATATCCTAGGACCCCTGAACCTGAGGCTCTGATACCAAGTTTGTCATGCCCCGAGGTTACCCCCCAGACATAACACGGGACTCAGGACCACAAGGATCCCAAGCTAACCCTTCGTCATAGCATTCTCAAGAATAACAAAATATAAGAGGAAGCATAATACAGAAATCCAATAATGAAACATCAATAATGGTCTAAGAGCCACATAACATACAATATCCAAAAAGGGAACTCGAATGCAAACTATGTTTGAAAGCCTTTAGTCGTAACATAAATAGTTTCTAGGACAGGACCCTATCTAACTTGGATTATAGAAGTAAAGATATCATAAGTAAAAGAATAACTAGTCCTCGAACCATAAGGACTCACCACAGCTGACTAAGGAGGTAGCCTGAGACTCTAGCCACGAAGCTTAGAAGGGGTACTTGAATCTGCATCATCAAGGGATGCAGCGCAATATGCATTAGTACTATGGAATGTACTAAGTATGTGAGCAATGCATGAGTTATGACAGAATCAATTTAAAACATTCTTGAAATGAACTTATTACATAAAGAAGGACCATAATTAAATGACAAGGTACAAACATAAGACATGAAGGAAGGCTTAGGTTCCAAAAAATAGATTTATACATAACTTCATAACTCAAAAATAAACATGTGGGAGTTTCTCTTAACCGATATTAAACCATGCTGAGCTACATGGAGTTCAGGGTCTTGTACCCACACTGAAAGAGTTGTCCTAACCAGCCAAGGATAGAACCATGTCATACCAGGATCCTGTCATAATAAGCCTCAACACGGGCAACCTACGGTGGCAACGTAGTTTTGGACTTGGGTTATCTGAACCTTCATCTCTCGGTGCTAAATACTTCTCCCAAAACATAATATTAACATGAGCTCATATACATGTGACATATCTAATGCCAAACTTTTTCATACCCCAGATTGTCATACTACTCATGAGTTTTGGTTTAGAAAATGACCCATGAGCATTGACGGAACATCGGGCGTCTTGCCTTGCATCATATTTCATATCATGGAAAAACTTGCATACTTCATGACTTGTAAAATTTGCATAGCTCTAGTTCAATTTTAATAAAACATATATTTTCATAGAATCATTAGAACTAGGCATGCAACTTCGTAATTACATAAAGGCCATGATATCTAATCATGCCTACATTCTCTTGAAAACATGCAAATTCATGGTTTTATGCTAGAAATCAACTTTCATTCTTGGGCTTTTAAAATCAACAAGAGAATCATAATCAAATCATGTGTAATCAATAGAAACCATGAATTTAAACATAGAAACTGATTTTATAATTTTTTCCCAAATTTAGATCAAAACCCTAATTTCATAACTCCATAAATCCAAATTAAGACATGGGGATTTTGGGCACAAGGGTAAAAGGAAGCCATTGTTAAAGACCCACATACATTGGATGAAGATTACCCACTTCAATGGAAAAGATTTGGAGACTTGAGCTTGAAGAGGGATTTTCCTTTTTGAGTGAAGAATGAGGAGCTTAAGATAGACTTAGGATAATATGGGTGAAAACCCTCCTTTAAGTGGTAAAAATGACTTCACTTAATACATAATAGGGTGGTAAATGACCAAAATGATCCTAGGAATTAATTGGAAAAAGGCTAGAAATTGGTCATCTTTCAGTGACCACGAGTGGAGTCTATGACACGTAGAATTTTCAACGACTCGTGGACTACTAGTCCTTGAATCTTCCATAAATTCAACCTGCCAGAGACTTTCTACGGTTTAACAGGATGACTCGTGGAAGCTTCCACGAGTTGTAGAACCTAAGCATGGAACTCAAGGAACTTGACTGACCTCTGATCAACTTCCATGAGTCAACAGTACAACCCGTAGAAACTTCTACGAGTCATGGAAGTGACTTGTGGTTGTCAGTACTGAGGTTGGTCTGCAGGACTAAGATCACGAGTCACTCCCACGACTCGTGGACTTGACCTGTGGTCCCTGGAACTTGGATTTTTCTGAAGTTTTCATCTTGGATAGCTAGATATGTGTACGAGGTGTTACAAAATCATTCCAAAGGCCAGAAACGTTTCCCAGGAATCACAAATCCTTTTCACGAACCGTGATCCATTCTACGGGTCGTGGTTTATGTCCGTGGAACCCGATGACGAGTTTTTTTAGCAGTTTTTAATTTACTACTCCAGGGCTATTTCAGACCATTCCTTCTTCTTTTATCTATAATATAAATAGCTTTAGGCTTATTTTATTAAGTAAAATACCTCCCAACATATATGTTTTCCTCATTCAATCTCTCAAGTCAGTTTCAAAGGAGAAAAGAACATTCTTCTCCAAATTTCAGACCTAGGGCTTTCTCCATCAAGCTTCAAACTTCAAGTTCTCTTCAAGGATCATCATCCACCAGGTAAGTGGGTTTCCAATGAGGGTTTTCTTTCACCCTCATGCCCAAAGTTTTAGATTATCAATATGATTCTTCCAAGCTATGATTCTAGGGTTCTTACCCAAATAAGTGTTTTACTACGAATTCGATCCCTTGATGATTCTACATGACTACTATTCTTTTCAGGATTATTTTTACCTGAATTCCTACCATTAGATTTCAAAACCATAGATGAAGAAGCAAATTCTAGCCTGATTTCACACAACTATGCATGTCTTTACAGAATTGAATTTTTTATGTTACTATATGTTTCCCATAGATGTTAAGTGATATTACATGAAGTTTTACAGACTTAAAATCTCTGGAATTTAGATGAAACAAACTTGGCATGGATTTACAACATCTTCTGCATGAATTATCTTTCTTTTCAAGAACTTAGCATGAAATTGTAGCATTTTCACATGAATTAACTTTTCTTTAGAACACAACCTAGTTTACTAGTATCAGTTTTAAAGCATGAAATTACCTAGTCATCAGCATACAACTTTTTAGAAAAATAGAATGCTTTCAGTCTCAGTATTATTATGTATTTTCAGAACATCAGTATATTTGAGTTACCCAGTATTTCAGTTGCATTCATTGCTTTATATTCAGTTGGGAGTAGGCCTAACACCGAGTAGACGAAGGAATGAAGGCTCTGCTTTTAGATTAGGCTAAGACTTTAGTAGCACTCCCTAAGTCTCAAAACTATGGTGCCACCGTAGGTATTAAAGGGGTCAGCTGTAAGATTAGGCTGGACACCCTTGTCCTTTGAGGATATCAATATAGTGGGTCCGCGTCAGATTTTTTTGTACCCTTGGCAAGGTATGAACACCCTTCTATCCAGGGTTATAGATTGGCCCCATAGTTAGCTCAGCTTGGGGTATGTCGGTTAATAATAGCTCCCACAGTCCATATTCATTATTGCATGACCTTGTATTCAGTTATTCAACTCAGTATTATACAGTTGCATGTTTATATACTTGGTCATTGCATCAGTTTATACCTTTCATCTTGCATTCAGTACACTATATCAGTAATGTCAGCATGTTCAGTAGAAGAAAATCACCTAAGGATGTATCTTAAACATGACTTTTAGCACGACTCATGACTTTCAGCTCAGTTGCACTACTCCATGATTTACACACATACTATATCTTTTTGGTCCATGGAATCCCAAGTAACAGTTTTAATTATCTTTAAACATCATGATCTCACAGTTACAGTCCAGCAACATGATTTCTACTCTCTTCAGTAAAAGAGTTTATGTTCTATAGCTTTGACTTATGCACTTCAAATGTTATACTTAGACCAGTTTTCAGCCATGTTTTCAGTACATACATATTTCTCATGAGCTTTAAGTTAGTGCATATCTCACATGCTTAGTACATTCAAAGTACTGACCACATACCTTCCTTGTGCTGCATCATTTTATGATGTAGGTTTCAATGCTAGCTCCCAGGATCAGGGTCAGACAGATCACAATTTCCAGTCAGCAGAGGATGAGTTCTCCTTATTCAGGAACTCCAATCAGTTATTAGTCACAATAATTATCTTCAGTTCTTGTATATTGATTAGAGGTAGTTGGGTGTCATGTCCTGACTATCTATAGTCAGTGTTAATAGAGGCTTCATAAACATTCAGTCAGTAAGTTGTATCACTTATCAAATGAGTTGTATTTCAATTTATAAAACTTCAGTTTATTACAGTACTCTTCAAGAGTTCATCATATGTTTCAGCTTCCACATAATATATTTCCATTTATCCATTACCTTTCAGTCTATATCTCAGCAGTAAGCCAGGCCATGGGTTAGCTAGGGGTTACTTTTGACTCTAAGCACCGTGTCACATCCAGGGTGTAGGCTCAGGGCGTGACAACAACAATACCTTAAACAATAAGAAAACAAGTCAAAAACACAATTATGCCAAAAGAGGTGGCCAAGGAGCTTTTTGCTCCAAAGGCTGCCCAAACTCCCCCAATGTGTATAGAAACTATATACGACCTCTTACATGTTCAAATACCAGTAAACCACTATAAAATACATACCTTTTACCCATGGAACACTTGAGGAAAACATGATTCCTAAATGAGGATGAGAGAGGCATCCTTGAGCTCCTCTTGAGAGAGAGAGAATTTTTGTCTTTTTTATCATATGAAATTTATGGAAAATAAGCAGATGTAATGTGTATATATATTTTACAAGGTTTTATGGGTCTTGGGCCTTACCCATGACCTGATCCAAGTCCATAGGGCTGCTGAAATTTGGGCCTCAAATCAACAAGTAGGTGGTCCACCTACTAACCCATTTCCAATCATTTTTGGCCTTGTTTGACACATACTTGTCCTATTTTTTCATTCTTTATTCATTTAATTAATATAGGCTACATATACTAGTAGCTCAAAAAATTAGGACTTTGATTTAAATAACTTATCCTTGTATAATATTCAAACAAGTAGGACGTGTATGCTAGTAGGTGAAGCATATAGATGGCTTACTTTATCTCATATTCATTTTACTTTCAAATTTTATTATTTTACACAATTACCTTCACTTTCACACACCTCAATACCTTAGGCTTTAAGATCATATATAGTATTATTTTTCCCAAGTCCATGTAATTTCTTCAATGCAACTTAGTCATAAATGCGTGACTTAGCCGCAAGTTAAAATCCTTCTTATTGTGCCTTCTTCAAATTCACATGACTCTAGTTATAGAAACCAACTTGAAGAGTCATTTACTTTGCTGGAATCTAAACTCAAAGATCTTTAATTTAATATTTATTACACCCTCTAATCCTTCATACATCATGATATATATTCATTCAAAGTTAGTCATTTGCTAGATCACTTGAAGTGACTCTCTACAAGGTATCCCATTTTTGTTTGAACTTTTGTTTTATGACTTTTATCGGCCTAACACTTTGGTTTCGCACTTCGAACACCTTTATATATATGTTTCTTAAAATAATTATCCATTTGTATCCTTATTGTCTCGGTTTCACACCAATTCTTCGCCACTTGACTAGTCTTATATTAACATAGACATACGGGGTATTACATTATCCCCCCTAGGAACATTCGTCCTCGAATGTGGGCTATAGTTCAGAATTAAAACTAACTTTGCAGTTCTTCTAAAAAGTTTCCAAAGTTTCCTCTATAAGTAGGACTATCCAAAACCTATCAGCTAACCAAAATGCATATATACAAGCCTCACAGGGTGCCTGAACAAATGCGGTACATGAAATAATCAAATAGTGAGTAGGACTTTTCTTGGATATATAATAAAGTGACTGTGTAACATGTCATACCTTTAAATCCCTCTAAATACTTTAACTTGTGGCACGATATATGATATAAGTGAATTCATAGGCACGAAAGGCTCTCTTGAATTTAAAACATATCAATGTGATAACTATGGACAAATGCATATGAAATTATGACTTGTTTAAGGAATATATGTAATTTGAGAACCATTTTTTGAAGGTCCTTGGGACAAATGCTGAAACTTAGACTTCTTTGAGTCCTTAGATTTAGAGTGGCTATATTATTATTATCATTTTGATTGGGGCTATATCCTTAGCCCTTCATGTTTAGACATGAGAGTCTAATACATTCGTTAATGTCTTTTTAATAGACAAGTTCTTTATGGATTAAATGTTTTCTAAAAGGTTGGCATATGCATACTCTTCTGAACTTTAACGTATTGTAGACATATGGAATACCAGGTGCACTACAACTAGATCTGGAGACAACCCTCTATGTTATTGTATGACCCATATATCTAGGGCTGATCTTTCTTTTCTTTTCAAATCACATGATGACTTTCTGAGATGATACCTTTTGGAGCACCTAATTAGGACATGAAACTCTTAATCTTTGGGTTGTATCTCTATATAAAACCTCTGTCAACTTTGAGTGGTCTTCAATCTCTTTTTTACCAATTAAATCCTACAAACCATCTAGTAAGAGTCTTGTGATACTGCCCAAAAATGTCTTCAAAAGGTGTCATTACTATGGTTGACGGACAACCATCATTATCTTTAGTTCCATTGTGGGAAAATAATTGTCCTTATTCTTCAGATACACAATTGTTAGTCCTTGAAAGCCCTCTAAATGACTAGATAAGGCGCTCTACTTGTCCCTCTTTTTGGGGATAAACATACTTTTACCCATCGACTCAAGTAGGTATGCATAAAGTGGCATATCACATATGACCAAATAAGTCACAGAAATTTCATGGCATATAAGAAAGTGAGCATGAAAGGGTACTTAATCATGTTAATTAGCGAGCCAGTGAAAAAGGATTTTAATCTATGAATATGTGAGCATTGTAGGCACATGATGTATTAACAAATGAAATATATGAATATGTATTCTATATAAAAATATTCTATGAACACCTATTTCATATGAGCATGTGAACTATGAGGTATCATGTACACCAATAAACTATAATAAATGTAACATATGAACAAATTAACTATGAGGCAAAATTTATCATGTAATTTACAAGCAAGGAGGCTACGAAATTACTTAACACATGAGATCTTAAACAGTGAAAGCATATGACATGTGATTAATTTAATTATTACATATGAGCATGTGATATATAACATTTGAGAAGATAAATCTTAAAATACATAACCTCTACACATATACGTTAGACACATGAACAAACAAACTTTGACACTTTAACACACAAACTATGAGACATATAATATTTTAAGAAAAATAAGCTATGGGGCGTGTTCCATGTAAGCAAGTAATTTATGAAGCCTATAATCTTTGGATAATGATCTATGATACATATAACCTATGATCATATGATGTATGATAGTTATAACATATGACCAAATGACCTATGATACCTCTGACATGTGAGTAAATAATCTCTGATGCGCAAGCATATAAAAAATGTTTTGAGAAATGAGTAACATATGGAAAAATAATCTCATAAATGTATCACAATGGGCTAATATTCTTTGAAGCATATAGCATATAATCACATCTTCTACAAAACAAGTAGTATATAAAATAATGATATGTAACATATAATGTTATTGATGGGTGATCTATGATACAAGTAACACATCTGGAGATAATCCCTAAGGTTCAAATGACATGTATTACTAATCTATGGAGACAAGTGACATATGAACAATTAAACTATAAAACATGTGGCACATATAATTCATTAAGCAAGTAGACTATAACATATAGACATATGAACAATGTTAAATACAATGTGGATAAGAGATACCTCTGTCAACTATAGAAAAATTTATAACATCATCCAATTATAGTCTCTGTGTGAGCATACTAGTAGTTCTAGATTACGCAAAGGGTTTTTCTACCCATACTTCTCTATTTCTGTTGAATGTCTCTATAATCAAGCTACCATTCAGCCCATGAACTCTTCTAATATTTTCTTGACCAATTTGTTATATGTGGCTATATAGTGATACTTCACTTATCTCGATATCTTATAAACCTTGAATATTCTGATGAACAAGTTATGTTTTTGAAGATATTATAATAGGTATATCCTCATATACTGAGTACTAAGTGACTTCTTTGTGACATATGGAAATTAGCCACCTTAGGTATAACAACTAAAATCCACCCACACTGGGTTGAATTTCTCTTACACTATGATAAATAAATTTATTCGACCCATTCTTTCATAATTGTCAAGGAGTGACAAGCTATGATAAACATATATCTACTGTACAAGGCCATCAAGTTATCCTTTCTTCGGGGAAAAAATCAAATGAACTTCACCGGTCTCTAAGATGTAATCAAATGAGCTTTGAGGGCATCTGTCAGGAGAATATAACAATGTGAAATCAAATGAATAAATGATACGCCTTATAGCATCTCTAGTCAAATGCAAGTAATCAGAGTGCATTCAAACACACTTTATCTCTCTTCTGCTTGTCATGACCCAACTCGTCGTGAGTGGCACCAACCCGAAATTCCCAGATGATCGAACTAATATCAACCCAAAACTCAACAATTCTAACAGCTCAAAACTAGTTTGCATAAAATAAACTATAATTCATAATCTCAAAACACTAGTAAAGTAATAATCTGCGGAAAACCTCTCTAGAACTCAAAAGTCACTTTACCAAAACATTCTACCAATTGTATAGAATACGGGGATGCAACCCCAAAATCAAAATGAGAGCTTAAGCCTGAAACAAGTGGGCTATAACTAGTCATGGATGAAAACAAGGTAGCCCAGAAGAATAGCTCACCCTTGAATCCTTAATTCGTTGAATCTACAAGTGAGGTCGCATTTCAGCCACAAAAAGATGTCATGTACTCACAAAAAGGAAAAGCAAGTGCCGAATCAGTACACAATCACTGTGTACTGGTAAGATCATCAACCAGCTCTAATAAAAAATATATGAACAGTAAACCAAAGCTGAGTAAAGTGAAGCAAACATGTAATACAAGTCAACAATATAACTGGACTACTAGTATCTTCCTTAACTCAACAACCACATGTAACCAATTTACAACCACTGACAATACCCAGTGACAATAAACATATATCCCTTTTTACACAACCCAGACCAACCAAGGATTCCTAGGACACCACCTATGTGTTCAACATGTAATCTCGGTCTACACTAAGACCAACCTCATATTTAAATATAATAACTCGGCCTCTCATAGACCATATGCAATTATCACAATTCAAGAATACAACTCGGTCCACTAATGAAACCATCAAAAGAATAAAATGAATGCGAGTAAATCAACCCGGAATTTATTCAGTTTTGTTGAATGCTTTTTGCTTGTCTAAGCATCCCCCTATCGTGCTAATAAGGTGCCTTTTCTTATTCTGAAAGCTAGCCTTCTACGGCCATTTTGTTTTTGTTTAGTTCTTCTAGCTCCTGTCCCCGCAGCCCCTGATGGGCAATGCTCTTGGTGAGTCACTTCGTCTTTCACGATCGATGGTAAATCCTCTTGCTTAGCCTATTTCCTTTTCCCTTTGAGTTCAATCCTATCATTGAGTCAGCGCCTTCGCAGCCTGCCATAGTACCAGAGCCTACCATTATGAATCCCTTACCAGGCATGGTACCCGAGCCAACTAATAAGTATCCTGTACAAGGTGTGGTACCCGAGCCAACCAATAAGTATTCTTTACCAGGCATTTTACCTAAGCCAACCGAATGTCACACAAAATCTAATCAATCAAAAAACAATGAACAAAAGCATACTTGTAAACCAACAAGCAACAAAACAAGTTCATTTCACAAGACTGATAACCAGATAAGTAGACATTCATAATCCCATTCCCTAAGTATGCAAACTCACACAATACTAAGTGATAGTAAATGATCACATATTGCATATTGGGAAACAATAACCATCACCTACCTCGAATCATACAAAATCTCTACTGGACTGGAGCTTTATCGTGTTCCGAAGCATGTGCTTGTTCTTGGTTTTTAGGATGAAAAATGATGAAAAACAGAGTTGAAATCGCCCGAATTGCCCTTTCCCTTCTCCAAAATGATTTTGAGCAAAAACTAAACATTTTGGGAAGTTTATGCATTAAATCTCAACTCAGTCTGCTATAGTGCTCTGTACACCGCTACAGCACCATCGCCATAGCAAAACGGACCGCTATGGCAGTGCTGACAAAAGTTGACTTCCGCTATAGTGGTGGTCACTACCGTGCTGTGTCAACCACCACGGTGGTTGACACGGGACAAAAATTTGTAAAATCCCCCAAAAGTGGCTATTTTACAACACACCTTAAATCCTCAATATTCCGGAATAACCCCTTCACGTCAACCTCAATATTGGGAGTTCTATTCACCCGAATTCACTTCTAAAAAGTCCCATATACTCCTATAAGTCTTGGCTAATTGAAAAACTAGCTCACTATAAGACACATTACCTAATCCTTGCCTGGATTATCCTAGACTATACCTTGCTCAGAAACTTTCCCAGACTAGCCTAGCCAAGAATTTCTAACTCGCAAACCCAAAAGTTTTCTAAACACAAATATGGCATGAAATGTTTACTTATAAAGATGGACTCAAACATTACAACACATACTAATTTACCCATCATTTATCCCCATATGATCAAACCCCAAAAAGATAAAATAAAAGAGGGAAAAGTGTAGTTCTTGAATCCTCAAACAAGTAAGGGTACTTGTCCCGCATGTCCTTCTCATTTTCCCAAGTGGATTCCTCAATCGGACGATGATTCCATTGAACTTTTACTTATTTGATCTCCTTTGTCCTCAACTTCCGGACATTTCGATCAAGAATCACAATCAATTTTTCTTCGTACTGAAGATCCTTGTATAGTAAAATTGAATCCCACTTAATAATGTATTCCCCATCCGCATGGTATCGCCTTAACATGGATACATGGAAAACTGGATGGACTCCTGATAAACTGGGCGACAGTGCTAACCTGTAAGCCACCAGCCCTACAATTTCCAGAACCTCGAATGGAGAGATATTACAAGGGCGAAGCTTGCCCTTCTTTCCAAAACGGTCATGCCTCAGAGCTACCCCCTGGATGTGACATGGTGCTTAGTGTCACAAGTGACCTCAAGCTAACCCATGGCATGTCATATCTATACAATATCAGAGTAAAGCATGCCTTGTGCGAAAGCTGAAACCATCATTATCTGAAAGCAAGGAAGAACCCCAAAAGTCTAAATATATAAATCATTTAGTGTTAACTGGAAAAAAAATACTAACAACTGTTGAAACTAGTGTATTGCTAAAAGCCTTCTAACTGAATAGGAGTTGCTGGAATATGCCCCCAGCTAACTCTAACAAATCTGAGACTGAAAGTAAAACCTGAAGATATAAGCATGTCTATCATCCTTGAAGTACTGAGGACTCACCACTGAACTGCTGAGTAGGACTGGTAGTTGAACTAAGCGCGGTCTGGATGTTAAGTGCCTGAACCTACATCATAAAAAGATGTAGCATAAAAGTATGTGTCAGTACTTTGAATGTACTTAGCATGCGATATATAGGCTAAGCTGAACAACATAATAACTAAGCATGGAAAAAGATATGCTGGAACATAACTGAAGCTAAACTAGATGTGATGACAAAGTACAAAACATGAAGATATAACATGCCGAGCTGATTACTGAAATATAAAAATATATACTGGATACATGGTCAATGCACATGAATCTGACTGTGGGAGATACTATTAACCGACATACCCCAACCTGAACTAACTATTAGGCCAACATGTAACCCTGGATGGAAAGGTGTTCATACCTTGCAAGGGTACGAACAAGTCTGACGTGGATCCACTACAAATGTCCACAAAGGACAAGGAGGTACAACCTAGTATGATAGTTGACTCCTCTAAACCTATGGTGGCGACATAGTTCTAGGACTTGGGGACTGCTACTAAAGGTCTTAGCCTAAACTGACAGCTAAACCTTCATCCTCTCATCCACTTGGTACTAAGTCTACTCCCAAATGAATATAAGCAACAATGTACTGAAATGATGGATATCTCAAAATACTGGAAATCAACTGAGAATGCAACATAAATATAGTGAGGGATATGGCATTCGAATTCTGATGCATGAGTATATAACTAATTTGCCTAGTAAGGTTAATTCATGAAGTATTGTAAGCATACAAACTAGGGTTTCTGAACATTGTACGTAGAATATACTAATTCTCCAAGAAACATGTTGTTAATACCATAGAGGTTGCAGGAACTAAATTTCAATAAATCCCTAAGACTTTGGAACCCTAGGTCTGCACAAATTCATGGAGAAAACTGAAGACTAACTGGAATCTAGGGACCTAATGGGTGAAAGGAACCCACTAGTGAAATTCCACATACCTGGTGAAGAAATCTACGGAGAAATCCTTGGATTTTTGGGGCTAAACTTGATGAAGACCTCTGCTTGTTCTTGGGAGAAAAATTGTCGCCTCTTTCTCTTATTTTCTTTCTAAGGTTGGAGAATTTAGGAGAATAGATGTTTTAGGTAGTTTGTGACTAATTTACTAGGCTTAGAGTAGTCAAAACATCGTAGCTTAGGCTTTAAAAGAGGTAGGAAAAGTCTGGAATACCCTTGGGAAATTTAAAAGAAAAACTGCCGAAACTGTGACTCAGGGATCACGACTCGAAATGACGGGCCGTACTACTAGTTGACAGACCATCAACTGAGTCGTGTTTCTACCTAGGAATTTTAGGGGTTCTCTGGTCTCAGGAATTATGACTCCACAGGATGGACCATACTCCAGGAATACGGTTCGTCATATGACCCGTGATTCCATGGACAAGGGCTAAGGGTCTCTGAGGTTCTGGTTCCATGAGCCAGCAAGATGATCCGTGGTCCTGGACTGTGGGCCATGGTCTGACTCGTGGTCCCTGAGCCCTGAACTGATGGTCCTCTGATTAAGGGAAACCATGAGTGACACGATGGATTATGGTTCCAAACAATGGTCCGTGGTCTGACTTGTGGTTCCTGAGATTTGAACTGGGGGTCTACTAGATTTGGGACTACGATTTGAGATGATAGACCGTGGTTCCAAAATATAGTCTGTGGTTTTGAACCGTGGTTCCTAGAAACCTGAAATTTTCTAAAATTTTTATTTTCTACTGGTTTTCTGAGCTTAATCTGGGCATGGACGTTCTGAGGTATTACAATATATCCCCCTTCGGATCATAAACAAGCTGAGGATGGAGGGAAAGAGCTGCAATCCCCTCCAACTGAGTACTAGAAATTGATATCTAACTGAACTGAGTTCCATGAACATGAAAAGATGCTAAAACGTAAGCATAATTGAGGGAACAAGGTACTAAGACTGAATTACACAAGAGTAAACTGAGAGACTGGAGAGTAACTATTACCTCAAGCTAAAACTGAAGCGGAGGGAAAAAGGTGAGGGTTCTTGGACATCATGGCTGCTTCTGCTTCCCAAGTAGGTCCCTCTATGGACTGATTCCTCCGCAAAACTTTCAGTGAAGCAACTTCTTTGTTTCTCAACCTACGAACTAGACGGTCAATAATCTCCATTGGAACCTCCTCAAAGGTGAGGCTATCCTTCACAACCACACTGTCTAAAGGTATTAATTATGTTGGATCACCCACATACTTCTTCAACAAGGAAATGTGAAAGACTGGATAAACCGCTGCTAGTTCTGCTGGCAACTCTAACTCATAAGCCACATTACCAACCCTTTTCAAGATTTTGTAAGGACCTACAAACCTGGGATTGAGCTTCCATTTCTTGCCAAATCTCATCACTCCCTTCATATGTGACACTGTTAGAAAAACCCAATCATCAATTTCAAACTCTAAGTCTTTTCTCCTAACATCTATATAGGACTTCTGATGACTCTGAGTTTTCTTAAGTCTATCTCTGATAAGTTGAACTTTTTCCATAGCCTCATGAACCAAATATGGCCCAATCAAGGCTGCTTCACCTACTTCAAACCAGCCAACAGGCGATCTACATCTACGCCCATAGAGTGCCTCATATAGGGCCATCTAGATGCTAGAATAGAAGGTGTTATTGTAGGCAAACTCTATGAGAGGCATGTAACACCCCGGGATTCGAACCAGCTTTCTAAGTTGAAACTCTAAAAAAAATCATGTTTCCAGGGATAAAGGGTCCAAACCATGGAACGTGGTTAGAACCTCATGTTATGTTTTGGGAGTAGTATTTAGCACCAAGTGATGGGGGTTCAAGATAACCCAAGTTCAAAACTACATTGTCACCGTAGGTTGCCCTCCGTGGCTTATGACGGGATCCTTATGACATAGTTCTAACCTTGGCCGGTTAGGACAATCTTTTTTAGTGTGGGTGCATGACACTGGACTCCATGTAACTCAGCATGGTTTATGTCGGTTAAGAGAAACTCCGACATGATTAATTTCAAGCTATGAAGTTACATGTTATCATACTTTGAATTTTATTTGTACTTTATGTTTTATCTCTTATATCTTGATAATTCTCTTATGTTATTTCTACATGAAAAGGTTCACCTTAAGCATGTTTTAAGTATGTTTTTATCATTATCATGCATATCTGACATACTAGGTATATCATATAGTAGTGACGGATATTTTGCGCTGTATCCTCTTGATGATGCAGATTCAAGTGTTTCCCATCAGGCTCATGGCTAGACAAAGCTGGATATCCAGTCAGTGTTGGTGAGTCCTTATTGTTCGAGGGCTAGTTATGACTCTAGTTTATTTTGTTTACTTATTTTAATACTTTGAGTTAGCTAGGGTCTTGTCCTAGCAACTCTTTATGTCATGTATAGAGGCTTTCCATACATAGATAGTATTCGGGTCTCCTTTCAATCATGTTCTTTTGATATTATCTTATGGATTGAGTTATCTAATTCGTATTATGCTTTCGTTATGCTTAATTGATATGCCTGAGTTATGCTATGAACAAGGGTTAGCTTGGGGTACTTGTGGTCCTTGGTCCCGTGTTATGCCCGGGGGGTAGCCTCGGGGCATGACAAACTTGGTATCAGAGCCTCAAGTTCAAGAGTCCTAGGATGTCTGAAAGCTGCATCGAGTAGAGTCTTTTTCATGTGTATAAAGCATGCCACACATATGAGAGAGAAGCTATGAGGAGTCTTATAAAACTCAACTTCTTTCATGATCATATCATGCGATAGATCTTAACTCTAATGTTCCTCTAATATTTACCTTGTACATTTTAGATCATGCCTCGATGTGCTATGCCTCACCGAGCTACTCAGAATGTCACTCCTCCAGTTTCGGCCCCCAAGGTAACAAATGAGAAGCTTAGGAATGCCATCCATTTTGCTAGCCTAAACCTTGGCCTCTCAGGCCAATCATATGGCTCCTATCCTCGTCCACCCTCAAGGTGGGGTAGCAGCTTGAGTTTGTGATTTTATCCGTATGAACCCGCCAGAGTTTTGGGGTTCGAAAGTGAATAAGCATCTGCTAAATTTTATTGATGAAGTGAAGAAATTATTTGATGTGATGCAAGTGGTTGGTGTTGATTGTGTGGAGATCATGTCCTATCAACTCAAGGATGAAGCTCATATCTGGTCAAGCAATGGAATGATGCTAGAGCTAGGGACGAGGTCCCTATGACTTGGGAGTGTTTTGAGAGAGCCTTCGTTGACTGGTTCTTTCCATGAGAGTTGAGGCGAGTGAAGACTAAGGAATTTGTGAACTTGAGACAGGGATCTATGACTGTTCAGGAGTATAGTTTGAAGTTCACTAAGTTATCTAGGTATACCCATTCTATGGTAGCGGAACTGCATGATCAGATGAGCAAGTTTATCTATGGGGTTTTTGATTTGGTGAAGAAAGAGTGTAGGTCTGCTATGCCGTTGAGTGATATGAATATTTCCAGACTCATGACCCATGCTCACCAGATTGAGAGAGACAGGCTTAGGGAGATGGCTAGGGAGAACAAGAGGTCTATATCTGAGGGTTCAGGTTTTGGTCATCAGAGTTTCGATGGCGAACATCGCTCCTCATTCCAAAAGAAGTCATCAGGACCCGTTCATTCTTCTTCTAGTGCTCCTACCCAGGCCCAAAAGCCTCATCATGATCAGACTGGTAGAGGATCTAGTTCTTATTCACAGTCTCAGGAGAGTGTTGCTAAGAGATCTTCCCACCCTATTTGCAGCACGTGTGGGAAAACTCACCCAGGAGAGTGTAATTTGGGCACAGGTGCATGTTTCTGGTGTGGACAAGTTGGGCACATTATTAGAGACTACCCTTCAGCTAAGAAGGAGCAGGGAGGCAGTAGGGCTCAGTCTGCTCTAGCAGCCCCAGGAGGTCGACCAGCCCAGCAGGGCACAACTTCTAGTTCTGGTGGTCAGCGCCAGAACTGCCTTTATGCTATGTCCTCTCGTCAGGACCAGGAGGGTTCCCCAGATGTTGTTACTGGTATGTTGAAAGTTTTCTCGTTTGATGTGTATGCTTTGTTGGACCTCGGTGCCTCCTTATCTTTTGTAACCCCTTATATAGTATGCAAATTCAAAGTATGTCCTAAATTTATTTTAGATACCTTTTTTGTTTCTACTCCTATTGGCGAGTCAGTCCTAGACAAAAGAATATATTGAAATTGACCTATGTTGGTCCTTCAAATTGTCACTTCAGTAGATTTAGTAGAGTTGGAGATGACAGATTTTGATGTTTTTCTTGGTATGGATTTGCCACATGCGTGTTATGCTTCTATTTATTGTCGTACTCGGGTTTTCAGTTTCAAGTTTCCAAATGAACCCGTCTTAGAATAGAAAGGTATTCCCCCATCCTTCGAAAGGTCATTTCATATCTTATCTTAAGGCTAGGAAGATGATTTCAAAGGGGTATGTTTATCATATAGTTCGGGTTATGTACATGGAGTCCAAAAACCCCTCCTTTCAGTCGGTTCCTATTATGAATGAATTCCCAGAAGTGTTCCCAGAGGATTTACCTGGAGTCTCTCTCGAGCAGGAAATTGACTTTAGGATAGATCCTCTTTCGAATACAAATCATATCTCTATTCCTCCTTATAGGATAGCCCTGCAGAACTTAAAGAGTTGAAGGATCAAATGAAGGATCTTCTTGATAAGGGTTTCATTAGGACTAGCATTTCTCCATGGGGTGCTCCAGTATTATTCGTGCGAAAGAAAGATGTTTCCCTCAGAATGTGTATTGACTAGCGTCAGTTGAACAAGGTCACAATCAATAATAAGTATCCCATTTCTAGGATTGATGATTTGTTCGATCAGCTTCAGGGTGCTAGTTTCTTCTTCAAGATTGACCTTAGATCTGATTATCATCAGCTTCGTGTAAGAGAGTGTGATATTCTAAAGACAGCCTTCAGGACTCAGTATGGTCATTATGAATTTATTGTGATGTCTTTTGATCTAACAAATGCTCCTGCAGCTTTTATGGATTTGATGAACCGCGTGTTAAGTAGTTTCTAGATATGTTTGTGATTATTTTCATTGATGATATCCTCATCTACTCTCAGAGTGAGGAGGAGTATGCGGACCATTTGAAAGTTGTGTGGCAAACTTTCAAGGATCGAAAGTTATATGCTAAGTTTAGCAAGTGTGAGTTTTGGATGCAGTAAGTTTTGTGGGTCATATTGTGACTAAATAAGGTATTCAGGTTGATTCTCAAAAGATAGAGGCAGTAAAGAACTGGCCTAGAACCACTTTCCCGTCTGATATTAGAAGCTTTTTGGATTTGGTTGGTTACTACAGGATGTTTGTGGAAGGATTTTCTTCCATTGATGCCCCTTTGACTCGATTGACTCAGAAGAAGGTAAAATTTTAGTGGTCTGATTTGTTTGAGAAGAACTTTCAGGAATTAAAGACTAGATTAACCACAACTTCAGTGTTAGCTCTACCCAAGGGCCTAGATGTTTTTTTTTGTGTATTTTGATGCTTTTAGGATTGGTTTGGGTTGTGTTTTGATGCATTGTGGTAAAGTGATTTCTTATGCTTTGAGATAGCTTAAGACTCATGAGAAGAACTACCCTACTCATGATCTTGAGTTGGCAGTCGTGGTCTTTTCTTTGAAGATTTGGAGACATTACTTGTATGGGGTTCATGTGGATGTATTCACCAATCATAAGAGCCTTCAGTATGTGTTCACTCAGAAGTAATTGAATTTGTGACAAAGAAGATGGCTTGAGCTTCTTAAGGATTATGACATGAGTGTGCTTTACCATCCGGGTAAGGCTAATGTTGTGGCGGATGCACTTAGTAGATTGTCGATTGGTATTGTGTCTTCAATCAAAGAAGGAAAGAAAGAATTTTAAAGAGGTTCATAGACTAGCTCGGTTGGGATTTTGCCTTATGGACTCGACAGAAGGTGGTGTTATTGTTCAGAAAGGTTCTGAATCATCCTTGGTAGCAGAAGTGAAGGCAAAGCAAGACAGTGATCCCATTTTACTTCAGCTTAAGGGTGCAGCCCATCAGCAAATGGTTGAGGTTTCTCCCAAGGGGGAGATGGTGTACTTCGTTATCAGGGTCAACTATGTGTGCCATATCTAGATGGGTTGCACCAGCAGATTTCGACTGAGGCGCATAATTCCAGATATTCCATTCACCCCGGTGCCTCCAAGATGTACCATGATCTATGGAAAGTCTTATGGTGGAATGGTATGAAGAGGGACATAGATGGTTTTATGGCTAAGTGTCCCAACTATCAGTAAGTGAAGGTAGAGCACCAGCAACTAGGTGGCATGATTCAGAATATTGACATTCCTACTTGGAAGTAGGAAGCGATTAATATGGACTTCATTACAGGTTTGCCTCGTACTCGAAGGCAACATGATTCGATTTGGGTGATTGTCGACCGGATGACTAAATCATCCCATTTCTTGGTTGTTAAGACTACAGATTCAGCAGACGATTATGCCAGACTCTATATCTGGGAGATAGTTTGATTGCATGGTATTCCTTTGTCCATCATTTCAGATAGGGGCAGTCAGTTTACCTCTCAGTTTTGGAGATCATTTCATAAAGTTCTTGGTACTCAGGTGAAGCTTAGCACAACTTTTCACCCTGAGACAGATGGCTAGGCAGAGTGTACCATTCAAACTTTGGAGGATATTTTGAGGGCTTGTGTGATTGATTTCAAAGGTAATTGGGATGATCACTTACCACTTATCGAGTTTGCCTACAACAGTAGCTTTCACTCTAGCATCCAGATGGCTTCTTATGAAGAACTTTATGGTCGAAAATGTAGATCTCCTATTGGTTGGTTTGAGGTAGGTGAGGCAGCCTTTATTGGTCAAAATTCAACTCATGAGACTATGAAAAAAGTTTAGCTTATTAGGGAGATGTTGAAGACCGCTCAGAGTCGATAGAAATCATATGCGGATGTGATTAGAATGGAATTAGAATTAAAAGTTGATGATTGGATTTTCCTAAATGGGTCACCCATGAAGGGTGTGATGAGATTTGGAAAGAAAGGTAAACTTGGTCCCCATTTTTTAGGTCCTTATCAGATTCTGAGGAGAGTTGATAGTGTTGCTTATGAGTTGGATTTGCCAATGGAATTAGAAGTAGTTCAGTAGGATTTCCATGTTTCCTTACTGAAGAAGTGTGTTGGTGATCCAACCTTGATCGTTCCTTTGGAGGATGTAGGTGTGAAGGATAGTCTCACCTATGAGGATGTTCCCGTAGAACTCCTTGATCGTTAGATTCCAAGGTTGAGAAATAAGGAAGTCACTTCGGTAAAGGTCCTTTGAAGGAATCAGCTTGTCGAAGGAGCTACTTGGGAAGCGAAATTAGCCATGAAAGCCAAGTACCCTCACCTCTTTCCCTCCGATTCCTTTTAAGCTTGAGGTAATAGTTTCCTCCTTAGTATGTTCCTCTGATCCTATTCCATCGGCTCCTCTCATGATCCTAGCATGCATTCATGTTTTCGAAATTGATTCAATCATGTTTTAAGTTGAAAAGTTCAGTTTCATGTTTATTCCTTGATTTCCATGTTTTGTTGCTGGTTGGGCTATTTTTTCTTTAGTTTCCCTTGCATAGTCTACATTCGAGGATGAATGATTCCAAGGGGGAGATATTGTAACACCCCGGTATTTAAACTAGCTTTCTAAGTTGAAACTTTGAAAAAAATTGATGTTCCAAGGGATAATGGGTCCAAACCATGGACCATGGTTCGAACCATGACTCGTGGAATAGAACCGTGATTTAGGTTCTATAGGAACCAATCTCTGGTCTGAGACCACGAGTTAACTCTACGGACCGTAGTTTGTTCTACGGACCATAAAGTAGACTCGTGGAACTCAGGTCTGAGGTCTGTCATTCCTGAGGAACGATGACTTGGGTCTACGACGCATAAAAATTTATACGGGTTTGTCCTGTTGACCCGTAGACTACCTTCTGTAGCCTGTTGTTTTGGCCAAAAACGACCGATGAAAACCACAGGTCGTGGTTTGGTCTACGACCCTTGGAACCCATCCGTGGTCCCTGAAGGTCAACTTTTTCCAACTTCTTCCTAATTATAGTACAGGGGTATTTTAGTCATTATCCACCCTTTTAACTCCTAAATGATATCATTTTTACTATTTCTAGAAGGGTTTTCACCCTCATTAGCCTAAGTCCCTTCTCATTACCTCATTCATCTCCCAAAAAGGAAAAGAACTCTCTCAAGCTCAAAGTCTCAAGCTCCTAGTCCAAGTCTCCTAATCTTTTCAATTTCAAGTGGGTTAACTCCAATCAAGGTATGTGGGTATTTCAAAATAGGTTCCTTTCACCCTTGTTCCCAAAACCCCAAATTTTAAATTGTGATTTCATGAACTTTCAAATTAGGGTTCTTACCCAATTCTTATGGGTTTTGCTATAAATTATCTTCTCATGATTTTAATATGAAATTTCATTAAATTGCATGATTTACATGGGGTTTTACATATCAGTTCCTATTTCATGAGTTGAAGGTCATTTATGGTAAATCCTACATGCATGAATTAATTTAAGCAAATTGGGGAAAATGATAGCATGTTTCATGAATTTCAAGTAAGTGCATGCCTAGTTCCTATGTTATATGAAAGTATATGTTATTATTGAATTGAAATAAGGCCATGCATGTTTTCAAGTTATGAATTATTATGCAATGCAATACACCCGATGTGCCATCAATGCTCACGAATCATTTTCTAAACCAAGATTCGTGAGTAGTATGAAAATCCAGGATATGAACATGTTTATGAACAACCTTTGACATCTAGATATGTCACCTGTATGTGAGCCTCATGTTATGTTTTGGGAGTAGTATTTAGCACTGAGCAATGAGGGTTCTAGATAACCCAAGTCCAAAACTACATTGCCACCGTAGGTTCCCCTTCGTGGCTTATGACATGGTTCTAACCATGGCCGGTTAGGACAACCTTTTTTAGTGTGGGTGCATGACACTGGACTCCATGTAACTCATCATGGTTTATATTGGTTAAGAGAAACTCCCATATTATAATTTTCAAGCTATGAAGTAATATGATATCATACTTTGAATTTTAACCATACTTCATGTTTTATGTCTTATATCTTGATAATCCTCTTATGTTATTCTTTAGGAAAAGTCTCACCTTAAGGATGTTTTAAGTATGTTTTTATCATGATCATTCATATCTCACATACTCAGTACATCCTATAGTACTGACGGATATTTTGCGCTGCATCCTTTTGATGATGCAGATTCAGGTGTTTCACATCAGTCTCGTGGCTAGACGAAGCTGGATATCCAGTCAGTGTTGGTAAGTCCTCATTGTTCGAGGGCTACTTATGACTCTAGTTTGCTTCGATTACTTATTTTCATACTTTGAGTTAGCTAGAGTCTTTTCCTAGCAAATCCTTATGTCATGTATAGAGTCTTTCCAGACATAGACAGTATTTGGGTCTTCTTCGAATCATGTCCTTTTGATTTTATCTTATAGATTGAGTTATCTAATTCATATTATGCTTCCGCTATGCTTAATTGATATGCCCGAGTTATGCTATGACCAAGGGTTAGCTTGGGGCGTTTGTGGTCCTGGGTCCCATGTTACGCCCAGGGGGTAGCCTCGGGGCGTGACAAGGTAGGTGATCATCCCAACTACCCTTGAAGGCAATCACACAAGCTCTCAACATATCCTCTAAGGTCTGAATGGTATGTTTTTCCTGACCATCTGTCTGTGGATGAAATGTTGTACTAAGTTTCACCTGAGTACCAAGACCTTTCTGAAATAATCTCCAGAAGTGAGACGTAATTGAGGACCTCTATGTGAGATGGTAGAGAAGGGAACCCCATGCAACCTGACTATATCACTTATGTAGAGTCTGGCATAATCCTCCGCTGAATCTGTAGTCTTGACAGCCAAGAAGTGAGCTGACTTAGTAACCCTCTCCACTATCACCTAAATGGAGTCATCCTTCCTGCGTGTACGAGGTAAATCTGTAATGAAATCCATATTGACAACTTCCCACTTCCAAGTAGGAATGCTAATCTCCTGAGTCACACCCCCTAGTTTATGATGTTCCACCTTAACTTGCTGACAGTTGGGACACTTAGCCACAAAATCTATGATGTCCATCTTCATGTCATTCCACCAATAGACTTCCCGTAGATCATGGTACATCTTAGTGGCACCCGGATGAATAGAATATTTGGAATTATGGGCTTCGGTAAGGATCTGCTGCTTCAACGCATCCACATTTGGAACATATAAGCGACCCTAGTAACGGATCATACCATCTCCCCCTTGAGTGAAAACCTCAACTCTTTGTTGATGAACTACACCTTTAAGCTGAAGCAATATGGGATCACTATCTTGTTTCTCTTTAACCTCCGCTACTAATGAAGATTTTGACCCATTCTAGACTATCACACCCCTATCTGGCGTGTCCATGAGGCAAACTCCTAAGAGACCAAGCCTATGAACATCTCTGGCTAATTCTTTATTCTCTTTCTCAACATGTGACACACTACCAATGGACATCCTGCTGAGGGCATCGGCCACTACATTAGCCTTACCTGGATGGTAGAGCACATTCATAAGATAATCCTTGAGGAACTCAAGCCATCTCCTTTGACGAAGATTCAACTCTTTCTGGGTGAACACATACTGGAGGCTCTTATGATCTGTGAACACATCAACATGAACACCATATAACTAGTGTCTCCAGATCTTTAGGGCAAACACAACTGCTACAAGTTCGAGGTCATGTGTCAGGTAATTCTTTTCATTGACCTTAAGTTATCTGGAAGAATAAGCTATGACCTTACCCTGTTGTATCAAAACACAACCCAGGACGACTCTGGATGCATCACAATAAATCACATAACCATTTGAACCCTCTGGTAGAGTCAAGACAGGAGTTATAGTCAACATGGTTTTCAGTTCTAAGAAACTCATTTCACACTCATCTGACCACTGAAACTTGACCTTTGAGTCAACTTGGTCAATAGGGCAGCTATGGATGAATATCCTTCAACAAATCTCTGGTAGTAACCCGTCAAACCTAAGAAACTTCTGATGTCAGTCGGAGAGGTGGGTATAGGCTAGTGCTTTACTACCTCAATTTTTTGGGAATCAACACGGATCCCTTCTTTGGATACCACATGACCAAGGAAAGCAATAGACTGCAACTAGAATTCACACTTGCTAAACTTAGCAAATAATTGGCGATCTTTGAGAGTTTGCAGAACAACCCTCAGATGAGTCACATGCTCCTCCTTATTCCGAGAGTAAACTAGGATATCATCAATTAAAACAATGACAAACAAGTTCAAATACTATTTGAACACCTTATTCATTAAGTCCATGAAAACTGTAGGAGCATTGGTTAGTCCAAAAGACATAACTACAAATTCGTAGTGACCATACCAAGTCCTTAAGGCTGTCTTTAGGATGTCACTATCTCTGACTCTGAGATGATGATATCCAGATTTGAGGTCTATCTTAGAAAAGCAACTAGCACCCTGAAGCTGGTCGAACAAGTCATAAATCCTGGGGATAGGATATTTGTTCTTGATTGTGACTTTGTTCAACTGACGGTAGTCAATGCACATCCAGAGAGAACCGTCCTTCTTACGCACGAACAACATTAGACCACCCCATGGAGAGATGATGGGTCTGATGAAGCCTTTATCTAGAAGGTCTTTCAACTGTTCTCTCAATTCCTTATGCTCAGATGGAGCCATTCTATAAGGAGGAATTGAAATAGGCTGGGTATCTGGAAGGAGATCTATTCTGAAGTCAATTTCCCTTTTGGGAGGAACTCCAGAAAGATCTTCTGGGAACACTTTTGGAAACTCATTCACTACTGGGACTGACTCAAGAGTTGGGGTCTCGAAGTTTGAATCCTTAACCCAAAGAAGATGATAAATATACCCTTTGGAAATCATTTTTATGTACTTAAGGTAAGAGATTAACCGACCTGCAGGCACTGAATTACCAACCTTCCACTCTAAGACTGGCTCGTTATGAAACTGAAACCGAACGATCCTAGTTCTACAATTGATTGAGACATAACAGGAATGTAACCAATCCATGCCTAGAATGATATCAAAATCTACAATTTCTAACTCTACAAGATCTGCTGAGGTGACTTTCTGGGAAACTATGACAGGGCAATTTTTGTATACCCGTCTCGCTATAAGTGGGTCACCAACTGGAGTAGAGACTGAGAAGGTTTCTGGGAGGATTTCTGGTCTGACATTGAAATTTAGTGCTATATAAGGAGTTAAAAATGAAAGCATAGCCCACGGATCTAACAATGCTTAAACATGGGTATTAAAGACTCACAATGTACCTGTGACCACATCAGGAGAATCCTCCTAGTCCTGTCGAGCCTGAAGAGCATATAACCTGTTCTGGCACTGACCACCACCTATTCCAGATAAGCCACCCTTCTGAGTGGGGTGACCTACTAAAGCTGCTATAGAACCAGTATGAGTCTGTGGGTGAACATCCTTACCCTCTTGAGAAGTTGTTGGACAATCCCTCATTATGTGGCTTGGTTTACCACACCCAAAGCCGTTTCCACTACCTATCATGCACTCACCTTGGTGGTTTCTACCACACTTTATACACACTGGGTTAGTGAACCCACTAGTAACCATACTTTGGGACTTAGAGCCAGATGCTCTATCCCGTCGATCCTTCATGAACTTAGGCATTGGGGCACTAGCAGAAGATAGAGTTGAAGCTAAATTTTTTTGGCAATATTGAGAGCGGTTTCCACCCTCTGACCTCTGATGATAGTGGCTATAATCACATGTCCTAGCCCTCTTAGAATATCCTTCCCTTTCTTTAATCTTTTTCTCCTTAATTTGGTAACCATAAGTAGCTAACCTGGAGAAGTCCATCTCCTTAATGAGCATGGCCGTCTTGCATTCCTTGACCAAATCATCAGACAGTCTAGATATAAACTTGCTCATACAAGCTCTAGAGTCAGCTACCATTGCCGAAGCATGCTTGGATAGCTAAGTGAACTTCAAAAAATAATCCTTTATGCTCATGTCATTCTGCTTCAGGTTGATGAAATCCTGAACCATGGCTTCCCTAAGCTCTAGTGGGAACAACCGGTCCATAAAAGCAGTCTTGAAAAGATCCCAAGTCACTGGTCCTGCATTTTCACAATGAGATTCCTTCCATTGCTGGTACCAAGTGTAGGCCACTCGTTTCAGTTGATAAGCGGCCAAGTCTGTACCCTCGACTGGGGTGAGACCCATAATACCTGTTACTTTCTGAACATCCTCTAAGAACTGTTGGGGATCCTCTTTTGTCTTGTACCCATGAAACTCTAGAGGGTTCATCTGAGTAAAGTCCTGGATTTTGGCTGCAGCAGTATTAACCTGAGGCAGAGCAGGTATCGCAGCCTGCTGATTGACCTGGGCGGTCATGGCCTGAGCAAGCACTTCAAATGTAGCCCTCAATTCATGCGTAACCTGCTCATTCAATGGGTTTGTTGGAGCTGTTGGCTGTTTCCAAGCATTAGCTCTTCTAGGAGGCATTTTTCTGAAACGTGAAGAGCATGAGTTAGAATAGAAGGATATTAAATAGAGTTCATACTCTATAGCACGAGCTGGAAAAGAAGGGTTGTTATTCCTAATGAAGTCTCATAGATTCTCCCCTATAAGTGTGGCACACTTTACCATAAGTCTGGCATGCTTCACACCCATGAAGAAGACTCTACTCGATACGGCTTTCAGACATCCTAGGATACTGAAACCTTATGCTCTGATACTAAATTTGTCATGCCCTAAAGCTACCCCCTGGATGCAACACGCTTCTTAGTGTCACAAATTACCCCAAGCTAACCCATGGCATGGCATATCTATATAAAATTGGAGTAAAGCATACATTGTGCAGAAGCTAAAACCATCATTATCTGAAAGCAAGGAAGAACCCAAAAATCTGAATATATAAATCGTTTAGTGTTGACTGCAAAAAATAATACTAACAACTATTGAAACTAGTCTATGTCTGAAAGCCTTTTAATTGAATAGGAGTTGTTGGGACATGCCCCTAGCTAACTCTAAAAAATCTGAGACTGAAAATAAATACCTAAGATATAAGCATGTCTATAATCCTCGAAATATTGAGGACTCACCACTAAACTACTGAGTACGGACTGGAAGTCGAACTAAGCACGGTCTAGATGCTGAGCGTCTGAACCTACATCATAAAATGATATAGCACAAAAATATGTGTCAGTACTTTGAATGTATTGAGCATGCGAGATATATGCTAAGCTGAACAACATAATAACTGAGCATAGAAAAAGATATGCTGGAACATAAATGAAGCTAAACTAGATGCGATGACCAAGTACAAATCATGAAAATATAACATAATGAGTTAATTACTGAAATATATAAATATATACTTGATACATGGTCAATGCACATGAATCTGACTGTGGGAGATACTATTAGCCGATATACCCCAAGCTGAGCTAACTATGGGGACAACCAGTAACCCTGGATGGAAGGGTGTTCATACCTTACCAAGGTTACAAACAAGTCTGACGTGGATCCACTACTTATGTCTACAAGGGACAAGGAGCTACAGCCTAGTCTGACAGTTGACTCCTCTAAACCTACGATGGCGCCGTAGTTCTGGGACTTGGGGACTGATACTAAAGGTCTTAGCCTAAACTGATAGTTAAACCTTCATGCCCTCGTCTGCTCGGTTCTAAGTATACTCCCGACTGAATATAAGCAACAATGTACTGAAATGATGGATAGCTTAAAATACTGAAAATCAACTGAGAATTCAACATAAATATACTGAGGGATATGGCATTCGAATTCAGATGCATGAGCATATAACTAATCTGCCTAGTAAGCTTAATTCATGAAGTACTGTAAGCATACAAACTAGGGTTTATGAACATTGTACATAGAACTATACTAATTCTCCAAGAAACATGTAGTCAATACCATAGAGGTTGTTGGAATTGAATTTCAATAAATCCCTAAGACTTTGGACCCCTAGGTTTGAACAAATTCATGGAAAAAACTGAAGACTGAATAGAATCTATGGACCTAATGGGTGAAGGGAACCCACTAGTGAAATCCCACATACCTGGTGAATATATATATAGAGAAATCCTTGGATTTTTGGGGCTGAAATTGATGAAGAACTCTGCTTGTTCTTAGGAGAAAAATTGTCCCCTCTTTCTCTTAGTTTCTTTCTAAGGTTAGAGAATTTAGGAGAATTGATGTTTTAGGTTGTTTATAACTAATTTACTAGGCTTAGAGTAGTCAAAACATCATAACTTAGGCTTTAAAAGAGGTAGGCAAAGTCTGGAATACCCCTAGGAAATTTAAAAGAAAAACTGCCAAAATTGTGACTTAGGGATCACGACTCGAAATGATGGGCCGTACTCCTAGACGATGGACCATTAACTGAGTCATGGTCCTACCTAGGTGTTTTAGGGGTTCTTTGGTCTCAAGAATTATGACTCCACAGGACGTACCATACTCTAGGAAGACAGTTCGTCATGTAACCCATGATTCATGGGACAAGGGCTAAGGGTCTCTGAGGTTCTAGTTCCATGAGTCAATATGATGATCCGTGGTACTGGACTATGATCTGTGGTCTGACTCGTGGTCCCTGAGCCCTAAAATGATGGTTTTTTGATTAAGGTAAACCACGAGTGATAGAATGGATCATGGTTCCAAATAATAGCCTGTGGTCTGACTCATGGTTCTTGAGACTTGAACTGGGGGTCTATTGGATTTGGGACTACGGTTTGAGATGACGGACTGTGGTTCCAAACTACGGTCCATGTTCTTGAACCGTGGTTCTAGGAAACTTGAATTTTTCTGAAATTTTTATTTTCTACTGGTATTCTAATCTTATTCTGGGCGTGGAAGTTCTGGGGTATTACAGAAACGCATAACCCCGTTCATTAGTAAAAATTTCAATAATACTTGCTCACTAACCTAAAAATCTATTGCTCTTACCTTGTAGTTTGCGTACTCCTTCTGCCTGCTCTAGGATGCTATCAACTTAGTCTGAATGCCCCTTGATTTTTCATGCGCTTCCCTTACCAAGTTTACGACCAGAGGCTTCACATCGCCTGCCTCAAACTACCCTATGGGTGATCTATATACCCTCCCATACAGGGCCTCAAATGGTGCTATGTCGATACTGGAGTGGTAGATATTGTTGTATGAGAACACACACAATGTTAGAAACTGATCCCAATGACCCCCAAAGTCAATCACACATTCTCTCAGCATATCTTCCAACACCTGGATTGTTCTCTCTAACTGAGCATCTGTCTGAGGATGGAATGTTGTGTTGAAAGTGCATTGAGTGCCCAACTTTTCATGTAACTTACCCTAGAACTTAGAGGTAAATTGTGTACCCCTATCTGAAATGATGGATAGTGGTACCCCATGCAGTCTCACGATATCCTTAACATAGATCATAGCTAACTGCTATGAATTATAGTCCACTATGACCGGAATGAAATGAGCTGACTTGGTCTGCCTATTCACAATGACCCAAATAGAGTCATATTTTCCCAAAGCATTGGAAAGTCCCACCACAAAATTCATGGCTATCATTTCCCACTTTCACTCGGGAATAGGCATTCTCTAAAGTAGTCCTGCAGGTCTTTGGTGCTCATATTTGACCTGCTGACATTTCTGACCCTTGGGCAAGAATTCAGCTATGTCCCTTTTAATCCCAGGCCACCAGTAAAGTTGTCTCAAATTCCTGTACATCTTGGTTATGCCTAGACGAATTGAATATAGCAAACCATGAGCCTCTGCCAACACCTTATGAATTATGTCATTGACTCGAGGAACACATATCCTCTCTCTAAAATTCATCACCCCGCCAGAGTCTAACATGGCATCCCTGGACTCTCTGGATGTTACATTGCTCCGAAGCTTGTTCAACTATGCATCCTGAAACTGCTTGGCCTTTATTTCATCTATGAAAGTGGATTTGCCCTAAATACTGGCTAACACCCCACCCTATTCTGAGATGCCCAGTTGTATGAACTTAGATTCTAGAGCCCAAATCTCTTTTGCCAATGGTTTTTGACACCCCCTAATAAGCCAAGCTGCCCAAGCTGACTATTTTCCAGCTCAATGCGTCTGCAACCACATTAGCCATACCCGAATGATATTAGATGGTCGCATCAAAATCTTTCAACAACTCCATCCACCTCCTCTACCTCAGATTCATGTCTTTTTGAGTGAATACATGTTGCAGACTACGATGATCGGTGAAAACTTCACACCTGACACCGTAGAGATAGTGTCTCCAAATCTTGAGTGCAGAAACCACCACTAATAACTCCAAGTTATGGGTTGGATAGTTTTTCTCGTAAGCCTTCAACTGCCTAGAGGCATATGATATAACATTCATATCATGCATTAATACAGCACCCAAACCCGAATGTGAACCATCACAATATACAATGAAATCATTACCTTCAACCGGCAATGATAGAATGGGAGCTATAGTAAGAAGTGTCTTGAGCTTTTGGAAGCTATCCTCACACTTGTCGGACCACACAAACGGTATCTCCTTCTAAGTCAACCTCGTCAAGTTAGTAGAAATGGACGCAAAATCCTTGACAAATCTATGGTACTAGCCTGCAAGCCCAAAAAAACTCCTCACCTCAATCCCAAACTAGGCCGGACCCAACTATTAACTGCTTCAATCTTCTGGGGATCCACCATCACCCCTTTTTCTGACACTACATGCCCAAGGAAAGCGACTGAAGTAAACCAAAATTCACATTTAGTAAATTTTGCATATAGCTTCTGGTGCCTCAAAATATCCAACACAATACAAAGATTCTCAGCATGCTCTTCCTTACTCTTTGAGTAGATCAAGATGTCATCTATATACACAAGAATGAATGATTCTAGATAAGCTTTGAACACCCAATTCATCAAATTCATGGATGTTTCTGGTGCGTTCGTCAACCCAAACGACATCACTAGGAACTCGTAATGCCTACACCGAGTCTGAAAAGCAGTCTGATGGATGTTCTCAGGTCTAATCTTTAATTGATGGTACCATAACCTTAAGTCAATTATTGAAAACACAGACGCACCCTATAACTTGTCAAAAAGATCATTTATACGGGGTAAAGGATACTTGTTCTGGATGGTAAACTTGTTCAATTGCTTGTAGTCTATGAACATTAGCATACTACCATCCTTATTTTTCACAAACAAGACTGGAGCACCCCAAGGTGAAGTATTGAGATGGATAAAACCCTTATCTAAGAGTTCCTGAAGTTGAGTCTTAAGTTCCCTCAACTTTTCCAGAGCCATACAATATGGAGGAATGGAAATTGGGCGAGTGTCTGGCTCTAAATCTATACAAAAATAAATATACCTATCTGGAGGCATACTAGGCAAGTCTGCCAGAAACACCTCCTGAAACTCCAAAACAATCAGAACTGACTCAATCGATGGGGACTCTACACTATCATCTTGGAGATGATCTAAGAAGGCCAAACAACCTCTCCCCTCTAGCTTCCTAATCATGACAAATGATATGATCTTATCCGGCTTAGGCTTGTACACACCTTCCCACTCTAGACTATCCTAACCCAGGATTTCTAAAGCCATAGTCTCAGTATTACAATTCGATATTGCATGATAAGTAGACAACCAGGTCGAACCTAAAATAACATCAAAGTCTAACTTGTACAGAATAACCAAATCTACTCAAGTCTGCAGCCCCATAAATACCACAGGACAAGTACGATAAACATGAGTCACTTTCACACACTCTATAACCGGTGTAGAAATATTTACAGGGGAATCAAGGTAATCAAAAATCAACTCCAGACCCAAGGCAAAATTTACATACATAAGAGTAAGTAGAAATTGGATCAAATAGTACAGAATCCATCCTATCAGACTCGTGGTTCTTGAGACTTGAACAAGGGGTCTATTGGATTTGGGACTACGGTTTAAGATAACGGACAGTGGTTCCAAACTACGGTCCGTGGTCTTGAACCGTGGTTCCTAGAAACTTGAATTTTTCTGAAATTTTAATTTTCTACTGATTTTCTTATCTTAGTCTGGGCGTGAAAGTTCTGGGGTATTATAGAAACGCATAACCCCGTTCATTAGTAAAAATTTCAATAATACTTGCTCACTAACCTAAAAATCTATTGCTCTTACCTTGTTGTTTGCGTACTCCTTCTGCCTGCTCTAGGCTGCTAGTAACTTAGTCTGAATGCCCCTTGATTTTTCATATGCTTCCCTTACCAAGTATACGCCCAGAGGCTTCACATCGCCTACCTCAAACCACTCTATGGGTGATCTTTATCCCCTCCTATACAGGGCCTCAAATGGTGCCATGTCGATACTGGAGTGGTGGATGTTGTTGTATGAGAACACACACAATGTTAGAAACTGATCCCAATGACCCCCAAAGTCAATCACACATTTTCTCAGTATATCTTCCAACACCTGGATTGTCCTCTCTAACTGACCATCTATTTGAGGATGGAATGTTGTGCTGAAAGTGCATTGAGTGCCCAACTTTTCATGTAACTTACCCTAGAACTTAGAGGTAAACTGTGTACCACTGTCTGAAATGATGGATAGTGGTATCCCATGCAGTCTCACAATCTCCTTAACATAGATCATAGCCAACTGCTACGAATTATAGTCCACTCTGACCGGAATGAAATGAGCTGACTTGGTCTGCCTATTCACAATGACCCAAATAGAGTCATATTTTCCCAAAGTATTGGAAAGTCCCACCACAAAATTCATGGCTATCCTTGTCCTGCAGGTCTTTGGTGCTCATATTTGACCTGCTGACATTTCTGACCCTTGGGCAAGAATTCAGCTAGGTCTCTTTTAATCCCAGGCCACCAGTAAAGTTGTCTTAAATTCCTGTACATCTTGGTTATGCCTAGATGAATTGAATATAGCAAACCATGAGCCTCTTCCAACACCTTATGAATTATGTCATTGACTCGAGGAACACAAATCCTCTCTCTGAAATTCATCACACCGCCAGAGTCCAACATGGCATCCCTGGACTCTCTGGATGTTACCTTGCTGTGAAGCTTGTTCAACTGGGCATCCTAAAACTGCTTGGCCTTTATTTCATCTATGAAAGTGGATTTGGACTAAATACTGGCTAACACCCAACCCTTTTCTGAGATTCACAGTTGTATGAACTTAGTTTCTAGAGCCCAAATCTTCTTTGCCAATGGTTGTTTTGACACCCCCTAATAAGCCAAGCTTCCCAAGCTGACTATTTTCAAGCTTAATGCGTCTGCAACCACATTAGCCATACCCGGATGATATTAGATGGTCGCATCAAAATCTTTCAACAACTCCATCCACCTCATCTGCCTCAGATTCAAGTCTTTTTGAGTGAATACATACTGCAGACTACGATGATCGGTGAAAACTTCACACTTTACACCATAGAGATAGTGTCTCCAAACCTTCAGTGCAAAAACCACCACTAATAACTCCAAGTTATGGGTTGGATAATTTTTCTCGTAAGCCTTCAACTGCCTAGAGGCATATGCTATAAAATCCATATCATGCATTAATACAACACCCAAACCGGCAATGATAGAATGGGAGCTATAGTAAGAAGTGTCTTGAGATTTTGGAAGCTCTCCTAACACTTGTTGGACCACAGAAACGGTATCTCTTTCTAAATCAACCTCGTCAAGTGAGTAGCAATGGACGCAAAATCCTTTACAAATCTATGGTACTATCCTGCAATCCCCAAAAAACTCCTCACCTTAATCCCAAACTAGGCCGGACCCAACTCTTAACTGCCTCAATCTTCTGGGGATCCACCATCACCCCTTTTCCTGACACTACATGCCCAAGTAAAGCGACTGGAGTCAACCAAAATTCACACTTAGTAAATTTTGCATATATCTTCTGGTGCCTCAAAATATCCAACACAATGCAGAGATTCTCAGCATGCTCTTCGTTACTGTTTGAGTAGATCAAGATGACATCTATAAACACAAGGATTAATGAATCTGGATAAGCTTTGAACACCCAATTCATCAAATTCATGGATGTTTTCGGTGCGTTCGTCAACCCAAACGCCATCACTAGGAACTCGTAATGCCTACACCAAGTCTGAAAAGCATTCTGATGGATGTTCTCAGGTCTAATCTTTAATTGATAATACCTTAACCTTAAGTCAATTATTGAAAACACAGACGCACACTATAACTGGTCAAAAAGATCATTTATACGGGGTAAAGGATACTTGTTCTGGATGGTAACCTTGTTCAATTGCCTGTAGTCTATGAACATTCGCATACTACCATTCTTATTTTTCACAAACAAGACTGGAGCACCCCAAGGTGAAGTATTGAGATGGATAAAACCCTTATCTAAGAGTTCCTGAAGTTGAGTCTTAAGTTCCCTCAACTTTGTCGGAGCCATACGATATGGAGGAATGGAAATTGGGCGAGTGTCTGGCTCTAAATCTATACAAAAATAAATATCCCTATCGGGAGGCATAGTAGGAAAGTCTGCAAGAAACACCTCCTGAAACTCCAAAACAATCAGAACTGACTCAATCGATGGGGACTCTACACTATCATCTCGGAGATGATCTAAGAAGGCCAAATAACCTCTCCCCTCTAGCTTCCTAGTCATGACAAATGATATGATCTTATCTGGCTTAGGCTTGTACACACCTTCCCACTCTAGACTATCCTTACCCAGAATTTCTAGAGCCACAGTCTCAGTACTACAATTCAATACTGCATGATAAGGAGACAACCAGGTCGAGCCCAAAATAACATCAAAGTCTAACTTGTACAGAATAACCAAATCTACTCAAGTCTGCAGCCCCATGCTATCACACACTCTATAACCGGGTTAGAAATATTGACAGGGGAATCAAGGAAATCACAAATCAACTCCAGACCCAAGGCAAAATTTACAGACACATAAGAGTAAGTAGAAATTGGATCGAATAGTACAGAAGCCATCCTATCAGAGATAAGAATGGTACTTGTGATCACTGCATATGATGCCTCGGCCTCAAACATCCCTGGAAAAGAATAATAGTGGGCTCGGTCATTAATTTGAACAACTTCCCCGGTTGGTTGCACTGCTCCCCTGCCCGCGCCGCTATTCCTTTTATCTCTCTCGCATTCCTAAAAGTTACCTCGCCCACCCTGTGGACGACCCTTAGCATGACCACCTCTAGCCACTGGGACCACAGCCTTAGACTGTTGTTGAGCCTGATTACTTGTATGTCTGTGAGGGCACTCCCTCTTTATGTGACCCAAATAATCACAATGTAAACATTTATGGTCAAGAGTGGGCCTGCTGGTAGAAGTGTAGGAAGCCCCCTAGCCTCTAGGAGCTAAAAACTTACTGGCTCTCGAATGACCATATGTAGAAGCGGGAAAGGCTGACTGAATCAGACGAGTGGAATACACCTGCTGATTGTGGCCCCGAGAGTATGAACCACCAAAATTTCCATTATTTTGGGACTACTTGGCTAATACTTTAGCTTGTCTGACCTGCTTAATCCCTTCAAATTTCTTTACATAGTCTATGACCTCATTAAAGCTCTTACCTATTGTAGTCATGTGCATTGACAACACCTGCAATTCAGTATTCAAACCTTTCACAAACAACTGAATCCTCTCCTCTTTGGTGCCTAACAAGTTAGTAGAAAAATGGGACAAGGCATGGAACTTGGCCTCAAATGCTAAAACTGATATGTTACCCTACTCAAGAGCCCAAAACTCATCCTTCTTATGATCCCTCAAGATACGGGGCACATACTTCTCTAAGAAGAGAGCATGAAACTTCATTCAAGTCAGCGAAGGCAAAATCGATGGCCGATATTCCACATGATACCTCCACCATTGCTTAGCATCACCCTGCAGCTGAAACGTAATGAACTCAACCCCACGCTATTGCACAATGCCCAGCTTGTGAAATCTCTCATAACAGTCCAAGATAAATTCATAAGCATCTTCCTTCTCAGTACCCTGAAATATAGGAGGTTTCAGTTTCAGAAACATTGTCAGTATCTTATGCTCATTTCCTGTCATAATCAGTCCTAGCATTGGACGGAAGAACTCATCAGTACCCGATGCCGCATCCATCCTAGGAGTCATTGCAACCGCTAGCTAGGTGCCCAGAACCTGATCTGCATTATCCATAGGAGTGGCTCCTGCACCAACCAGTCCACTCAGAAAGCTCCACACCTGCTAAAATGCTTCGGGCATTATAGGGGGAAGGCCTGCACCTCCAGCCAGTGTCGCCTCCTCTTGTTCCGCGCCCTACTCAACAACAACCTCTCTTTCTTCCTCAACATAATCCTAGGGTGGGGGAGGGGTTGCCTCTCGTGCACCTGCAGCTCCTTGAGCTCCACCCCTGGCGGGTGTTGCTCTACCTTGGCCCCTGCCAGTATCCCCTCATCTACCTCTGATTCCTAGGCCCGATGTTGGGACTGCTGCTCTTGCTCCGTTATTTCTCGTATTAACCATTTGTGGACAAAGAGTGAAAGGAGTTACATACCTATTTGTATCACCAGATACCAATTGGAATCAAGTTATAACACAAAGGAAGAAAGAAGAGATAGTTTTTCTAAAGTCCTATAGCCTCTCAAATAAAAGTACAGACATCTCTGTACCGTTCTATAAGACTTTACTAGACCCATTTTTGTATGACTAGATTAACAAACCTAGGGCTCTGATACCATCTTTGTCATGACCCAACCAATCGTGACTGGCACCCATCCAAAACCCCTCGATGAGCGAACCAATATCGACCCAAAACTTATCATTCTAATAGCTCAAAACCAGTTTGCATAAAATAATCTATCATTTATAATCTCAAAACACTAGCAAAGTAAGAATCTGCGGAAAATCTCCCTAGAACCTAAAGTTAGCATACCAAAATATACTACCAACCATCTAAAATACGGGGTGCAACCCCAAAAGCAAAATGAGAGTTTAAGCCCGAAAAAAGTGGGCTATAACTAGTCATAGATGAAAATAAGGTAGCCCGGAAGAACAAGTTACCCTTGAATCCTGAATTTGCCAAATCTAAAATTGAGGTCGTGTTTCAGCTGCTGAAAGATGTCCTGTACTCACATAAAGGAAAAGCAAGTGCAGAATCAGTACACAACCACCATGTACTTGTAGGATCATCGGCTAGCTCGAATAAACAAGATATGAACAGTAAACCAAAGCTGAGTAAAGTGAAGTAAACATGTAATACAAGTCAACAATATAACTAGACTACAAGTCTCTTCCTTAACTTAACAACTACATGTAACCAATTAAAAACCACTGACAATACCCAGTGACAATAAAAATTTATCCCTTTTTACACAACCCGGACCAACCAAGGATCCCTTGGACACCACCTATGTGTTCAATATGCAATCCCGGTCTACACTAAGATGAACCTCACATTTAAATATAATCACTCAGCCTCTCATGGACCATATGCAATGATCACAATTCAAGAATACAACCCGATTCACTCATAGAACCATCAAAAGAATACAATCAGTACGAGTAAATCAACTCGTACTAGGCGTGGTACCCGAGCAACCATTATGAATTTTCTACCAGGCATAGTACCTGAGCCAACCAATAAGTATCCCGTACTAGGCATGGTACCTGAGCCAACTAATAAGTATCCTATACCAGGCATGGTACCCGAGCCAACCGAATGTCACAAAAAATCCAATCAATCAACAAACAATGAACAATATCATACTTGTAGAACAACAAGAAATAAAACAAGTTCATTTCACAAGACTTATAACTGAATAAGTAGAAATTCATAATCCCATTCACTATGCATGCAAACTCACACAATACTAAGCGGTAATACATGAACACATATTGCATATTAGGAAACAACAACCATCACCTACCTCGAATTACACAAAAGCTCAACTGGACTGGAGCCTTCCCATGTTCCATAGCCTATGCCTGTTCTTGGTCTTTGGGATGAAAAATAATGAAGAATGGTGTTAAAATTGACCAAATCACCCTTTTCTTTCTCCAAAATGATCTTGAGGAAAAACTGAACATTTTGGGGAAGTTTTTGTATTAAATCCTGACTCAGTCTGCTATAGCGGTCCATACATCGCTACAGCACCACCGCATAGTGGAATAGACCGTTATGGCGGTGCTAACCAAAGTTGACTTCTGCTATACCAGAAATTATGTTGTTATAGCGGTGGTCGCTACTGCGTTGTGTCAACTGCTATAGCAGTTTACACAGGACAAAAAGTCGTAAAATCCCCTAGAAGTGCCAATTTTACAACACACCTTAAATACCTGACATTCCGGAATAACTTCTTCACATGAACCTCGATACTGGGATTTCTACTCACCTAAATTCACTTTTGAAAAGTCCTCTGGACTCCATTATGTCTTGGATAATGGAAAAACTAGCTTACTATAAGACACACTACCAAATACTTACTTGGATTGTCATAGACCATACCTTTCTCAAAAATCATCCGAGACTAGCCTAGCCCAGAATTTCCAACTCCCAAACTCAAAATTTTAGTAACCCAAAACTTGGCCAAAAAAAATTACCTGTAACAATGGACCCGGTCGTTACACTACTTTACCAATATATGTGCTTTACTCGGTATCATACTGGATCAATGTATACTTTATAAGAAGGATCTTTCAATTGCTCTGTTAACTTTTTTTATCTCTGTAGTAAGGGTATCAAAATTTAGGTTGATACTATTGTCACCTCTTATAATATGGACACTACCAACCACTTAAGACTATATAACCATTTCTCAATAACATATTTTATCCTTCATATGAGTCATACTCAAAATGGGAATTGTTTTCCATGAATGTACTTAGTCTATGTTATTCAACTAATGTTCTACTATGTTTCAAGTGCAACCTCTGCTCTTTTGTAAGCAATTATATTGTATTATGCCTTCTACGTCTTGAGATACTCTGATAGATCTTAGCTTATGTTGATCCTCTTAACATTTATCGACCCTAAACTTTGGTCACGTGCTAATCCATTTTTACCTGAACACCAATTACGGTGGGACACACCTATGCATATATTCCTATAATATAATTTAAATGCTTATCCTTGAGCTTTTTATCCATAAAAGAAATCATTTAGGTCATATCCTATTCGTTCTAATCAAATAGAGGTATTCTATGGAAATAATCTATGTAATAATCTAGGATAATTTCTGGTAAGGCATCCTGGCCCTGTTGGACAGCTAAGGGTATCTCTGGTAATACTGGTGTGACACCTCTACTTAACAATCGAAACTACAATCACATCTTTAACTTATAAAAACAAAGTTGGTTCGACCATTTCCACTCTAAGATATACATAACCCTGAAGGTTTGGAGCATATAAGCCAAAGAGTTCTAACAGTCCTCCTTAGAACTTAATTCTATAAGCATTGGAGGAATTGAAAAAAAAGTTTTCAGCCTGAAAAGCCAACTGTATTCTCCTGTCAAGATGTATTAGGAGATATCATTCCCAATCTCTGTAAGGTGATAACCCTTAACAATGTAATCATATAGTAATATCCCCATGTGTCCTTCATAAATATACTATGGGTGACACCAATTAAGCCATAACTATATAGGGCACATGAATCTCTACAAGCATTTTTTTTAAATAGTTATAGATCTGAGAGATCGTACTCACTGAGCTATCACATCCCAATTCTGAATCTTTATGTGACTAGTGATTATTAGCTAGAAGATGCATCTCAAACAATTGTATTATTGGAATTTTGGCATGATCTGAGATTGTCTTTAATAGGCAGAATTTGTATGATGATAAAGCAGAGTATGAATCAGAAGTAATTTCATATGACTTAGCTCTATCGCACAATCTAGATCATGAAAAAATGTCATAATTCCTAAATTCCCAAAAAGCTCCCAAATTATAATTTTGATGCACAACACATCCATAATTGTGGCTCTACTAGACACGGCTTTATAGACTTCCTCGGACACTTGAATCTAGTGCTCTGATACCATGTTTATCATGCCCCACAACTAGATTAAGTGGACAAGTACCATATGAACACATGCTATAAATATGATCTATGACATATTCTTTATAGATGAATCACTATAAATATGATAACTGACAAGAACAATATATGCACTAAACTAGCCTTTGACCAAACTAATACAAATGACATCACCACAGTGTCTATAAAGTCTCTATTAGAATAGGGAACTACACAACTGTCAAGTGATCGGGACAGGTCTCTGCCATACCCATACTCTGAAAATATCTACAACAAAATAGAATACAAGATCTAGACAGGCTCCAGGGGAAATGGAGCTCACCAACTGCTCTGCTGATGTAGCACAGATTCCTACTAAAGGTGTCTGCAACTCTGTGAATCTTATCCTACATTTTTAAGAATGCAGTACCTCACACCATAAGGGCGTTAGTATGTTTAAAACATGTACTGGTATGTAAGGACATGCCTATGAATCAAAATGTGCTCAATTGAAATTTAGTTGTGACAAGAAGCAACCTATGAAACTTTGGGTCACATGAAACCATTTTGTCATTTTTATATAAGTGTCTTCTGGATTGTTTATTAATATGAGATCAAATGATAAAATTCTCTATGGAATCATGTAATTTATGTACTTTCAAATGAATAAATTATAGCCTCTATATATCAGCCTTGAGGGCTATATATCACCTGGATAGCATATGAACTATGTTATCTCTGAATCTCATACTAAAATGTTAAGTTTGGTAGTCTATGATCTTTAATGGTATGCCATAGAGTATCATCTCTGAGGGTCAGCCCGCAGGAAGGTACGCCATAAATGCCTCTACTCTGAGGTTATATAATAATAATAGATTGGTACGCCCGTAGGCTCAACTCTAAGGATTTGTGGTCTCAGGCATGTGCACAAGACAGCGTCACATTATGAGTCATATGAATATAATATCTCTGACCTTTCCCTACCATAGCTTAATTTATCTTTTAACAACAGATGCCCTGAAGGCCTCTAAATAATTAATTACACTATGAAATCAACTGTACAAATAGTAATCTTTGAATGACAATTTATGAACTCTTTTTAACAAATGGTAATCTCTGATTAAGTGAATCAACTCGTAAACTTCTCTAATTCAAATAAATCATATGGATATGTATATATTGTATAGATGATGAATATGCTATGAAAATATAATTATCTATAGAGACATATAACAAATGTACTATATGAGTTCTATCAAATACAAATGTAGGCACATATATCGCTCAGATGCCTATATGAATACTTTGACTTGAAAGGATTAGCTCGAATACTCTTGAATGTATGGAAAATGAACAATTGATATGCAAGAGTGATAACAATGAAGTATAGGGCACACAAAAAATGAATACCAATTTCTATAAATCATATAAACTATATAGACCCTTGTAGAGAAATGTGTAACATAGGGTAGTGCCTTGCGGTGAATGGAGGTTTTAGCCTTACATACCTTTTTAAGCCCTTTTATGCTAATGGTCACACCTTTATGGAAGTCAAGGTTCTCAATTCATTCTAATCACTTTTAGAACCACTCTTTTCATGCTAGGAAGTATTAAATAACAACCTAGGATCAAGTCTAGCTGAACTATTACCTACCCATAAATATTTTCCAACTTTACATACATTTAGGGCTCTAACCCAATAATTCCATCATTAATTCATAATCTAGTGATGCCTCGAGCCCATAAAAATACAATAAATGGAAGAACAATATAAAAAAGAAAATGATAAACATAACATAAAATAATGATAATTGCCTATGCTATCATGAAGTCCTAACCTACTTCTACACTAAGGATCCTTAATTGAATCATCCCAAGTCCAAAAGCAACATATACTTAAGCTAAAGCATCTAACTCTAATCCCAAGGATACTACACATTCTAAACTAAGTCTCACTAGGGAACAACAACCCAAACCAAGGATTTCAAAGTGGGAATCTACCTTAAGACCCCTAAACATTCTACAAGAGTCGATGAACCTAGATAGAATATATTCAAACCATAATATCCCACCAACCATTAGAAACTTATCATACCCATACCTTAAAAGAGAAGAGTCTACAAATAAGAAATTGTAACCTACTAGGAAGACGAACACGTGCTCTTGAACCCACTGACCCAGAGCTTATCTCCCCCAAGAAGCCTTCAACCATTGCCACACTATCAAGAAAGTAACATACACATTAAGACATGAAGAATGATACCCATATTACTATTTTGGAATTTGGGTCAAAAACCGAGTTAAAAATCACCCACTCGGCCAGCTACCAAAAATTGAGAACAAATATTCACAACAACATCCCTCACGGGACATGGGTCAAATGCTCAAAAATTGAGCACAATCTTCCCTCAATGCGTGCCCAAAATAGATCTCTAATGATAAGAGAAAGCGAGAATTAAAGTGGCGAAAGTAACGAAATTAACACAGAAAACATACCATTTTATGATGGGAATTTGACCACGGACGAGGACCCAACAGTTCCAAGCTTGAGTTTATGATCCCTTAGCAATTTTTGAGCTCCAAGATCTCAACAATGGCGGAAAAATAGATAGAAATGAGTTAAAAATAAGGAGAAGAGTTTATATTCTGCCAATCCATGGCCTTCGCATAATGGTGAGGGCATAGCGTACGCGGGCCTGCGTAGGCGGCTGGCCTCTTGCAAAGGCAAAGAGAAGTGGAAGTCGAGGCCTAGGGCCCTTTCTTAACAGACACAATACATCAATTGCACACACGAAGGCCAAAAAACTCAGCCCTCTACGTACGCGATGGACCCATCATGGACATGAAGGGTAAAATGCCCCTACACCAGATGCTGAATAACCAACAATTCTACAAGGTTCAAAAACACTCAGATGGACCATCGAGATTCATCCAGAATCTCGTATATGCAAACGAACTATGCTACCCTACCAAAAATGAGATTTTTGACTCAACAGAATTATGAAAATGACCAACAGAGGTCGTCTTGATGAAAAGTTGACCAAAATCAACACTTTGCCAATTTTGCCAAAAAAAACACCCAAGTGCCCCAAATGAGTCTGAAAGCCTCGAAACCCAAACCCAAGGTCTCACCAGCCCAAAGTTAATGTTACAAAGCTAACGGTGCTGAAAAAACCTCATTCGTGCCCATCTTTTCTAAAAGTTGACCAAAGTCAAACTTATCACTTATAAGAGTTCCAAAATATGGAAACTCTTCTATAACTCAACCGAACAACCCAGGATCGAACCATCAGTCTCGACTAGTCATAAATGAGCTGTAACCACTGTAAGAAATCTTGAAATGCTAAAAATGCATAAAATAGAGAAAATGACCTAGAGGGTCATTACAATATCCAGTACTAAAAGAACTTTTGTCCTTGAAAGTTAAGAAATAGAAGGCACCCAAAAGCTTGAAAATTCTAGGATATCAAGCCCGCGTATCAAGATCGGCTCCTCAAGAAGCCTCCTTGACTAGGCGATGCCTCAAAGAATTCTACCACAAGAAAAGTTCCTAAACCTTAACTTCTAACCTGCCATCCCACATATAGCAGCAATTTCTTACTCGAAAACCAAGGTCCCATTTAACTGAATAGACTCCCGCTAAAGCACGAGAACCTAACAAAAATCATACCATCACAATGCAGACACTGGAAAAACCAGGATGAACACCCAATTGTACTAGTAACTATGCTAACTCCAAAAGTTACCTCCTCAATACTCTAACTCAGGAACTCTCTGATCCGCATAACCCTCTTGCCTATACTGCACTATATGAAGCCTTGCCCAAATCAACCGTACCGTAACTGTGAAGCCATGCAACCAGCCAATCACCCAAGCTATCCTCAAAACCATCGACTAACCCACTAGAAACCTATATGTCCTACCACCCTTCACCTCTAATGAGGCCATTTGAATACTCAAACTCTACCCAAGCCAAACATTGGTCCCACTTATCTCCAAAATCCATAACACTTGCTCGTAGCATATCCTCGAGAACTAGAATAGTCTGCTTCGACTGACTATCAGCCTGTAGATGGACAACTCAGCTAAGATCAACCCATATACCCAAAGTCATCTAAAACAACCATCCAAAACTCAATTGCAAGCAAAACACCATGGTCAAAAATTATATAGATAAGCACCCCGTGCTGAAGAATAATCTCCCAAAGGTAGATTCTGAACCAAACTGTCTAAACTATACAAGGTCTGGCCTGGCAAAAAATGAGTAGACTAGATCACTCCAACAATGATGACCCAACAACAACAAACCTCTATAAGGTGCATGGCAAGCCTACCACAAAGTCCACAGTCTCCATGCAAGCAATAATCTGCTAGACTTCCAAAACAGTGAGTCAAACCAACCTATTGTTCAAGGACTGGGTGCCCGAAGCCAATGGTCGCCACTTAGTTACAAGGAATTCCACAATTTGTAAACTTGCCACAATCTGGATTGAAGCATCTTACCCTACAATACCCACATGAAAACCACCAACTCTAAAGCATCCCAATACATAACAACCCTCTGCCCTCAACTGGAGGAGTCTGAACCAATGCTAAATTCCACAAGCCCTTGAGCTTTGGAACACTCTCCCCATATTCATTGGACCACTATAAAGGAACCATTTTATGTAAAATCCTAGTCAAAGATGCCACAACTGAAAGAGGCTTTCACCAATCGTCTGAAGTATCATGTTAGGTCTCGATATCTGAAACCCAACTCTTAAGACTGACAAAGTTACAATCCCTATTTCTCTAGTAAACTCAGAAGTTGTCGATGAACACTATAACAACTAAAATTGAATAGGCTCCGAACACATGACTCATCAAATCTACAAACATTACTGGAAGTCAACACACATACGCAAAGCCCATTTTTCTCCTTTTCCAACCCAAATAGAAACACATAAATACTCGCTAACCATAGGAACTGACCAAAGTAAAGAACATCAGCACTAAAATCATGATCATGAGCAGGATTATCCAAACATTCCTTGGCCTACCAACTGTCGCACCCTTAGAAACAATACAATAATGCTCGACACATATCTATTAGTACCACTCCACATGGACTGAGATATTCTAGGAATAAGAAAGGTAATGTCTTTGGGAAAATAACCCTAGAATGCTAGATAAAGAGATAATCCAACAAAGCCTAGAACTGCGGTGAAGGACACCAATTAGGATAACAATGGCTACCCATTCTTCATACCCTAAGATAGCCACTTCCCAAGACTGAGATACCCAATCCACTACTAAAAGGATTTTCCTACAGGGTGGCTATACATATAATCACCATCAAGACTCACATGGTAAACCCAGACGATCAACAAGTTATACAGATATAAGACTATGAACACCCCAATCAAACAACTACAAAAGTTGGTTGATAATAACATAGATCGTACCTGTGATGAATGCATCTGAGTGACTGTGTCTGCCCTGACTACCCCAATTGGCCTGGCTAAGAACCACCTCTAACAACCTGAAGACCATCCCTGCTACCCTGTGCACCACCTTCGGCTTGTGACACCGGAGCTCAAAGAGGGAGAAACTCCCTGAACCTGGGACAAGCCCTAGAAAAATTCCCTCACTCACCATAAACAAAGAAACCCTTAACAGATGTGCCCTGCTGCAACAACCTAACTGAACCAAACTCATCACTATGGCGTGAATGCCCTAAGTGTGAACCCCATAAAATCTGACCTGATCTTTGGCTGCCCTGATCATCATAACCCTGAAAAGCATTCTCTAAAATCTAAAGCATCACTGAACCAGGCGGCTAGGCTGAAAGTGCTTAAGCTGACCCCTACCAGAGAAAACTCTACCTCTAAACTGAGAATTTCTAAAACCACCCTTACAGTGAGGTCTCTTACCACTGCCTCTATAGGCCTCGCGATGTACACCCTTAATAGTCCACTCATTATTGACAACCGCAAGAATTGTAGCTCCTAATTCCACTAGTTGCTCTTTACCTAGATGAAGGGGTACATTTAAACCTCTGACAAACTGATGAACTCGCTCGTGCTCTGTAGGCAAAATCATAGCAGCATGCCTAGACAACTCATGGAATCGTGCCTCATACTCAGAAACTAGCCTAGAGCCCTGCTCTAAATAGGTGAACTAATGTTGCAGCCTTTCTCTCAAGCTGTGAGGTACATATTTCTCCAATAAGGCTTCAGAGAACTAAGCCCAAGTCATCGAAGGTGATCCGGTTGGTCTACAAGCAGTATAAGATCTCCACTATAGCTTTGGTAAACTAACCATTTGAAATGCATTGTAATCAGCTTCATGCGACTCTACTAACCCAAGATTATGAAACCTCTCCTGACAACTAATCAAGAACTCGTCAGCATCATCTCTCAAAGCACAAAAAAACTTAAAAGGACCCAACCTAATGAACCTACTAAGCATTTTTTGCTCCCAGAAGTCATAACCAGCCTAGCTGTAATAGGCTGAGCAACCAACAGACTCAGCAATACCTCTAATCGAGGAGCCAGAGTGGTAGGCTGCGCTCTTAATCCCTGACCCCCATGTTTCACTTGCAGGCCTGAAGTCAGTGCCTCATCTCTAACCCATGAATCGCAAGGCATACCAGGAAGAGTCCCTGCATGTGCAATACTATCCAAAAATCTAAGAATCCTGACCAAAATATCATGAAGGACCGATGTAGCCATAAATCTGGATGGAGGCTGGGCTGGTGCCATGCCCTCCAGTTGATACTAAATACCCTCAACGTCTATCTCTGGTAATTGTGCTCCCACAACAATTCCATGAGCCTCACCCTCACCTATTGTCAACCTCGCCTTAACCTTCCTGAGAAAGGAATGGGGCAAATAAATTTCAGAAGTTGATAGAGTCAAGAACGCATGATAAGAAATTTAAAAGATGGGATTTTACTAGGAATGCAATATAGCCTCCCGCAGATAGGATATGAACATCTTTGTACCGATTTGCAAGACTCTACTAGAATTTGTTCTTGTACCAATGGAACGGGTGAACCTAGAGCTCTAAAACCACTCTCTCACAACCCAAAAACTCAGGTCATGATGGCACCTATTATAATCCACTAGTAAGTAAGCCAAACCCCTAACCCAGAACAATGAGTAACAGTCTAATAGGAGAAGTAGGATAACAACTGAATGTCGGTACTAAATAATTAGAACAAGCAGAAAAATGGCATATGTATAAAGAAGGAGGAAAGAGAATAAAACATACAAGACTCCCCCAAGACCTGGTATCAATTGGTACAAGAGCTGCTACAACATATGGGGTTCTAAGTAGATAGAAAATACAAGTATAAATATGGAACCGACTCCAAAATACAATAGAAGAATAGACCAAAAGTAGAGGGAGATAGGTCAACTTTGATCACCAAGAGCTCACCCTAGGATCTGCATTAGGAAAAAGATGCAAAAGTGTAGCATCAGTACCAAAACATGCTGTATCCATAGGCATCATAGGCCGACTGAGCTTAATAAGATATAAATATAACAAAATACGAACATATCTTAAAAGAGGTAAGAAAGAGGGGTCAGAAAGGAAATGATAAGTCATAACTATATAATAAGAAGAAGTACAAGTAAATAACACGGAAGGCATAAAGAAATTAACTAGCTATAACCTAGTAGAACCCTCCATAAGCCCAAAAGGTGCAAATAATAAAAAAATACACCCAACCGGACCCCCATAAACCTGATAGATGCAAACAACATGAAATGTTGACTATAAACCAGGCTACGGTAGTAAAGATATGCAAAAGAACACCATGATATGCAATAGAAATGAATGCAGTGAGATGTTGCCAATGCAATAATGAGTACAACCCTTAGTCATCTCATGGGCCTCCAGAGCTCATCAACAAATAACATACAATAATACCTGGAATATCCTTACAGGTCGCCAGAACTTATCAATACATGTCATGAAGTATAATCAATGTCTAATCAAAGAAAAACCCAGAGTATTCCCATGGGCCGCCGAAGCTTATTAACAATACAGATAAGTAAGAGGGGAAAGAGGTCAAGAGCTATCTCTCAGACTAAGGGTAAAAGTAGTACAGATCCTCTAAATTGAAAAACTGGTAAAAGGTGGTACATTCCTCTTAGTAATACAAACTTTATAGTTAAATAATGCAGTTTCTCTTTTAAAAGCCGGAAGTCAGTACTAATAGTAGTATGCTCTCCTCGGAGCTCCAATCATTCGAAAATGGGGTATTTTTAGTTTGAAAACCAATAAAATCTTAAATCAATGAAATTCCCTTTTAAAGTAGAAAACCATAATAAAGTAAAGAGTTTCTTTTCCTTTAAAATAGATAACCGTAATTTCTCCCCAAACGTGCCATAGACGATACTCATGTGTAAATGAATGAATGCTTTCCAACTTAGGTTTATGCATATATATAAATGCATATGCACAAAACTATTTCATCCATATAGGGCATTTCACCCTTCATACCAAGATTACAGTAACCTGGGATCTAGCCAGTTCGAATCACGGCCTCTGGAACATAAGCTCATACCATAATATAATACAAAAAATAACGCAAAAATAATAACAAAAGCTAGAGGAAAAGGCTGCTCTACCACAAACTACTATCCTAGCCTAAACTAAGGATACTTATTCTAGGTCAAGAACTATATGGAACCTCTACACTAACTACCAACTCCCAAGGAAACCCCACCTAAATCAAAAAGATAATCATAACTAATCTAAGACACGCAACAATCAAAATTAAGCTAAGCACAAATTATACTGACCTACAGTCCAGCTAATCCAGCATCTACAGCATTGGGCCTATAAATATTAAATAAATGGAAGAATAGTACAAAAAAGAAAAGTATAAACATAAAATAACAATAAACACCTATGCTATCATGAAGTTGTAATACCCAAGAATTCAATCTAGCTTTTAAACTTAGAATCCCTAAAAAATCTGACCTTTCCAGGAACTACGAGTCCAAACCACGAGTTGTGGTTTGAACCATGAGCCATGGAATGAACTCATGGTTAAATTTGTGCAAGATCAGCCTCTGGTATAAGAACCACGAGTGGGTTCTATGGACCGTAGTTCATTCTATGCACCATCTTGTCCACTCGTGGAACTTGATCTGAGGTCTGCCTATTTCACTAGGAACTATGAATGGGTCTACGCACCATAGTTATTTCTACAGCCCATCCTGTTGACTCGTAGAACCATATCTTCAGCTGATCATTTGGCCCAGGAACCACGAGTCGTGGTTTAGTCTACAACTTATGTATTTTCACCCGTGATCCTTGAAACCGAGATTTTAACAACTTTCTCTAATTAAATTCTAAGGGTATTTTTGTAATTAACCACCTTTTTAACCCTTAAGTGAGGTTGTTTTTGCCACTTTTAGTAGGGTTTTTACTGCTATTAGCCTAAGTCTTTCATTACTCATCATTCATCTACCAAAAGAGGAAAATAATTCCTTCAAGCTCTAAGTCCAAGCCTTCATTTCTTATCATCTTAGATCAAGCAAGCTTCAATAAGGTATGTGGGTATTTAACAAGGGATCCTTTCACCCTTATTCCCAAAACCCCAAACTTTTACTTTGATCTTTCAAGTTATGAAATTAGGGTTCTTACCCAAATTGGGGAAAACTTACGAGTTCAATTTTAAAGCACCAATTAATGGTTTCTCATTACATATCTATGATTCAATTGAAGTTTCTTAGTTAATTTCAAAAGCCCATGCCTTAAAGATGACTTCTATTATGATTCTATTGAATTGTATATTTTCAAATGAAAATTAACATGTTTAGATATCATGACCTTATGTATTTATGAAATGGCATGCCTAATTGTTCAAGTTATGAATTTAGAAAGAAACGTATATTTTGAACTATGGCTATGCTATGTTTTTAAGACTTATGAATTGAAATTGCATAACATCAGATATGTCCTTATTCTTTTCAAACAGATTTGACATAAAATATGTCATTAGTTATGAACAGATTTGACATCAGATATTTTATTAGTTATGAAGAGATTTGGCATCAGATGTGTCATTAGTTATGATTAGTTTTGGCATCAGATATCCCCAGTATTAAATGAGCTATATGTATGTTTTTAGGAGTAGTATTAGCAGCGAGTTGGACAGGGTGAGAGTACTCTTAGTCCCAAAACTACATGCCCCCGTAAGTTTATAAGTCCCCTCTATTGTGCATTAGAATTATTGATCACGCCACAATTATGCCTTTATAACCTGGCAAGGTATATTGGGTCCTCTCAATGGGGCGGATACATCAGATTCCATATAGCTCACATGATCTATGTTGGTTAGAGAACCTCCCACATAAACGTTTTAAAGCTTTTAGATGTATTTGACTCTTTGCTTTAGATTTCAGACTTAGTACTAATGACTTTGTTTTTAGCCTATGATATTGCATTGAGTCATTACATTACAAATTTTACTATTATCATATGATTTCAGTTCAAGGATATTCTAAGCATGTTTTATCAAAAATTATGCATGATCTCAGTTTTAAGTACGCTTTCAAGTATATTCATCATATCATATGCATATATCACATTCTCAGTATATTACATAGTACTGATGGCATACCTTTTTGTGTTGCATCCTATTATGATATAGATCTTATAGCTCGATCCCAGATTCATGGCTAGTAGGTCAGCAGCACATCCAGCCAGCTTGGTGAGTCCTCTTCCTTCGAGAACTTGGAGTTTAGCTTCATTTGAGATTATTAGTTCTTTCATTCACTTATTAGTATTTAGAGTTAGCTGGGGGCTTGTCTAAGTATCTCATCAGTAGTAGAGGCTTTCTGACATAGAGTCAGATACTCAACTTAATTCAGATTATTATCTTTATACTTATATTTATATAACAGATTAAGTTGATCATCACTTCAGTTAATCTTCCATTCTTATGTTCTATTCTATTTTTAAGTCATGCTAATGCCAGAGGGTTATCTTGAGGTCACTTGTGATCTTGGGTCCCATGTTATGTCCAAGGGGTAGGCTCGGGGTGTGACAAACTTGGTATCAGAGCATCACATTCAAGAGTCCTAGGGTGTCTGAATGCCGCATCAAGTAGAGTCTCTTTCATGGGTGTAAAGCATGCCACACTTATAAGAGGGAGGCTATGAGGTGTTTTATGAAAAACTTCACTTCTTTTATGCTTCTTATTATGCAATAGAGTTTAACTCTATTTATTCTCTAAATCTATGCGTTGTTCCCAGTTCCATTGTCTATATCTCATATATGAGGTACCAGAAGTAGTAGATCTCAGACTATATATCAGTGATGTGCTCTCACATTCTCTTCATGAACCTTGTTACTAATTATTTTGTAAGAGGGGAAAGTATGTACCTAGATCCTTGGGTAGTGTTTCTACCTGACAGATGTTGTGTTGTAAGCCATTAGTAGTAGAATTAACCTAGAGCCAGAAATATGAAATCAGAAGTATAGTAGCCTAGACGAGAGAATGATAGTTGATTGCAGTATGAATTTAGAGTTGTATTTTATTATATTGGTAAGGTATTATACATCCCTTAGTATGGACTAAAGAGCGGTAAGTTGTCATGCTATTATAGACCAAGTATAGGATGTGAACGAAAGAACATAGTGTGAGAGTGATAATGATAGTTTTGTTATATATACAGCCCCTATATGAGATAGGAAGGTGGAGGCCTATACCTTGAGGCAAGGGAGAGACTTAGACTATAGAAGTAAGTTGATATTCATACTAGATTCTGGAGTAGTGTCTGTTCTATTAGGGAAAAATGATTATTGTTCAGTTTAGAGGTTGGTAAGAGGTCCACAAACTTAGACAGGTAGCATGAATTTGAGGGGGAGATGGTGGGATAAAGAATCAGTCAAATGTTGGAGGCTCAGATAGTGATGCTATTGGGTGTTAGGACAAAGGTAGGAGGGGAGGCAAAAGCTTATTTCCATCCTAGCATACTAAGTATACTTTAGTCATTATGATACCTCTTTCATGCCTTGTATGCCAGTGCCATGGTCCTATTTTATTTACGCACTCCATTTAGATTTACTCCCATATTTAGCTTCTAGAATGATAAGTGGTTGCTTCAGAAAACGATTCTAATCTTACTCTACAAGTCTATAAATCTCAGTTGTATGCCTTGAGGTTTGTTATTTATGTAAACTCATGTCTCCCAGTATGCTTAGTCCTGTCTACTCAGCTAGTCTTCAGAAATGCCTTAATGGCTAATCAAATCATGCTACACCATGTATGTGCTCTGACCTAATTTCTTGAAAAAGTTCATGCTTATGATTTCCTTTCTCTAGCCATGCTTTATATGTCCAAGGTGTGAGTCACTCATGCCATTGCACTCGACTTCTCAAACCTCACCTTGAGTGGCTATATCACATTTAGTGTAAGTCAAGACCGATCAGTAATCCTCTATTTGTGATGCTCATGCTCCCGCTCTTTTCTTTCAGTGATTCTGCTTTATGTTATTATAAGTGGTAGGGGAGGAAGCCTTGTAGTATCCTAGATAGGAGGTAGAAGATTTCTTTTCCTTGTTAGTGTACTTGTTCCACCTTGGATTTTAGGAGTGGGTGAATTTTGAGATAAGGATTATTCATGCAAAATAGTTAGATGAGGAATTTTAGTATATCCCTCTGTAGAAGTTCTTGAAGTTGCGACTCCTAATTATGCTAGGGAAGAGGGGAGAAGTCTTGAATAGGTAAGCTATGAAATCATTAGGTGATGATAGTTATAAGCTTGAATATCATGATGAAGAATATGTGGACATTTGCTTTGTGCGACTAGTGACCCTTTGATTAGAAGCTCAGTGTTAGTTAGTTATTGTGATAAGAAGGAATACTATTCTTAGGAGATATTCTAGACAAAAGAGATTTAGTGGATATAGGCTTAAACATAGAGAAAGCAAGTAGTTAGACTCAGACCATAGTATCTATATGTGTCTTGGTAAGAACTGTAGTTTATTATGGTCAATATGGTAGTTAGAGTAATTAGTGTAGTTAGAAAGGTTTTCCTCAGCTGAAAGGTTGTCAACTGTATTGTTAAGGCAGGAATAGCCTTGTTCTTACTCCCTACCCAGAATTCGCGTATCTTATGTCCAGTAGCTTCAGCTTCTAGTATACTAGACTCCTCATATCAAATCAGTTTAGACCTGTCAGTGATCATTCCAAAGGCCACTGGGCCCTACGCTCAGTTCAGCCCTTGGCGGTAAGTTTAGTTAGAAGGAAACGGTTTTCTCATATAGTTCTTCTCTAAGTGTGAGGTCCTTTTCAATTAACTAGCGATTTCTAAAGTTGTGTTTATTCTCTATGAGTTCCAGCTAAGTCCCTACTCTCACTCTAAACCAGTTATCATGTTAGGTATTCAGTTTCATGCCCATCAGTTGTACCTATGCTCTCAGTATGTATGTGTGTCTCATGAATCCAGCTCAGTTTATATTTCAGTCAGAAATCAATTACCATGATTAGTAATTTAGTTTTCAGAACTCTTGGTTGAGGGAGATACTTGGAAAGTAGGAGCAGCCATGAGAGCCAAATACCCTCATCTTTTTCTTCCGATCCAGTTATAGTGTGAGATAATATTTTTCTCCTTAGCATGTCCCTCTGATTCGACTCCATCAGTTTCTCTCATGATCCTAGCATGCATTCATGTTTTCCGAAGTTAGTTCAGTCATGTTTTAAGTTTAAAAGCTCAGTTTTAATGTTTATCCTTCAGTTTTCATGCTTTGTCAGTTGGTTGGGATGTTTTCTCTCTAGTTTTCCTTACTTAGTCCTCATTCGAGGATGAATGATCCCAAGGGAGAGATATTGTAACACTCCAGAATTTGATCCATCTTTTAAACTTAGAATCCCTGAAAAATCTGACCTTTCCATGAGCTACTAGTCTAAACCACGGGTCGTGGTTTGAACCACGAGCCATGGAATGAACTCATGGTTAAAGTTCTGCAGGATCAGACTCTGGCCTGAGAATAACCAGTGGGTTCTACGGATCATAGTTCATTTTAAAGACCGTCCTGTCCACTCGTGGAACTTGATCTGAGGTCTGCCTATTTCTCAAGAAACTATGAATGGCTCTATGGACTGTAGTTTATTCTATGGCCTATCCTATTGACTCATAGAACCACATTTGCAGTTGATCATTTAGGTCAGGAACCATGAGTGGAAACTACGAGTCGTGGTTCAGTCTACAGCTAATGGATTTGAACCCGTGATCCCTGAAACCAAGATTTTTAGCTGCTTTTTCCAATTAAATCCTAGGGTTATTTTTGTAATTACCGACCTTTTAACCTTAAGTGAGGTAATTTTGGCCACTTTTAGTAGGGTTTCTACTCCTATTAGCCTAAGTCCTTCATTAATCATTATTCATCTACCAAAATAGGAAAAGAACTCCTTCAAGCTCCAAGTTCAAGCCTCCATTTCTTTTAATCTTAGATCAAGCAAGCTTCAATAAGGTGTGTGGGTATTTAACAAGGGATCCTTTCACCTTTGTGCCAAAAACCCCATACTTTTACTTTGATCTTTCAAGTTATGAAATTAGGGTTCTTACCCAAATTGGAGAAAACTTATGAGTTCAGTTTTAAAGTATCAATTCATTGTTTCTCATTACTTATCTATGATTTAATTGAAGTTGCTTAGTTGATTTCATAAGCCCATGCCTTAAAGATGATTTCTAGCATGATTCCATTGAACTGCATATTTTCAAGTGAAAATTCACTTGTTTAGATAACATGACCTTATGTATTTATGAAATGGAATGCCTAATTCTTCAAGTTATGAATTTAGAAAGAAAAGTATATTTTGAACTATGGCTATGCTAAGTTTTTAAGACTTATGAACTGAAATTGCATGACATCAGATATGTCCATATGCTCTTCAAACAGATTTGACATCATATATTTCATTAGTTATGAATAGATTTGGCATCAGATATGTCATTAGTTATGATCAGTTTTGGCATCAGATATCCCCAGTATTAAATGAGCTATATGTATGTTTTTAGGAATTGTATTAGCAACGGGTTGGACAGGGTGAGAGTACCCTTAGTCCCAGAACTACATGCCCCCGTGGGTTTATAAGTCCCCTCTATTGTGCATTAGAATTATTGATCACGCCACAATTATACCTTTATAACCTGGCAAGGTATATTGGGTCCTCTCAATGGGGCAGATACATCATATTCCATATAGCTCACATGATCTATATTGGTTAGAGAACCTCCCACATAAACGTTCTAAAGCTTTTAGATGTATTTGACTCTTTGCTTTAGATTTTAGACTTACTAATAATGACTATGTTTTTAGCCTATGATATTGCATTGAGTCATAACATTATAGAATTTACTATTATCATATTATTTCATCTTCAAGGATATTCTAAGCATATTTTATTACAAATTATCCATGATATCAGTTTTAAGCATGCTTTCAAGTATATTTCATCATATCATATGTGTATCTCACATACTCAGTACATTCCATAGTACTGACCGTAGACCTCCTTGTGATGCATCTTATTATGATGTAGATCTTGTAGCCCGCTTCCAGATTCGTGTCTAGTGGGTCAGCAGCACATTTATCCAGCTTGGTTATTCTTCTTCCTTCGAGGACTTGGAGTTTACCTTCATTCTAGATTTTTAGTTCTTTCATTCAGTTTCCAATATTTAGAGTTAGCTGGGGGCTTGTCCTAGTAGCTTATCAGTAGTAGAGGCTTTCATACATAGAGTCAGATACTCAGTTTAATTCAGATTGTCATCTTTACACATATATTTATATAATAGATTAAGTTTCTAATCACTTCAATTAAGCTTCCGTTCTTATATTCTGTTCAGTTTTTAAGTCATGCTAATGCTAGAGGGTTATTTTGAGATCACTTGTGATCTTGGGTCCCGTGTTATGTACAGGGGGTAGGCTCAGGGCATTACAAAAGTCCTCACCTAATTCCACACTAAGGATCCCTAACTGAATCATCTAAAGTCCACAAGCAACCTATACTTAAGCTAAAGCATCTAACTCTTATCCCAAGGATACTACACAGTCAAAACTAAGTCTGACTTGGGAACGTCTACTCAAACCACGAATTTAGAAGTAGGAATCTACCCTAAGGCCTCCAAACAAGCTACAAGAGTCAACGAACCTAGATAGAATGTATTCAAGTCATAATATCCCACCAACCAGTAGCAATTTATCATACCCATACCTTAAAAGAGCAGAGTCAAAAAGTAAGAAGTCGTAACCTACCTGGAAGCCAAACACGTGCTCCTGAACCCATTGGCCCAGAAGCCTTCAACCACTGCTATGCTATCAAGATAGGAATTACACGTTAAGACATGAAGAATAATACCCATATTACTATTTCGGAATTTGGGCTGAAAACTAGGTTAAAAATCATTTGTGGGGCCTACCAATGAAAATTGAGAATGAAAAATCACAACAATGTCCCTCATGGGACAAGGGTCACATACTTAAAATTTGAGTGCAAACCGCCCCCAATATATGCCTAAAACAGCCCCCCAATACTAAGAGAAAAAAGGAATTAAAGCGGGGAAATTAACAGAATTAACACCAAAAACTTATGATTTTATGATGGGAATTTAACCACGGACGAGAACCCAACAATCACAAGCATGAGCTTATGATCCCTCAGCAATTTTTGAGCTACAAGCCCTCAATAATGAAGGAAAACGGATAGAAATGAGTTAAAAATGAGGATAAGAGTTTATATGTTGCCAGGCGATGGCCCTCGCATACGCGGTGAGGGCATCGCATATGCGGGATGGTGTAGGAGGCCAGCCTCTCATGAAGGCAAAGAGAATAGGAAGTCGAGGCCCAGATCCCTTTCTTCATGGATGCAGTGGACCAGTGACTCATGTGAAGGCCAAGAAACTCAACCCTCCACGTATGAGATGGACCCATCGCGGATGCAAAGGGAAAAATGCCCCTGCACCAGATGAAAAAACATGTATTTCTACAAGGTTAAAAAAATGCTCAGATGGACCCTCGGGATTCATCCAAAATCCCATGCACGCAAAAGAACTATGCTACCCTATAAAAATAATATTCTAGACTCAACAGAATTATCAAAATAACTAACGGATGTCGTCTTGATTGAATGTTGACCAAAGTCAACACTTTGCCAATTTTGCCTTAAAACTACCCAAGTGCCCCATATGAGTCCAAAATCCTCGGGACCTTAACCCATGTTCCCACTAGCCTAAAGTCGATGTTCTAGAGCTAATGACGCTGAGGAAAACCTCATCGAGCATGTATTCTCTGAAATTTTATCAAAGTCAAACTTATCACTTATAAGAGTTCTAAAATAGAGAAATACTTCTAAAACTCAACCAAATAGCTCGCAAATCAAACTGTCAGTCTTGAAAAGTTATAAATGACCTATAGTCGTTGTGGGAAAGCTTGAAATGCTAAAAATGCATGAAAAGATAAAATGACTTGGAGGGTCATTACAAGAATGACTATTGGGAATTTGTGAAATAAAACTCAGAAAACTACCTTAAGTCACATTTTAACCCTATCTCTCACTACATCGGTCACTTTCTCGCTACAACGAGAACATTGTGGCAAGACTTGGTTTGCTACGGTGACCTATGAGGATTTGCCATGCTTGCTATGGCAGAAGATATACCGCTACGATAGACTCATTGTAGTGGGACTTTGTCTGCTACAACAGTCCCAAAAATAGAAACTTAGGAACTCACCCAAAACTCCTCATTTCACAACACAACCTTGATTCCTAGACATTATGAATTGATCCCAACATGGCAACCATCATAACTGGAGTTTGATGAACCTGTTTATTATCCCAAAACTTCCTACGAGATCCCACACAACTTGGCTATCCATAAATGGATGTCACGCAATCAAATATTACACCATGAGACATAATTCATCTCTAAGGCACACTACACCATATTTTTTGTCAAAACTCACCCTAGCTTGAGATATTACCAACTCCCATCCTAGGGATAATTTTAGCTGGGAACTTATGCCCTAATAATCACAATAATAATCGGATGGGTCGTTACAACTACGAGCCTCAATATCAAGTCAGAAATCTAAGTTCCTTATCACCCAACATAGTATAAGACCCAATTTAGGCATCGCATAATAATTCATATCATTTAGTACTCCAATCCATAATTTCACCCAATGCATAGCATGCTTTACACGATAAGTTCCCACCCTAGTAAAATCTGGAGAAAGTTAAGTCATAACCTATCTCAAAGTAAAACTGTAAGTCTCTACTTGGTCACACCTGAGCCTTCCCTTATTGAATACCCCCAAATAGAATCAATCTACCAATAACAAGTTCTATGTAAACTCCACTCCAATAATACCCATATTACCAAGGTTCTAATCCAGGTCAAAAAAGTCAACTTCGAGCACACAAGGGCGAAACTAGAATTTTATTGGAAAATTAATTTACCCAAAGCTTAAGGAGTTTAAATATGAAATTTCATTAAAAATGGAGTTAAAATCAACCTTGAAATTATCAAAAAATAATTCTTTAACTTTACTGGTAAAACCCTAAAATTTAAAGTGGAAAATGTGTAAAAATAGTACAAGAAACTTATTCGATGAAGAAACCTCAAAAATCCCTTTTTGATTCTCCTTAAAATGAGTTTCAAAGCTCTAAAAATCAAGATATGGGGTCTATGTTCAAAAAATAGAATTTAAATCTATTTTAGGTGATCCCTTATTTGCGAACATGGGACCCCCATCACGTTCACGAAGCTGCCTGACCCAGACCCATCATGTTCATGATAGACCGATCACATTCGCATAGAACAATTGTCCCTTACCACTAACTGGACTAATAACCCTTCATGAATGCAGGCCCTCCACCATGAATGCGAAGGTTTAATTTCTTCCTTGTTCGCAAACGTGATGCCCCCCCTTGCTAGTGCAATGAACGATTTCAGCTGGCACCAGCAATAGCTTTGTCACGCCCCGAGGTTACCCCCTGGACGTTACACGAGACTTGAGACCACAAGTTCCCCAAGCTAACCCCTTGGTCATAGCATACTCAAGCATAACAAAGATAAGCGGAAGCATAATATATAAATCTGGAATCACATACATAGATAATCAAGTCAAATGGAAATATAAAATCCAGAAAGAGACTCGAACAGTGTCTATGTCTGAAAAGCCTCTACATAACATAAGGAGTTGTTAGGACAAGACCCTAGCTAACTCAAAGTAAGGAAATAAGAAATCAACATAACTAAAATATATCTAGTCCTTGAACTAAGAGGACTCACCAACAGCTGACAGAAAAGTGGCCTGGAAGCTCTAGCCACATGTCTGGAAAGGAACACTTGAATCTGCATCATCAAAGGATGCAACGCAAGATATGCGTCAGTACTATAGGTTGTACCAAATATGTGAGCGATGCATGAATCATGATAAAAACATTTGAAGACATGCTTAAGAATGAACTTGGCACTTTAAAGAAGGACCATTAATAAATATCAAGGTATAAAACATAAAACATGAAATGAAGCTTAAGTTTCATAATATAGATTCATATAACTTTATAGCTTGAAAATAAACATGTGGTAGTTTCTCTTAACCGACATTAAACCATGCTGAGCTACGTGGAGTTCAGTATCTTGCATCCACACTGAAAGAGTTATTCTAGACGGCCAAGGGTAGAAACATTTCATACCAGGATCCTATCATCATAAGCCTCAAAAGGGCAACCTATATTGGCACGTAGTTCTAGGACTAAGGGTACTCTCACTCGGTCCAACTCGGTGCTAAATACTACTCCCAAAACATATATATACATGACATGAGCTCACATACATATGACATATCAAATGCCAAACTTGTTCATACTTGTTCATAATATTTTCATGCCCCGGATCGTCGTACTACTCATGAATTAGGGTTTTGAAATCGATTCATGAGCACTGATGGAACATCGGGTGTCTTATCTTGCATCATACTTCATAACATAGGAAGACTTGCAAACTTCATGACTTGTAAAATTTGCATGACTCTAGTTCAATTTTTATAAAACATATACTTTCGTAGAATCGTAGGAACTAGGCCCGCACATGCTTAAAAATCCATAAGGAACATGCTTATCAAAACCCAATTTACTCAAATCAACTTTATGCGTGTAGAGATTTCCATGGTTGAACTTCAATTCATGAAATAAGAGTTAACATGCAAAAACCCATGTGAAATCATGCAATTTAGTAGTAATTTCATAATCAAATCATGAGGAGATCATATTTAACAAAACCCATAAGAATTGGATCAAAACCCTAATTTGAAGACCATGAAATCCAAAATTTGAATTAGGTGTTTTGGGCACAAAGGTGGAAGGAACTCAATGTTGATTGCCCACATACCTTGATTGAAGATGACCCACTTGAATTGGAAAGACTTAGGAGGCCTGAACTTGGCGCTTGAGACCTTGAGCTTGGGGGATTCTTTTACTTTTTGGGAGAAGAGTGAAGTAATGAGAAGGAACTTAGGCTAATAAGGGTGAAAACCCTACTTGAAATAGTCAAAACAACCTCACTTAGGAGTTAAAAGGGTGGAAAATGACCAAAATTCCCCTGGGATTTAACTTAGAAAAATCAGGAAAAAGAGTCAGCTTCAAGTCCTACGGATTGGTTCCACGGGTCATCATTTATATGACGACTAGTGGTTCTAATTCGTGGAACCTGGTCATCTGGACAGCCTGCAGAACACAGTCTATGACTCGACAGGACGGATTCGTCATTTGAATGATGGGTCATCAAATCGAGTCGTGGAACCTTGGGGAAACCATCCCTCTGATCTATTTCCATGAGTCAACAAGACGGACCCATTATTTGAATGACGAGTCGTCATGTGGACTCGTGGCTCCTGGGGGCACTGTCAGCCTACAAGTTTGATTCCACGAGTTGGAATCACGACCCGTAGAATGGACTATGGTCCGTGAAAACCACTCGTGGTTCTCAGATCTGAGGGTAAACCAGGAGAAGGCAACCACGGATCCATTCCACGACCCGTGGGTTAAACCACAGTCCATAGTTTGGACCTGTAATCCCTGGAATATGAATTTTGTGAGACTTTTTAACTTTGATAGCTGGATATGTTTCAGGGGTGTTACAAGTTGAACCAACAACTAAGCTCAATAAAATTTTCCCTGAATAGAACCTCAGAATTTATTTGAAATCTCGTGAACACAAGCCAACTATGCTACTATACTAAAATCTATATTCCAAACTCAATGAAATTGTCAAATTCACCAACGGAGGTCATCTTCAAGAATGTTGATCAAAGTCAACTCTAGGCTAAAATTTCCAACTTTCTAACCTATGATCCAAAAAGCATACGAATGCCCTGGGATGTTAACCAATAGTGCTACTAGCCTAAAAATGACATTTCGAAGCTAATGGAGCTAACAAAATTCTCATATAACATCTAAATCTCTAAATGTTAACCAAGATCAACCTTATTAACTTCAAAACCTTCTAAAATAAAAAACTCACATAGAATCCAATCGAACACCTCGAGAATCATGCCACCACTCCCGAAGACCACAAATATCATAGCATAACTAGGGGGAGGGGTAAAACAGTTAAAATTCATAAAATCCAAAAATAACTATAAGGGTTGTTACATCATCCACAATTAAAATACCCATTCATCCTCGAACGTTAGAGTAAGGAAGGTGTCTGAACTATTGAAAACTAGGATATATCTACTCTGCATATCTGACTGCCCCATATAGCCTCCTCAACTGGATATTTCAAAAATCGAGTCCTTTGGTAGTTTAAACATAGGAGTTACATTTGAGAGTTTGGGGAATCGACATATTATTTTATAGTTTTTCAAAAAGCATTTTACCAAGGAAGGATGACTAGTTATAAATTCTTAAAGAAGAATAAGAATCGATACATATGGACATATAGTCAAGGAAGTCAACAATACGACATATAGATGTCGAATACTCTATGTAACTGAATGAGTGGAATATCAACATAATTGAATCAAGAAAATACTTCAGTTGTGATCCTAATTCCTCCACAGACGGTCTTTCTAGCAATAGAATAGTAAAATATCGCATTTGATGATTTAGGATTTTTCTAAAATTCGTGCCCAAAGGAAAGGTGAAGCTTATCCTTAACATACTATGGACTGTAAAAGAATGTGCAAAAATGAATGATGGACTTCACAAGCTTTTCAATTGAATCTCAAAGGTGTTTCTATGAAGCTCGATCAACTGATCGTAACGCAAAAACTATGAGAATCAACAAGACCGCGGGAAGGAACCGCAGTCAATCAGTAAGGCATTAAAATCGTTATTACGACCAGCCCACTTAACTCAATATTTAACATCACGATTCCTACTATACCCACATCTCATAATACAATAATAAGTTATCAATGCCTCACAAGAGTGGTGAGCTCTCGAGAAAGTCTATTATTGTGTATTTCACATTGTTCAATCTGACAACTGCCATACGTGACTCCGAGAAGATGGGCACCAACCCACCAGTCCCTCCAATACTTTAATAACATCAATATACAATAATAATTACCCAATTTGATGAGAAAAAGGGCTGCCCAAAACTACAGTATCCAAAACATCACTTCATTGCTCGAGATTCTATAAAAATGATTCTAAAACATGAAATTACAAGGGAGGGTCATAGAAGGAAGATTGCCATGAAAAAAGTCTTTAAAATCCAAAAATAAACAAGTTCATAGAAGGACCCACCACCGTTATTATATACAAACCAAGTCAAAACATAATTTTATGATAATTTTGGTCCTACCCGATTTTGTCCGGATAGTCTGTGGCAAAATGGTCATATCTTTTTAATCTGACGTCGTATGGACGAACGGTTGATGTTCTAGAAACTACACTCAAATACCTTTAATTTGATATATAATAGACCCTCTAGAGCCTTATGTATTGGGATATATGCTCGCCCCAAGTCAGCCTATCAACAAGATTACATATGAAGTTACTATTTCCCCACTTGACACGGAGTCAATACTATTGAATATGAGTTCATGACAAGAAATAACTGTATAAGAGGAATATAGTAATTCTAAATCTCTACAAATAGTTCCTCAAAAGCACGATAAATTTATAACCACTAGAATCAAGGAATCGTGCCAAGAAAAGAAAGAAGTGGCCTTGACATACCTCTTTGTCAATTCCATGAAGCTAATACAACCTCTGCCCACACACCTGAACCAACTTGCTACACAAGCATGAAATCACCACCTCATACTTCGAATCACCCCACAACCTTGCTTCCCACAACACGCATGGAAAATACACCACAAAATAAGAGAGAAAACTACGAGAACACATCAAGCCTATCGTGGATTAGAACGCGTCTCAAGCTCATAGTCATAGAGGTTATTATGAAGAGAATTGGAGATATCCACAGATCCCTCAAGAACAAATTATGTGCTGAAACATATTTCTAAAGGTTCAAAAAATGATACAGTGGAGGTGGATTACATAAAGGGGTTAAATATTGATTTAGCAAAAATCATTTTAGCCACTAATTGTGTGGTGGCGGTGAATACATTTACAAGAATAAGAATGAGCAATTAATGTTATCACATGGATTAAAGGTTATCTATCAACATATATATAAAATGGTGGAAATCCATTTTGGATAAAAGTTACCTCATATAATAATAATTTTTCAACATAACTAGATTTATTATTTCTATTAAAATATTAATAAATTATAAAACTCTTATAAAATAAATAAATATAACATAGCTTAAAACTTTTTTGTAAATTTTTAAGACATTTTTAGGAAGCCAATAAAAATATATTTTTTTTACCAAATTCAAATTTAAATCAGATACCCTCGAACACGCGCATTTTAAAATAGAACTTTTAAATTGAGGCTCGTAAGACTTTGGCACGGGATGAAGAACAACCTTAAATACCTGGGGTGTTACAGTCTATTTAATTTATACGTTGTTTGTAGTATTCGCATCGTATTATATATTACCCTTGTGGTCCTGTGTGGCCTTGTATTGACTGTGGAACTTAGGTGGTAGGTTATTTGGGGAATTTTCGCGAGTCCCGGACATAGAGATGATCCTTTTAGGCTGGTTATGTCTACTGAGTAGCTGATAGGAGTTGTTGTGAGCCATTGGGCTTATTTTATATTTGTGTGCGAACATATCATCTATGAGAATGGTTTTCCCCGGCATGTTTTACTAAAGTTTTGGCTGCGAGCCACTATAGACGATCTTCCTAAACTTGCATGGCCCCAGGGGCCCATTTTTGGTACAATTGATGATAGAAAAGGAGATTTTTGGATGTTTTCTCACTGATTGTATTACTGGTATTAGTCTCTGTCGGGCAGAGCACCAGACATGATTTTATTACCGATACTAGTCTCTGTCGGGCGGAGCACTAGACTTGATTTACTACATGTTTAGACCCGGCCACACTCTGGGCACCCTCTGAGAGGGTTACTGAGACTTTTATCACTGATTTAGACTCGAGTATACCTCGAGTACCCTGTGAGAGGGTCTTTTGAGATTACTACTACTATTTTAGACCCGAGTCAAAGCCGGGCATGTACTACGAGATTTCAAGTTTTGAGCTACATTTGAGACTTAGCCACTGGCTTGAACCTGGACTTGATTCCGGAGGACACGTTTTGAGATTGAGTTTTTGTATGTGGTCGAGAGGTAGACCTCCATTGACCCATTTCGTTCATGGGCCATAGGCTACAGGCCGACACAGCGTGCCAGGAGGGTGGGTGTACGACGGAGAAGAGGTACATGGGAAAGAGCCTTCCATGGGTCCAACCTTTATACGGACCTATGGGGTACCTTAGGGGGAACATATTGTTTACTGGCACATCATATCATATCATCCATTGATTTCACCCTTGTTTGTTGTGTGTTTTGTGTTCGCTCCAATTTTATGGGTGGTTGGAGGGTTTGTTTTTACTTGATTGCGTTCCTCGGTTATATGGAAGGCTGCTGGGACTTTAGGTAGATTAGATTTACTTCTGTATTTATTTAGAGCTTGTCTTAGCACTCAGTTATCGAAGGATTTGTAATGGTTAACTTGTTGAGGCTTCGGTTATGGGATTTTTTATTATCGAGAGGGCTAGGGAGTCCTATCTTATTGAGGTACTTTTGTGTGGCCTTCTGAGCAGAGTTTGAGATTCTGGTTCTTTCCTTGTGGGGAGATTAGTGGTATCTCTCGGTTATTGTGGTCTAGTTATTTCATCCTAGGGTTGTACTTGTGAGGTGATTCCCTGGGTATGCTATCATGTGATTGGATTGGTGTTATGATTTCCTTATACTTGTCGATTCCATTTTGAATATGTTAGACTGCTTTCCATCTTTTCCTTTTACTTGAGGTTACCGGTGTACCACCATTTTCTCAACTCTCTCTCTCTACTTACTTATATTGTTGTGCAAGGACTCCAGGTGCATTCTCCTTTCCTTCACCTGTGATTCTGTGTACTTGTATCTCTGTGCTAGCATGTTTTACTTGTAGCTTTTGGTTGTCTATTCTCTGTGCTAGCTCCTTGTGCCTCATTTATTGCTTCAGTGACTGCTTTCTTGCTATATGTTACTTACTGCTTTTAAATCTTATATGCACTCAGTCGGCCGATGATACCTACTGAGTACCTGTTGTTTTGGTGCTCATACTACACTTCTGCACTTTTTATGCAGATATTAGTTGAGCTTTCTTCATTGATCGCTTTGGAGACTCATGCAGATTATGGATATTTGAGACTAAGGTGAGCGCCTGATGGTCGGGGCTTGACCATAACTCATCTTTGGGCACTGTTACTCCTTTTACTTTCGGAGACAAATTGTATTTTATTTTGTTACTTCTAGCACTTGTACTCTATTAGAAGCTTCTGTACTATCGATACCAAGTCTTGGGGTTGATGTCGTTTTCTTTATGTATATATTCGAGTTTTGCTTCTGCTTTGTCTACCTTTACATTTTGCTTCTGCTATTTTTGCTTATTGTGCATTTTGGTTAGGTAGTAGCCCATTACTAGCCGTTCAGGCTACAGGTATTGGTTCGCCTACTGGGGGGTTGTAGGTGTCATCATGACCTGAGAAATTGGGTCGTGACAGTCTTGCTAATGGTAGCTAACTAATTTTTCTCTCCCTTTATTTGCATGACTTGAGGAATCTTCAAATCCTTAATGTTCTTGAGTTATTTTCATGGACTGGCTGTTGCATCTTAAGAGGGTTGGCTGTGTTTGATGTCCATTTGAATTGATGAACTGCTGCACTTTAAAAAAAAATTGTATTCTTAAAGCCAAATGTCTGATGTGTTTTGGGCATTCATTGAGGCATAAATGAGTTGCATTCTTGAGATATTTTATGTTGATTGCTGCTACATGTTATTGCTGCACTTTGAGGCAAAATTTCACTGCATTATGAACCAAATTATTGTTACATTCGTATACAAGCAACACTATATTTTGAGCTGAATGATCATTGCTTTTTGAGCCAATTTTCTGCTGCATTTTGGTCAAATTTGTTGCACATTAAGGCAGCCAATTGCCATAACTTTTGGCCAAATTTTGCTGCATTTCTAAGTTGAATAATAGTGTATTTTTATGATAGTATTGGGGCCAAAAACTGCTATACTTGATGCAGATTTATTGCTACAGTTTTGGTGCCAACTTGCTACTAACTTGCTCGTCAATATTTGATTAATTAACTACTGCGTTAAAGTTTTCTAAACAACTGTTGAAATGTTTCCTTGTTCTTTTGCTATTTTGGTGAACAAATATTGCATTTTTTAGAGTGAAAAATGTTGCGTCTTCTTTTAAATACTGATTTGAGCAGATTAAAAGCTGATGAAATTTAATTTGATGCCACGCCCCTTCGGAATAGTTGTCCCTCGGTTTGCGCCCTTCAGAAAGAGGCGATGACAGAAATCACAAGTCCAATAAGGTAAATTGAGGGACATGACTTAGTTGCACACTAGTTCGAATGAAAAGCCACTAGCGCTTGCGATTATGGCAATGTCCCAATTTCACCAAAGACTTATTTCAAGACATCCGAGCCTTCTAAATTAAAACCTTTGTGGTTTTAATATGCAAAATTAATAAAGTCTTAAGACTTTACAGTTTACTCTTTTAAGACTTGGCTTAGTTAGATTTTATATATTTTTAGTTACACGATCGTTAGGTTAGGTTTCAGGTTGGAATTATGGTTAAAACATGTTCTTGTTTCTTTTAGCCGTTTTGGAACTATAAAATAGTATTATTACTGTTTATCCTTAGTTTAAGAGATTGTAGGATATTCGTGGCTACCCTAGAATCCTTAGAATGCTTTTAGAAGGTTTTAGTGGAAGAGTAGGTGCTCTTTCTTGTTTTCATGTTAAATTTCCATTTCTTCCATTTTTAATTACACTTGTTGTGTGAGTTTGGGCCTTAGGCCATAACTTTGGACTGGGGGGAGTTCTAGGTATGTACCTTCTTTAGATGGAACTCTTGCCCTATTTTGGTGTATGTTTCCATGTTTACTTGGTTGTCGTATAGTTTATGCATGTATATAGTCATTCTTGTGATCATGTACATTGCATAAGAGAGGTTTTTCAGGGTTACTATGCATTTTTTGCTTTTACCACACCCATTGCAATTAAGTGCATTCAGAGGCATTGGCATAGAGCAATTTTATTAGGCATCTCAGATTATTTTACTCTACCGCTTCTTCTATATATATATATATTGCTCAGTGCCAACATTATTTTTCACACACTCTCACTCTTCTTATCAGCTTTTTCACTTTAAACCCTTTCCTTACTCCTTCCTTCTTTTCAACAAGTTTTGACAAGAGCTTAGGAGTCTCTTTTGATCAAATACAATAGAGAGAAATCCTAATTATTGGGGAGGGATCACACTTTGCATAATAACACAACATGATTTTATTTACAAAACATCAATGCTTAAGTCATCTTGGTTTTCTTTAATTGAAACAAAACAACTACCTATTCTACGCATGTCTATTCAACAAAAAATAAAACACCCTCAGGAAAAGAAGTCAGCAAAAAAAACCAAGGGCAGACATTCGGGCAGCCCTACCCCCCACTAAAAAAAGTTGTAGTGTCCCCAATTCAAAGAGAATAAGGCAAGGGAAGTGGAACTTATCTGTGGCACCCTAGGTGCTGTGGTCCGGAGTCTGTGTATCAGTCATATCAGTAGTGGGGCTTAAAGGAAGAGGAAAGGAAGTGGAGTCACCTATCAGCTTAAGATTTGCAGCAGCTAGCATGATGGATGATGTACCCCTCTCTTTTGGGCCTAGTAAGCTCGGCCAATAACTCTCTCATACCTAGCCTGAGCAGTCTATCCTCTTCTCATTCCATCTCAAGTTGGGTAAATTTAGTGCCATAATCATCTCTCGATCACTTCTCCATATTTTGTGGAGGTGGGGCAGGAATGACAGATGGACGACCTTAGGCTCAGCCATCGGTGGGGTAATCACAGTTGGATCACTAATGATCGGAATAGGATAAGACTGTAACTCCAGAACATTTCTTCTCATTTGAGCCAACTTCTCACACAATGTATCAATGACCGAAGAAAGAGCTGAGTGGAGGCTCTCATCAAGCAGATCTCAATTCCATCTAGTCAAGTATGCAACTGCTCAATAGAGGTCTAGAGCAGTGTCAGGGCCGCCTCAATAAAGCTAGTAACGAATAACCTTAGGTCATTTAACAAGCTGCAGACCTGCCTGTCTGCATAGTCATTCTTACAGGACACTGACATGAACCCCTCCCAAGTTTAAGCATATAGTGTGGCTAGTTGTGAGGGAGGAGCAGCAGTGGAAGATGTCATAGTAGCAGAAGATACAAGTGGTGCAGCCAGTAGGGTGTGGGTGTACTGTTGTAGCTTGCTCAACCAGTGGGTCAGGTGTTAGATTTAAATATGTCTCTCCTAATCCATGCAGCCCCATGGGTTTCATCTTTGGTCTTGGCAATGTTCTGAATGTTGGTGGCCTCAAGTAAATGATCAAATTTGGTGAATAAAGGTTCACTTTGTCCTGGCATATTCTGGTAATGAGGCACGAGAAAGGCATGGTAGTGCTCAGTCTTGAAGCCATTTCCCATATTTTCAAAGCAATCAGATGCCCAAAATTAATTGGGTATTGAGACATCAAACTCACGACCATCACGACTCTAATTATGTGTAATGACCCTTCCGGTCATTTCCACATACACGTTTTCCTTGTGCCGTTAGAGCTTGTTGTAGCGCACCCAAGTCATTTAAGGCTTGTCGGGACCGGTAGTTCGGTGTCGGGTCCATTTCTTTGGTCGTATAATAAGTTTTGAAGTCAAGCAAGTCGGCAAAAGTTATCGTAAGTTCTTTAATAAATTTTCTTAACTTTGGGTAAAATGTCTCGGGGCTTTTGTCTCAATATATAAAGAGTTAGAAGTCCCCTGAAATACCAAATCGAAGGTCTACGAGTCTAGTTTCCAACGCACAAAACCTAACGTCCAACTGATCGCGGAGTAAAAAGTTATGACTGTTTTACCGCGGACTGTCTGGCAGAAAACGGGTTGCGAACCGGGTCGCGAACCGGGTCGCGTCAAACTCGATTTAAGCCTCAACTTCACGTTTTAAAATGTCATTTCAGTTCTGAAACATTGAGAAAACATAAGGGAGGATTCCAAGAGAGTTCTTGAGTATCAAAATCGTGCGTTGGTGAATTGCGAGTCTAAGTTTGAGAATTTTATTAGCATCGTGCGTATATTTGAAAATATTTTATTTTAAAGTTGAATTTGGTAAAAATTTATATTATTATTACCTTTTAAAAATATTTTAAAGGTTTATGAAAAATATTTTTGTTACGATATAATTGTATATGTATTTATTTTATAAGATTTTTATACATTATAATATTTTAACGGAGATAGTAAATTTAGTTATGTTAAAATTTATTATTATAATATAGTAGGTTTTATTTGAAATGATTTTCCATTAATTATGGTATATTCAAAAAGTTATATTTATTTTACCACGAACTTATGCAATACCCGAGTACAAACATAACAGGTAAGGAATAACATGGTGCTGACACCTCACCACCACGTGGAAGTGAAGTGGTGCAGCAACCATGTAGTGGCATTGACTAAGAAAGTTTATTTATATATATGGTGATGTTAGGTACAACTTTAGGAATTTTTTGGCAATTATTTAACTGTGTGCTTATACATTTACACGGATTCAACAATAATTTCTCCCTTAGTTAAAAAGTGGTTCTTCCAAATATATTGTGTTAAGATACTGTGTTAAGGAGGGGAAATGATGATTTGTTGGTGTTTTTGTTAAAGCACCACAAGAAATCGATTATTTACGTCAATTATTCAAGCCCGAGTTCAAGTTTGATTTCGTTTTGGAGCTTCTTTTCAGAGAGGTTCAAGCTTGTCATCGGACGACAGGTAGGTTACGGTTTATTTTCCCTAGACTCCGCATATATAGAATAAAATTGTATTAATGGGCATCCTTGGGTTGGTTTATTAGGTTGGTACCACAGACCTCGACCGCTTTATTCATGTCCGCCTACTTTTGTTCCTCCTTTGCTTGTAGTATTTGCCGATATATTTTATTTACCCTTGTGGTCCTGTGAGGCCTTGTTGACTCTGGAACATAGAAGGTGGGATTTTGGGAATGTCCGCGAGTCCCGGGCATAGAATTATCCTTCTAGGCTGGTTATGCTTGCTGAGTAGTTGTGGGCCTGTGCAGGGTCGATAGGTTGATTGTGAGCTGCTGGGCAGCTATTGTGTTTGATCATACCATTTTCATGCATATAAAGAGATTTTATTCATGTTTTACTACGGTTTGGGCTTCGGGCCTACTGGCACCATTTTCTAAACCTTGCATGGCCCGGGGGGCCCATTTTTTATGAAAATAATTTGGAAATGGTTTGATGTAACTTGTGAATATTCTTGGGTAAAAGAAAGTAAAATTATGATTTAAATCACCAGTTTTACGATTAACGCTAGACTCGGCAGGGCCGGGATGCTAGTTTAGTTTTCTTGCTACTTGAGATGATTTTTAGCCTCGGTCGGACCGAGCACCTGAGATGACTTTCTACTGTTTAGACCCGGTTATGCCCGGGCACCCTTGGAGGGGTTTTTTGAGATATTTTCCTACTACTTTAGTCCTGGACAGGGTCTGGGCATGCATATTAGAGATTGGGTCTCTATCTTGATCTCGGACTTGCTTCCGGACGACATGTGTTGATACTGACTTTTAGTATGGGGTCAGGGACCTCCATGGACCTTGCCATCCGAGCCAGGGGCTACGGGCTGCGTGTGTCGGAGGAAGGGTATACGGTGGAATAGAGGTATACGGGCAGTGTCCTTCCATGGAACCTACCTGCTGGGCCGGATCGGCGCCGGAGGAGGTACATACAGAGATACCATTTCACTTGAGATCTTCATGCATCATATCATCATTGTTTGAGGATCCACCCTTGTTTGTTATTTGTTGATTGTACGCTCCAGTAGTATGGGATGCCGGAGGGTTTGTTTTCACTTGTTTGTGTTCCTCGGTTGTATGGGCGGCCGGGGGACTGTAGGTAGACTCTTGCTACTTACTTACAGAATTGTTCCCTGTTACAGTTAAGTATGAAATTGGTTACTGCTGGACTGTTAGTTTCTGGATTTGAGATTGATATGATTAGTTGAGTTTGATTCATGTCCCTGAGCATGTCTATCATTACTCTTTCCCTCTTCTTACACTTGAGGTTACCGGTATACCATCCATTTCATAAACTTATTATGTATACACTGTTATTGCAAGGACCCCAGGTGCGTTATTTCTTACTTTCACCTGTGCCTATGGTGTGTATATTCTGCTTACTGGCCTCACATGTGGTTCTGTTGATTTCACTCTAGGCTAGTTTCCTGTGTACCTTTCATTGATTTCTGTGACTGCTTGCTTCTATTCTGTCGGTTACTACGCTTTTATCTTATATGTGCCCTGTCGGCCTATGATACCTACTAGGTACCTTATGCTTCACATTTGGTGCTCACCCCTACCCCCTGCATCTTTGGGTGCAGATCCTGGCGTGGGCCATCGCCGTTAGATCATTGTGATTTGTGCTTGGAGATCTGTTGGGGACTACTTCAGACTGAGGGTGAGCTCTTGGCGATCGGAGCTTAGCTTTAGTTTATCTTTTGCTTCATGTACTCTATTACCATTCAGAGACATCTGTATATATTTTTTTGGATTATTTGCACTCCATGTATGTAGTTTGGCTCTATACTATGATACCAGGTCTTGGGGTTTGGTTTAGTTTCCGTATATGTATATATATATATCCCTGTTATCTATTCTCTTCGTCTTGTTCCCTTATTTGTTAGATAGTAGCCCATTACTAACTGTCCTGGGCTATGGGGATTGGTTCACCTACCGAGGGTTGTAGGTGCCATCATGACCGAGAAATCGGGTCGTGACAACTTGGTATCAGAGCTTTAGGTTCACCGGTGTCATCGGTATAGGAGCCAATATCTAGTAGAGTCCTGCGGATCAGGGCGGAGACGTCCGTACTCAATCTTTGGGAGGCTACAGTGACATTTTAGGAAATTTAACTCTTTCATTGCTTCTGTGTCGTGCGTACTACCCTTGAAGTTTCTGGAGATCTCATTTGTTCTACTTCATTCTTCCGCAGATGGTTCGTACGAGATCATCGGCGTCACGCGGAGATGAGCCTCCCACTCCAGCTAAGGGTCGAGGACGCCCTCGATCAGTGGCACCTTCTAGAGCTGCTAGGGTGGAGATAGAGCCCGAGCAGCATGTGGATCAGGGGGCAGCCCAGGTACCACCAGCTCCAGTACCAGCTCCAGTACCAGCTTCAGTACCAGCTCCATTGCCCACTTCTGTGCCAGCTCCAGCCGCAGCTCAGTCTCCAGATATTCGGGGATTACTATTACAGCTTTTAGGTATGATTGGAGAGCGGCCTTCTGAGGTAGCGCAGACATCCGCTCAGGGGGCAGCCCTGGGTGCAAAGAGCTTAGGAGCGCAGCCGGCTACTATGGCTCCCCGTGCGGAGGTCATTCCGGTTCCATCTGTTGCACAGCCTCTTGTTCCTCGCCCAGTTATGACAGAGTTAGAGCAGAAGGCGTTGGGTTGGTTTTTTAGGTTAGCACCGCCGAGGTTTGCTGGTACTTCTGGACAGGATCCACATGACTTTATTACTACCTGTCAGGATATGTTGCAACATTTGGGTTTGTTGGAAACTCACGGGGTTGGTTATACTACCTATCAGTTGGAGGGCCCAGCGAAGTTATGGTGGAGGGCCCAGGTTGCTTGTAGACCACCATCGTCAGCTCCTTTGACCTGGTCTGAGTTTTATGAGGCCTTTATGGCCAAGTTCCTACCACAGAGTGATCGTGAGCATCGCAGGGAGCAGTTTACTCACCTTATGTAGGGGTCTACGTCTATCTCGGAGTATGAGACCCGTTTCCATCAGCTAGCACCATTCGGAGCTATGATCATTCCTACCGAGGCTGATAGGATTAGCAGATTTGTATGGGGTTTGAGGCCAGAGATCAAGCAGCCAGCTGAGATATTGATTGCCAGTGGTCGGTCATTCCAGGCTATTGTAGACTATTCCCGCACTGTGGAGGACTTACAGCGACATGATCAGGGGTCCAGAGATAAGAGGCCTCGACATCAGGGTGTCTATAGTGGTTCCAGATATGGTGGTAGAGGTCCTGGCCAGTAGAGCCAGAGTTATTAGCCACAACAGTACCAGGGTCAGTCCAGCCGACCGGTTCAGGCTTCCCTTCAGACTTTCGGTAGTACCCAGTTCGAGCAGGGTCAGAGTAGCCATCAGGGCTATGGCGGCCAGTCTTCGAGGGGTACAGTTTCTGGGGCATCAGGTCGTGGTGGTCATACGGGATTTGTTGGTCCATCTCGACTGAGTAGGCCGTCAGGGGCTTGTTTTACTTGTGGTGCGATTGGTCATTTTGCTAGAGATTGCCCTCAGCAGGGTACAATTCAGTTGGCCGAGCCTTTATGGGTAGTTCAGCCCCCGGCTAGAGGGGGTGGTCATCAAGGTAGAGGTGGTGCTCCGCGCGGCAGAGCAGGTGGTAGGGATGGCGGTCGGGCAGGTGTAGGTCGTCGTCAGTTTTACGCAGTCCCTAGGAGACCAGAGGCAGAGGCCTTAGGTGCTGTGATTACAGGTATGATTTTTGTGTTCCATTAGTCTGCTATGGCTTTATTTGATCCTGGATCCACTTGTTCATATGTATCTGCCTACTTTGTGCCTTGCTTGGGGTTGGATAGTGAGCCATTATCTGTTCCTATTTTTGTTTCAACCCCAGTAGGAGATTCTTTAGTAGTGGATCGGATTGTGAGATCCTGTATGTTATCTGTTGGTGATTCAGAGACTTGGGGTGATTTGATGATTCTTGATATGCTAGATTTTGATGTGATACTGGGCATGGACTGGTTATCCCCTCACCGTGTGGTTTTAGATTGTTATGCCAAGACCATTACCATAGTTGTGCCCGGTGTATCCCCGATTGTGTGGCAGGGTTCTGTTAGCCATGCACCATCTGGGATCATCTCTTGTCTTCGAGCTAGGAAGTTGATCTCCCGTGGGTGCTTAGCTTATCTAGCATATGTCCAAGATGTTAGTACTGACCCTACTTCTCCTGAGTCTGTCCCTGTGGTTAGAGACTTCCTCGATGTGTTTCCTACCGACCTGCCAGGCTTTCCACCTGAGAGAGATATTGATTTCGCTATTGAGCTAAAGTCGGGCACTAGGCCCATTTCTATTTCTCCTTACCGTATGGCTCCTGCTGAGTTGAGGGAGCTTAAGGAGCAGCTCCAGGATCTGTTAGCTAAGGGGTTTATTAGACCTAGTGTATCACCTTGGGGTGCTCCTGTTCTCTTCGTGAAGAAGAAGGATGGGTCGATGCGCATGTGTATTGATTATCGGCAGCTGAATAGGGTGACAGTGAAGAATAGGTATCCGATGCCGAGGATTGATGATTTGTTTGACCAGCTTCAGGGTTCAGTCGTGTTTTCGAAGATTGATTTGAGGTCTGGCTACCATCAGTTGAGGATTAGGGCGAAGGACATCCCTAAGACAGCATTCAGGACAAGTTATGGCCATTATGAGTTCCTGGTGATGTCTTTTGGGTTGACTAATGCCCCCGCAGCCTTTATGAACTTGATGCACAGGGTTCTTGGCCCATATTTGGACTCATTTGTGATAGTTTTTATAGACGACATCTTGATATACTCGCGTAGTAGAGATGAGCATGAGCAGCACTTGAGGGTTATACTCCAGACTTTGAGAGATCATCGGCTTTATGCCAAGTTTTCAAAGTGTGAGTTTTGGCTTGAGTCAGTTGCATTCCTAGGGAATGTGGTGTCAAGGGATGGGATTAGGGTTGACCAGGGAAAGATTTATGCGGTTTGTGAATGGCCTAGACTTACTACTGCTACTGAGGTCCGCAACTTTATTGGGTTAGCTGGTTACTACAGACAGTTCGTTGAGGGATTTTCTTCCATAGCAGCACCCTTGACTATGCTGACTAGGAAGGATGTCCCATTTCGGTGGTCAGATCAGTGTGAGGACAGCTTCCAGAGGCTTAAGGCCTTATTGACTTCAGCTCCAGTTTTGACTTTGCCGGTTGAGGGTCAGAGCTTCTCCGTGTACTGTGATGCTTCTGGGGTTGGTCTTGGTTGTGTGTTGATGCAGCAGGGTCGAGTAATAGCATATGCGTCGAGGCAGCTGAAGGTTCACGAGCGCAACTACCCCACTCATGACTTAGAGTTGGCGGCGGTAGTTTTTGCGCTCAAGATCTGGAGGAATTACCTATATGGAGTTCACTGTGAGATCTTCACCGATCATCGTAGTCTTCAGTATATCACGAGTCAGCGAGAGTTGAACTCGAGACAAAGGAGATGGGTCGAGTTACTGAAGGACTATGACTTCACTATTCTGTATCATTCGGGCAAGGCAAACGTGGTAGCGGATGCCTTGAGCCGGAAGGCAGTGAGTATGGGTAGCCTAGCTTCTCTTTCGGTTTCAGAGCGACCATTGGTCTTGGACATCCAGTCCTTGGCTAACCGTCTGGTTAGGCTTGACTTGTCGGATCCTAGCAGAGTTCTCGCCAGTATTGAGATTCGTTCTACTTTGATTGATCAGATTCAGAGCCGTCAGTTTGAGGATCAGCAGTTGTGTGACCTTCGTGATCGGGTTGTTCAGGGTGAGACTAGCCAGGCTACTCTAGATTCATATGGGGTTCTGAGGTTTTATAGTCGCCTTTGTGTTTCGAGGATTAGTGATTTGATTCAGTTGATACTTCATGAGGCACATTGTACTAGATACTCCATTCACCCTGGCACAGAAAAGATGTATAGAGACTTGAGGAAGCTTTACTGGTGGAGTGGTATGAAGCGGGATATAGCGGATTTCGTATCTTGGTGCTTGAACTGCCAGCAGGTTAAGTTCGAGCACATGAGACCTGGTGGTTTGATGCAGCGACTCCCCATTCCTGAGTGGAAGTGGGAAGGGATTACTATGGACTTCGTTGTTGGTTTGCCTCGTACTTCTCATGGGTTTGATTCCATATGGGTGAATGTTGATAGGCTGACTAAGTCAGCACATTTCTTGCCGGTTCAGACTTCTTATGGCGCAGAGAGGTTAGCTCAGATCTACCTTCATGAGATTGTTCGATTATACGGGGTCCCAGCTTCTATCATTTCAGACCGCGGCACTCAGTTCACATCTCAGTTCTGGAGGGATATTCAGCGAGATTTGGGTACAGAGGTTCATCTTAGTACCGCTTTCCATCCTCAGACAGATGGCCAGTCCGAGAGGACCATTCAGATTCTGGAGCACATGCTTCGGGCCTGTATTCTTGACTTTGGAGGTTTTTGGGATCAGTTTGTTCCCTTGGCAGAGTTTGCTTATAATAACAGCTTCCATTCGAGTATCAGCATGGCACCTTTTGAGGCTTTGTATGGCAGGCGTTGCAGATCACCGGTAGGTTGGTTTGATGGTGTTAGTGCTGGGCCACAGAGCACAGATTTGCTTCGAGATTCCTTAGACCGAGTCTGAGTGATTCAGGACAGACTTCGGGTAGCTCAGAGAAGGCAGAAGAGTTATGCTGATCGTAGGCTCCGTGCCCTGGAGTTTAGTGTCGGTGACTTGGTGTTTCTCCGTGTATCGCCCATGAAGGGCGTGATGAGATTTGGTAGGCGGGGCAAGCTTAGCCCCAGGTACATTGGGCCATTTGAGATTCTTCAGAGGGTTGGTAGCATTGCCTATCAGCTAGCCTTGCCTCCGATGTTTTCAGCTATACATCCTGTATTTTATGTTTCGATGTTGCGTCGGTATGTACCAGATGAGTCTCATGTGTTGCAGTGGGATTGAGTTCAGTTGGGTGAGGGTTTAGCCTGTGTTGAGGAGCCGGCAGCTATTTTGGCTAGAGATGTCAGGAGATTGAGGTCTCGAGAGATCCCGGTTGTTAAGGTTCAGTAGAGGCACCGTCCAGTCGAGGAGGCTACCTGGGAGACCGAGAGAGATATGCGGGCCCAGTATCCGCAGCTGTTTGAGCCTTCAGGTACCCCCTTGACCTTGACTTTCGAGGAAGAAAGTCCTTTTTAGTAGTGGATGATATAATGACCCTTCCGGTCATTTTCACATACACGTTTTCCTTGTGCCGTTAGAGCTTGTTGTAGCGGACCCAAGTCATTTAAGGCTTGTCGGGACCGGTAGTTCGGTGCAGGGTCTATTTGTTTTGTCGTATGATAAGTTTTGAAGTCAAGCAAGTCGGCAAAAGTTATCGTAAGTTCTTTAATAAATTTTCTGAACTTTGGGTAAAATGTCTTGGGGATTTTCTCTAAATATATAAAGAGTTAGAAGTCCCCCAAAATACCAAATCGAAGGTCTACGAGTCTAGTTTCCAACTCACAAAACTTCACGTCCAACTGATCGCGGAGTAAAAAGTTATGACTATTTTACCGCGGACTGTGTGACAGAAAATGGGTTACGGACCGGGTCGCGAACCGGGTCGGGTCAAACTCGATTTAAGCCTCAACTTCACGTTTTAAAATGCCATTTCAGTTCTGAAACAGTGAAAAAACATAAGGGAGGATTCCAAGAGAGTTCTTGAGTATCAAAATCGTGCGTTGGTGAATTGCGAGTCTAAGTTTGAGAATTTTATTAGCATCGTGCGTATATTTGAAAATATTTTATTTTAAAGTTGAATTTGGTAAAAAGTTATATTATTATTACCTTTTAAAAATATTTTAAAGGTTTATGAAAAATATTTTTGTTACGATATAATTGTATATGTATTTATTTTATAAGGTTTTTATACATTGTAATATTTTAACGGAGATAGTAAATTTAGTTATGTTGAAATTTATTATTATAAAATAGTAGGTTTTATTTGAAATGATTTTCTATTAATTATGGTATATTCAAAAAGTTATATTTATTTTACCACGAACTTATGCAATACCCGAGTACAGACATAACAGGTAAGGAATAACATGGTGCTGACACCTCACCACCACGTGGAAGTGAAGTGGTGCAGCAACCATGTAGTGGCATTGACTAAGAAAGTATATTTATATATATGGTGATGTTAGGTACAACTTTAGGAATGTTTTGGCAATTATTTAACTGTGTGCTTATACATTTACACGGATTCAACAATAATTTCTCCCTTAGTTAAAAAGTGAATCTTCCAAATATATTGTGTTAAGATACTGCGTTAAGGAGGGGAAATGATAATTGGTTGGTGTTTTTGTTAAAGCACCACAAGAAATCGATTATTTACGTCAATTATTCAAGCCCGAGTTCAAGTTTGATTTCGTTTCGGAGCTTCTTTTCAGAGAG